>CM056608.1:20935170-20990613 GCA_029721355.1 Tegillarca granosa
CAATATAATCCATACATTCGTCCATATTTTAAAAGATAAGCTTTTTTATTGCTAATTTCTTTTTAAAACTCTTGTATGTTTTCTTTTCACACAAAATTCGTTTAAACGTATAAACGCGGTCATGAAAAGATGCGACATTTTAATATTTTTCTTGTCAAATGACATGCTTGTCTTCTGGTAGTCCATCAAATTCACACGAAATTTTGTCACTGACCTGAAACCCAAAGAAATCTTTTCGTACAGAATGTCTCCACGATTAAACGTCTTGTGAAAGATAATTAATAATTTGATATTCACCTTATGAAAAAATTAACACACACACACACACACACACACACACACACACACACACACACACACACTTTCTCTCCCTCTCGCTCTCTCTCTCTCTTGGAACACACATATCATATCTTCAGGATATAACGTGAATTTTAAACTAGATTCACCAAATGAAAAAAATAACACACACACACACACACACTCTCTCTCTCTCTCTCTCGCTCTCTCTCTCTTGGAACACACATATCATATCTTCAGGATATAAAGTGAATTTTAAACTAGATTCACCAAATGAAAAAATTAACACACACACACACACACACACACACACACACACCCACACACACACACACTCTCTCTCTCTCTCTCTTAACACACGTATCATATCTTCAGGATATAACGTGAATTTTAAACTAGATTTACAGAAGCTATCGATTGTCTGGTTGGTTAGTTATTATTTAACAAAACATGAAACCAACCAAGTCACAGCTTAATCTCCGCTTAACGTCAATCAGATAAGCTTGTCACGTGATCACCGTAACCAAGTTAAAACTTTGAAATACGACAGAGCCGAGGATCCCTGCATGAATGAAGACTTTAATGAAATGAACTAATGATAAAGGTGTCGTGTGAAAGTAAAATTTGATTAATGAGAAACGCAAATTTGAAATTTTATAAAATACTGGAAACCGAAACAACCTGTTAATTTTCTTTTGCGTTTAATGATTTCTGATAGTTGATTATACCCCCGGGAAGTGTTTCAATGGTTTAGAAGGAAGATTTGAGTATTTAAACCTTATGCATAACGGCTGGATAATTATCTGGAAAGAAAATAAGCCGAAGGACAAAGTTATCAAAATATTTATCTTGTCCGACATCATGTCGAGAACAAACTGTTAGATATAACGAAAATAATTTGGCCTTAATGTTGAGATAATGTACATGACCGAAAGTGACTGAAGATAAAAATGTGGTTCAAATTCGCACGCGCATGTTGATTTTCATCTATATGATGACATTTTTGTTGATAAAATTAACTAAATGAAACAAAATTCATGTGCAGAATTTAGAATTTTTACCAAAAAGAAGTATTTAAAATTCTGAACATATTGTCGTCATGACAATATGTTTCAAGATTTTGAATATCTTTTTTGGACCATGTATCCGTTTCAAAGACCAAGAGCTTTATTTTGTCTGGTAAAAGATAATTTGAAACGAAAAATATTTTAGGAATTGATTTGGAATATTTATTTTTCTTCCTAGAAGAACAGCAGAAATAAAGTATGTTAAAACAATTATCAACAATAACCCGATCTTTATTCATGTGTGTATATGGTTACGTTTGTCAAACGCGCTTGACAGGTCTGCACGTGATCACACCGATTCGGCACGAGTAAAAATCGTTTAGTATGGAAGCCAGATGAAGTATATTTCACGCCAAATTTGACATTGTATGTGTAATAGATTCCATCACATATCCCGCACATACACTGCTAGAATATGAGTTTTACAGATCGTGCACAGATACCGTTATCGATTCGAATGCATTTCTGTAATTTTATGGCTTAAGACCCGAATGATATATGCCTTTGTCTAAAATACAGTGTTTGCAAAAACACACTAATTGCAAACCTAAAAATGCATCTAGGGATGTTTCGCGATTCGTTAAATATGTTCTCAATTAACGGAATATTTCAAGCGTCTTATTAACACGGTAAAACATTTTGTTGCACGCGAAATCTTGTGCAACCACGTCAATTCTTAAAATTTCAATATGTTTGGAGGTTTTTTTATTGAAGAATTTTCAATGTCTTTGATCTAGTTGAAGTAGCTTTAGCAAGCTGTTTTAATTTAAAACATCATGCTATGATTAAATCTCCCGTTCTGTTACAGGGAGTCTGTTTAAATGACTTATATGAATGTCATTCAAGCTATTGATTCCGTTTCATTTCAGGCTTCTAGAATACAAAACCTTGACTGTGTGTGCAGGTATGTGACATGTACAGCTTCTTCAACACGCACCAAAGCAGAGACAGCACTCAAGTAGCACACAGATTTAAATTTTTTGACATTCAAAGCTCGTATGAGGTAATTTATTAAACTTTCATTATAAATGGGTTTGTGTAGACGAAATGCAATAACTAGCAATTTGGAGAATGTTTGTTTAGTTAGCGGAAGAAGGGATATACAGAATTGAAGTTCTTAATTACATAATAAATACAAGGTTCTCCTTGGGAATCGGGGATCACGAAAGGCGGTAATTGACATTTTGATTTTACAAGAACTAACCTAATTTTAAAAACATAAACGAAACTTTTTTTTTTTTTTTTTTTTTTTTTTTTTTTTTTCATATTGATTTTAATCAAATAATAAATTTTGATTAAATGTCCATGATCTAAAGCTTTCTCATCACCATAAATGACAAATGGAATTTTTAAAGGTAACCCCAGTGACAAAACTGCAATATTTTAACATATAATTTCCCAGGTTACAGCTGTATAAAAGGCATTTATGAAACTATAGGACATGTAAGGCGCATAATGACACCTCGGCGCCTTTAAAACAGAGGACGCTAAAACTCGGTTGTATAATGATTATACTCGTGGGCTTAAATTTTCAGTAACATTAAGCATTTACACCCCATTTGGGTCACGCTTACAAAACCAATTTTGCTATAATTTGCACTGAAAAATCTGCACAAGAAAGCTATATTATAAATTGATATATATATATATATATATATATATATATATATAATAATAATAATAATAATATATATACATGTAGAAATATATATTTATATATTATATTTATGTAAAATTAAAATAAAAGACAGCTGGACTAATATTGAAATTATATATATATATATATATATATATATATATATATATATATATATATATATATATATATATATATATATATATAAATATAAATGATACAAGAAATAGTATCATGCACAACAAGACGATGAACCATTGTCCAGTATTGATCCATTTCTCAAATACTGTTTTATAACGGTTCAAATAAGGGATAAATGATGTTTATATTTTTGTAATTAAAAATAATACGAAAAATTTCATTTCGTGGGATGCTTTTTAGAATATACTTTGTTTTGGACCAAATTTAAAAAAAACTTTTAAAGACATTAATTTTCGTGGTATTAAAAAAATCTCGACTATAGCGAAATTTTATTGTTTGAGATTTTATTATTTGTCATGTGCTGATGTTTTTTATATTTTCTTTTTGTCAGTATTCAAAATTCTGCACATGACATATTGACTGGGGTACTACTTAAAGGTCATCATAAGAAAGAGTCCAGTAACTTATTTTTCCGTGACTGAGGATATTTTGCTGAAAGAGTCCTAAATTTTGAGGACGAAATTGAGATTTAAAAAAAAAAAAAAAAAAAAAAAAAAAATTACTTCTTGCAGACGTATAGCCTTCTGATTGCAAGTCTGAAATCTACAGAAAAGAAAAATATATTTGATTAACTACGTTTGTTACAATTGTACCGTTTACTTACAAAATTTGATATGATGTAATTTATTTCTTTTGTCACTTATAAAATCATTACCGAATATGAACCAAGAGTTCATGATAAGTTCACGTTAATTCAAGGAGGAAATGGGGGTAATCTCACCCCTTTTTAACGGTGATCGAGAAGGTTTTTAAATTTGTAACAAAAAATGATAATTCGTTACTGGATAACCCCTACTTAGAAGTATAGGTTTGAGTTCCTTGGTCTGGTCATGGCGCGTTTAGAATAATAATGTCTTTACGGGTGCGAGTTAGAGTATTCAACAATTTAATTCTAATTTGGCAATTTTAGTTCATCGACATTTGATGACATACCGCCTCAAAAAAAAAAAAAAAAAAAAAAAAAAAAAAAAAAAAAACTAAATTGCGAGGTCTTGTTTCTGTAGATAGCAAATTTTCAGGTTACTAGTGTCATGTGCTGATTTTGAATTTCTATTAAAATAATGCATTCAATATCAGCACATGACACTAGCAACATAGGCCTATTTCGTCATCAAAACATTACTTATACATGTACATAGGTTTGATTGGTTTCCTTTAAGAATACTAGTATGTAAATCGGGAAAAATGTACGATTTCATTCTGTATATGATCCCTACTTTCTCGATTGAAAAATTAAAAAACCTTCCAAATGAAAACTTTTTTGCCGGGCGACACCAAACATCTAATAATTTCATGTGCAAAGTTTTGAATTGTTTTACCATAAATTACTAAAAACTTTGCACGTGAGAACTATAATTTTTTGAATACTGTATTTTATAATATCTTATAAAAGTTTCACAAAAAGAAAAAACGCCATATTTTGTCTGTATCTTAAATTTTTAAATCACCAATATATATATATATAATACAACACAACTTCGATAATTAAGTGTTCCTGAACAAATAAAATTGTCGTCTGCAGCTGTTTACATTTTTATATAAATTTCAAACAGGCAGATATATTAAAGTCGCTTATCATAATAAAAAACCAAAATATATGTTTTTTTAACTGGAAATGGTCACAGAGTCAGCCAATACGAAGTCTTCAATGAAGCAATGCATCTTTTATTTTGCCACAAGTAACCTTTTATTTAACTTATGAACTGTTTGACATTAAGCAAGAGCATAGTAACGTTTTAAAATTCCCACTTAATCAACCAGCTGTAGTTGGTAAATTTTATGGCAAAGGCATGAAAATACATGGGGGGGGGGGGGGGGGGGGGCTAGATGGGGCCGAGTTGTCCAAAGCAGGTTGGTATAGATTATAGCGCCTTTAACTACCGAATTTAGAATTCCGTTCGGTTGAGACGAAGTCATAAATCACAGTGTTTGTAATGATTTACTCGTTATTTCCAATACACTTTGAATTCTATTCAGTAAAACAGATGATGGTTTTTCATTAAGCATATTACTTCCAGTCACTCATGCAAACAGTGAAACAATTACCAGTTCACGAAGCATGAGAATTTAGAGGAGAATATTATGTAACTTTATTTTCGTTAATGTGACCTCAGATATTTGTGTTGACCACTTTACCATTCCCTATAGAGTAATTAATATTGCTGACAGAAGATATGGTTTTAACGTTAATGGACCGTTAATTAGAATTCCTGACGATAGCTTTAGCTATCTTATCTTAAGTTATGTCCCTTTAGATCTTCGACGAACAAATTGTTAACTTTAATTCAGTCTGCGGAATTTGTTATTTTCTCTCACTTAGAGCTTCCCGCGCTCCGTCGAATTCGTCACCTTTCATCGCCTACGATTGACTCCCACTGTGGAAGAACTTGCCGAAGGTAAGTGGTTTTCTTTTTCTGGAAACCGTCTTGGTATAAGTGAAAGAATCTTAACTAGGGGGAGTAAAACACAATTTTAACCTATCTAACGGCACCCGTCAACTTGTTTCAGCAATGTTAATATTATTTGTTTAAAATTTCAAAATTTAATCTTTTAAAAGAATTTTTCGTGTAAAAAGATAAAAGAATTAAAGAACTAAAACTATAAAACCCTTATTATAAAATCAAAATATCTTTCTATTTCCATTTTAACATTTGCAATGCATCATTTAATTAATATTCATGAGCGTCATCAATGTAATAAGAACAGAAATTAATTGTATTTATTTGCATTTCTTATGATTATCAGACCTTGTAAAATTCTTATGCGACTTAAGACAAAAACATGTGCACATCATCTTGCATTTTATATATAATTAATTATATAAATAGTTAATTAATAAGTGTATAAAAGTCAAGATCTGGGACTTTTTATGCAATCATGCATTGTGTTTTAATTTATGATTATTCTTAAAGTGCTTTGACCTTGTTATAACGTTCTTGACCTTGATTATATGGAGACATATTATTGGTTCTGTTATTTAATTTTTTCGTATCTATCCCTTCGATCCAAGGGGGTTTTGGTGGCCGAGTGGTCTAAAAGCCGCTTACGAATCATAACGCCCCTCACCGTGTAGGTTCAAATCCCACACGGGCAGATCCTTGTGTGAGAAACTTTGTCAGTTAGCGCGCTGAATGTTCGTGGGTAACTGCGGGTACTCCGGTTTCCTCCATCATTAATATAACAAAAGCCACGTTGCGTAATAAACCACAATTGAAATTTCATTTTTTTATCTGAAATTATGAACATAACTATAATTATTTCAGCAAAAGAAGAAGAAAATACCGTTATAATAATAATAATAATAATAATAATAATAATAATAATAATACACGACAACCGGGCAAAACAAGTAAACACGACATAGTATAGTCGTATTTTCATGTGCAAATTTGAATTTTTACAAAAAGAATATTCAAAATTTTGCACATTACAAATTTTGAATATTTAATTGATTTTGCACGTGACAGTATGTCTTAAGTATATGCCATTCTGTTTTCTGCTGAAGTAAAATTGCTTTAAAAGCCTCTCTGCAGTCTTGACAAAATTTTCTATAGTACTTCCTGTAATGTCTCGTTGTCAGGACACCCTAGCTTTTTCAAGTATTTGGTGATTTTGGATTGATCCGGCGTACACATCGTAAACATGCATTGTGAGTTATCTCTTCCATGCAACCTTACATTATAATCATTTTAGACCAATCAGCCCCATTATTAGAATTTAATGCCTAATGTATTATCACTTAGTTTAGTGTTTCCGCTACACTATCGATTTACCCAAACTAATCTACAACGGGGAACCTGCCTCAATAAAGAAATTGAAATTTGTCCGGCTATGAAACACTTGCAAGAAACCCAATTATAATGATGGAAATGTACAGCTCTTTAACTTAATTTTAAAAAATCAAATTGTATAATACAACGATGTTCTCTATTTTGACACTCAACAGGGTCGCTAGTTCAAATTTCTAGGCGCCCCAGTTGGCGCCCCTGCTGCAGAACATCGATTTCCTGTCAGAATCAATGGTTTCTGGGTAATTGTAATGCACTTCAACCATTAAAGCAGCCATTTTATAGCAGCGTTATGAGGCGGTAACGCGAATAATACGTTATGTCCAATCATTTGAGAATTCCGAACAACTCATGAATTACACCGTTATAACCTGTTTTGAAAAGGGTAATATTCTATAATCTCAACAGCTAACCACATTTCTCATAACTGCCTATTTTAATTCTGGCACCAGCTGCGTTATTTAGCAAAATACCGTGCTTATATGTAACCTTTTTGCCCCTCCAAATAATAATAATAATAATAATAATAATAATAATAATAATAATAATAATAATATAAAAATCAAATTAAAAAATACTTTATTATGACACAGCAAGAAAAATTCAGTAATTAAATAAGAAGTGTATTGTCTTCAGTAAATTATATTATTTAATCTTATTGCATGTGTTATGTGTTACTTTTAAATTTTTATAAAATAATGTAATTTTAAAGTTGCATATGTCATCATGTCATTTGTTGCATTTGAATTGCACTATTTTAAAAAAATCAAAAGTAGCACATGACACGTGTAATATAGACTCTATATAACGAATATTACAGAATAAACGCCATCGAACGAGAATAAGATTTTACTGGCGTTTTTGATTAAAATGCAAAAAATATGTGTAGCAGAGCTATACCATAACGACTTCATTATGTCACGTGCAGAATTTTGATTATTTACTAAAAGAAATGTTCCAAAATATGCACATGACAATTCAAAAATAAAATTCAAAATTCTGCACATGACAATTACAACGAACTTTTCAGGAATAAACAAACTTGATTAAGATTTATACTCTCATATACCATTTTGAATGTTTTTTTGTGATTAAATTCAAAAACAGTAAAATACCTAGTACATGTAATTTTAATAGTGTGTAAAAGTTGTACTGATGCCATGCGTTAATTTTTAGGATTTTTCATTTTATAAAAATAAGAAAAAAATACATGACAAAGGCTGCGCCACAATCAATACTTTTAAAATATATTGTCCATACATTTTAATAAACTGCTGTTGTGCCATCTTTTGTCAAACATATTTCGCTAAACGAGAACCAATTGACCACACGTTTTCTGCTCTTTATCAGTATATAAAAGAAATGTCATTAAACCTTTGACAAATGGCTTATAAACATAATCACGTACGATTATTGGTTAACCAATATGTACCTTGTCACGCTTGATTTACGTTAGGCTTATTCACCTAGAAGGCTAAAATAGGCGATACAATACAATGGTTTAAAACCTATCAATATTGAAATGTTTGCTAAATTTGTAACTCTAGAAATAATTGTAAATATCTTAAAAGTATTGACACAGTAATAATTTTGAAGGAACAAATAAAATGCTGTTATTCTTTGTCAACTGTTTTATGTTGAAGATTAAATTTAATATACGTGATCTCTTCAAAAGGATGAAATATTTCATTCATTTTGGAATTATTTATGTATTTTAAATTTTTAAAACTTATTTGTATAAAAAGCGCGACATGTAATATTGAATTTAAATTACGTGTCGGCTAAACACAGTACTTGAATGGTTCATTCAGTTTTGAGTTATTTATTCATTATGAAAACCAGCGATATTTAAAACATTTTAAAACGCACCCGACGTAACTGTAAAAAATGAACGATATGTTATATGTCTCGAACTATATATATAAGATGCAGATTTTAACTTTTTATTTAAATACACATGAGATATTTGAAATGTTTTTTTCAGCACATTTCAAGTGGTATTATTTATAAGGTTTCATAAAGTCTAAAATTTACACTAAAATGATTTTAAAATAAAAATTAATTTGAATAAACACTGTAATTATTTATTTACCAAATAGTTTATAATTAACTGAAATTTTTTATATCCTTGATTCAATTTTATCCTACAATTTTCTCATAAATATTGACAAAAAACGCTTAAATTGAGTTTACATAAACACTTAGCAAACTCTCGTAATTGCCGTTTGGTCATTTTAAATGCCACATTTAAATATGTATTTATTTTAAAATGAAATCTCTTATTTCTTGCAGGTATGTACCAAACAATTTTATATTTATGTATATAGAAATTGAAAATTAATGTACATATTATTTTATATCTAATATATGAGTAATAACTTTAAGAAATGTTCACATATGGCACATCAAAATTAAAAAGGTATTTTTGTTCAATATTTACACATACACTCATTGTAATTGCAAAAATAGGAATACTTATATACATTGTATATTTTTATAATTCATCAATTTTTCAAAGGCTTCAACGTGAAAGTGAATGTCCAGGCCTAAAGTTCACAAAATTTTAGTTGCTAGCCAAGTCATTATTATTTTAGCATTTTATTTAACTTCTTTTTCTGTTTGTTTTTGTTTTTGTTTTGTTTTTTTTGTTTTGTTTTTTTTTTGGGTTTTTTTTTTTTTTTTTTTTACAAATATTCATAAACTTGTGAATTTTGTTATTTAAATACACACTAAATTAAATTTTGATTAATTATCAAAACATTGGTGTGTAACGTTTCAAAGTATATTATACAATACATCAGTCATAAACTTAGTAATTTTTTAAATAACAAAATAAATAATCTTGATTAATTAAAAAAGAAGAAAATAAATAATCTTGGTTAATTAAAAAAGAAGAAATAAATAACTTGGTTATTAAAAAGAAGAAAATAAATAAACTCGGTTAGTTTAAAAAAGGAAAATAATTGTAATGGCAATATTGAGTTATATCATCTTAAAAAGATTCAAATAGCAACACGTGATTTCAATCAATAGTCTATTTCAAATTTATTAGATTTTTATATCTTATTCATGCACTTTAATAGAACCAATTTAAATTTATTTTGGTATTAAACATTAATGTCAATCTTAAACGATTTTTCATCAGAGGATCATAAAATTTTATGAGTCTTGATAATGAAGTTATATCCTTATGCGATTTGTTAGCTTCTAATCCTCTTGTTAATTCGCTACATGCAGATTTCTTGTAAAATTACAGTGGGAATTTTCTTTCTTTAAAGCAAAAAAACGATATCAATTCGCTTGGGAAACTTCAAAAGCTTTTAGGCAAAAGGAAATCGATAGGAAAATTTTCAAATGAGGAAAATCATTGGAATTCTGTTGGCGGTTAAAAGTGCTTAAATTATTGATTGCGCTTCTCAGCAGGAATCACCAGATTGATAAGCGCCCTCTGGTGATGATTTATCATGTTATATGTTCCCAGATGATCGTTGACGAGTGTTTACAGTACAAGTGCTAATTAGATAATTTTATCTTACGACAATATTCTTTTTATAAAAGTATACAATACAAGAGTATAGAAATATTGAATTCAGTTATACGACAAATAGTGTTAATTACAGATGCTTCATTTTGACGGCGCAAAAAAGTTGTTTTTATTAGTAAAATTTTTTAACTCTCGTGCTTAAAACTTCATTATATAAATAATAATCATCTGTCATATTTTTCAGTCTTTTCTCTTTTTTAAAACTATTAATTCCAAAAGATATAATATTTTATTTCTTTGCTTAATGCATAACGTGATTTCCTTGCGAGTTTCTCGTGAGTGCACTGATTTGTTTTTAAAAAGAAAATGCAAATATATGATTTTGTGCAAAACATGTTAAATAGGCCTATAAATGCTTAGAAGGGCGAGTTCATTGTTACCGAACGATTGTGGTTTGTTTCTTGAAAGGCTAGGAATGTTCTCTTTAAAATAAAATCATTTTAAGATTATTTAAGTCATAGCCTAGTCATGTTTATTAATTTCCTATGTACAAATTTTATGTTTAAATGACTGTATCGATGGAGCGTATATGGTCCACAACGTCATGCTTTAACAGAAGATCACGTAATGACGTTATCTCTCTCTCTCTCTCTCTCTCTCTCTCTCTCTCTCTCTCTCTCTCTCTCACACACACACACACACACACACACACCATTCTGAAAACGACAATTCCATATCAATAACTAAGATTATAATAAAATGAATGAAGAAATAGTGCATTTCTTTTTATCTAAATCATTCAAAAGTACAGTTTACGTGGCGAAACCGAGAACATAATTAAACCTTCTTCAATCAGAAAAAAATCTTTTTGTGAAAATTTAGTGTATCGGCTTCTAACTCCTTATACTGTTAAAACGTTACATAAAAGGATTTTTGATTTAGCTTTACTCTTTAAAAATCGATAAAAAGACCTTATTTTAAATGCATTTTGACTTTTAAAACGACAATTCCTATTTACGGAGTTATGTCAAGTGTTGATAAAATAAACTTCACTCTGCAAAGGTTATTTGGTGTTTTAAGGTTGCCAATTTCCGCCTAACCAAGAAATAAAAAAATTCAATGATGTGTGTGTGTGTGTGCGTGTGTGTGTGTGTGTGTGTGTGTGTGTGTGTGTGATAACCTGACGGATCTTGAGTTAATAAAATTTAAAAAATATTACAGACCAACAAAAAATTTATACCAGTTACTGAGGTATTTAAAACATGGCGGATGCATTCTAACAATCGATAATTCTAAAATTGATACAAAAATGTTAAACCTAGTTAATTATATATACTTTTTTTTACATTTTTAAAATGTTTAAACGTGCACACTTCAACACGTGGATGAAGTGACAATGTCAGGTGAAATATAATGTGTGACATGCAAATAAAACACATAATATTCAGCTGTCACGTGCAGCAATTTTGTTATCTAATTATTTTGATTTATACACTGCGAAATCTAACACAGATCCGTGCCAAGAATGTCGATATGCAACTTTGATTTAATAATACAAAAATAGTTCAATATTATAAAGAGATACAATATGTAACAAAGGCATATATCGAAATTAAAACGGATTATGTCACAATACGCGTAATGTGAACATTTGGAATTAACCGTAAAGGCGATGATATTGTTTACTGAATATACAGTAAGCTTCATTGATGGATTCAAGTGAGCGGGGGGGGGGGGATGCGGGGGTTTCAACCCTTTTGAATAATTCAAATGATAGAGAAATGATTTGGCCAAAAGGTCCCCTGGACCCCAAACAGGGCTCTCGTCGCTTGGAAATCGAGCCTTCGAATGCCATTAGGTACCATGTATCATGTGCAGGCGTTTTTATTCCTACCCCTACCAAAATGTTCAAAATATGCAGATTTTTAAATATTTCTTTTGATATGCCATGTGCTACTTTTGAAAGTACTTCCATCTTTTCCGTTTTCTTACCAATGCATTTGATAAAAATCATGACGTGATCACAAAACCAGTTCATAAATTTCATCAATGAATCGTCTGCTTCAATGAATTCCTGTTTCTCCCTTTATAGTATTCAGTTTCAAAGAAATTCCTTAGTGTGTGCTCAAATTCCTCGTACAGAAACATAATACCATTATCTTTATATTTTCAGGCGTGAATCAAGATGCAAAGCACCCAGGAGATGAAGATCACAGAACTTAATCCGCATCTGATATGTGTTTTATGTGGCGGGTATTTGATTGATGCATCGACTATTGTTCATTGTTTGCATTCATGTAAGTGCTGGTAATCCCCGAAGCATGCATTGTTAACCGGAATTTTTTTTTTACCAGAATTTATAATAAAATGTTACTTTTAAGTATAAGTTAAACATATATAACATTTCTTAGTGGCATGAAAAGCAGAGCGTCCGCCTAGAGCGGGGAGGTTGTCGATTCAAACCCCGGCCGGTTAATATGGCTATCAAATTTGAGATGCTTGTTCCTAGTCTGACACTTGGCATTTAGAGGACAAAGTATCAACTGGTTGACCTGAAGTCGGGATAATGTAATTGGAGGAGTGGTATGATTTTTTTCTGTGGCTATCTAATTCTGCGAGCTAGCATATTAAAGTTACCCTTCAAGGCAATACACAAAGATTAATAATTTGGTTCGAACCCCGACCTCCCACATACAAAGCGAGCATTCTTCCAACTGAGCTACCCGTATTCCTTCAAAGATGAACTATGCTATATTGGTATCTTATCTTGCAAGAGCTTTCTATCGTTAAAATACTTTTACTACATATCGGGAATGGGATACATAGAACACCGTGTGATACAGGATTGTAAACGAATTATTTTTAGATTTTGCGACAACTAATTAACATATTTTTCTTTAAACAAGACCTCGGAAGAGCAGAATATACATAGACCAACTAGGGAATATTGTATTCCTTAAAGATCGTGAAAAAAGTCTTCTTAAAAAATTCTGTTTTATTTCCCACACATCAGTGTCGTTAGCACTTAAAACAGAAAAAAACCCAGAAAAACTGTAATTAACAATTTACCAATCGTTAAAGGAAATGATTAGATTAAATGCCCCGACAATAAACATTTTAAACAAGATAGTTTAAACAGTAGTTATGAGAACAAAAAACGTAAAGCAGAATTATCTCTTGGTGTTCGTTTATTTACTGAAGCGTGACAAAACAGTATATTAACATGCTCCTTATAACCATGATTTATAGTTCCGACCCACGACGTTGTCACTTTATAACGACGAGTCTATCTTTATTGCCACTAAGCCTTACCGCTGATATGATTTCTAACAGATAATATTGATAAATTAATGATACGACTTGTCTGCAGCCCTGGTATAAAACACAATTATTTTCTGTCAGTACTATTAACACCGTGCCGAGTAACAAGTGTCTATCATCGCTTTTGAAGTTTGATGATTTCAAGATGGGAAAATAAATGATGTTTTATAAGTCAATTATGAAAAATCTCATGATTGGCTTCTGTTATTCGGGACAGAAAAGAAAGAGAACAGACAGGTCAATCATCACCAATTTTTGTTTGTAGATGTCTCGATTTTCATCCATATTTGGACATTTGAAATGTATAATTTTAACTGTTTGTTACTCACGTATTACATTTTGAAATTAATTATAATAAAACACAAACATACCAGTCAAGGTCCAAAACATAATAGAAAAAAAGTTTTTTAAAAAAGTTAAAAAGTAATAATTTGATAACTGGTTAATTTAGTTATTCAGTATAACATATACATTTAAACAATGCATTTACTTGATAGTGTTTTTAGTAATATTTAGTACTTTAAGTACTTTTTAAAATGTATTAGTTATAAAAATTGAAGAAGACTTATATGATATAACTTATACAATAATATAATCTTCATTTTTTTTCCATATTTACCATCAAAGTCAAATTGTATACTAAACATATTGAAATTTTTATTTTTCTTTGGCTTAAATATCCGGATGGATAATCTTAAAGTAACACTTGATCATAAACATTTTTTTCATTAAAAACACAATTCTATATAAAAAACAACTTAAGGCCGATATCTCCTACATATTGTTGTTCTCAAATAAGATAATATATTTTACTTGACAATTAATATTTCATTTTCTTCTTTCATGATTATATATATATATATATATATATATATATATATATATATATATATATATATATATATATTACAAATGGGTTGAAATTAATATTTGTATTGGTAACACTTTTGTCATCTTTTATAGAAATCCAATATGTCTGTTGAAAAATCGTGAATGATATTAAAACGCGATAATAAGGAATATTGTCAGATGGAAAACAGTGGATTATTAGAAAATTCTATTTAATTTCAGTTTGTCGATCGTGTATAGTACAATACTTCCAGACAAATCGTCATTGTCCAATATGCCAAATTCTTGTCCACAAAAGATACCCACTGGTGCATTTAAGGTAAGTGACACACACACACACACACACACACACACACACACACACACAGATATTGTGTTCATCGATTTAGTTTTATCTGTAGTGTCAAGTTCATGATAATGTTTTAGGTTATCAAGTATTTTTATCAAATAGATAAGCTTTTAAAATGAATAATTTAAAATGACAAGTGTAGGAACTTTTTTCTAAAAATAACTATTAAATACTCATTTAGTTGTGAGTTGTTTTGTTTAAGTCATAAAATGCCTCAAAAAAAAAAAAGGAAAAAAAAAACTTCATTGATATTTAAAAACCAGATACTGTATTTTGAAATCCGATTTCATTTAAGCAGTATCAGTATGATAATTTTTAAAGGGAACTTTGAAAATAAATACTGTTAATAGCAGATAAAATATCAAAAGAAGTGAAACTGATTTTGTTGGCACGAATTGTGTCAAACAAAACGATTAAAAAGTCATGAGGCTTCTTTTGTAGAAATCGTATGACCATAACCAATTCCATACCTTCCAATAGACTCTAGCAGAAAGTAGAATGTAATTTTATTAGTATATATATATTTGAAAGTCGTACTTTAAAAGCATCTCTCAAAATAACACCAACACCTATCTAAAGCCTCATGTCCGACATTATTGTATGACCTGTATAAAATCTGGAAGATTAAACGCCATGTAATAATGAAATCCATAAGATACTCTTCTAATTTCTCGAGTTACTGTCTTCATTTCATAGTTGCTACATGCAATGACGTCATTTATGTGTGGCAAGACGTGTACTTTTTTGACAGTATTTTGAATTTTTCCTACAGCACTGAACAATCTTTCCGTTTCAAACAAAAAACTATATAATAAAAGATTCTTACATTATTGTTAATAAAATATTAAAATTTATAAAACTAGTCGAATAAATTCTATATTACATGATCATAGAAAAACTTATGTTTGAAATTGAATATTTGATAAAGCATCCGGACTGGTTTTAACTTTCAAAAATTTGAAATTCTAAATTAACAATACAAACTTTGAAATTTGAAAACAGATACTGTTGAATAAAATCTAAAATGCAGTATTATTAAGTGTAGATAGAGATATATGTTTGTGTAATCAAATGTACATTATATATAAAAAATTTTAAGCAACAGAAAAAGTAATTTAGAACATAAGCTGAACATTAAATATGCTATTGCTGTCTTTTGCTTTTTTAAAAAAAATGTAAATGTATAATTAAAAAACACAATGTTTTACAGATTTATTACAAATGTCATATGCAGGAATGTAGGTTTTCTAACAGAAGAAGCATTCAAAATTCCGAACATGATACCAGCGACATTTAATCTGTTACCAGCGACATTTAAAACAGATTAAATGTCGGTGATGATACAAATAGCACTGATATGTAAAACTATCTCAAACATTAAGGATAATCTTTGTTCTTTGAAAGAACATTTTGTAAAGTATTTTTATCACAATTTTTGTTTTGTTTTTGTCTTTTCTCTTAACTTTTTATGTTGTTTTTTGTTGTAGTCCAAGTTTCTTGGTTGTTCCCAAATTACTTGTTTTTTTCAGTTAGATTCAGTTAGAAATATTAGTATTCAAATGATAATTTAGCTGAAGATAATTTTTTTCTTTCTTTTTCAGGCCAGATGATGTATTACAAAATATAGTGTATAAAATAGTCCCCGGAATATTTACTGGTAAGTTTACTGTTTTTAATTTTACAGATTTATAGTCTAAAATTTTAGAGTATTTCTTAGGATCCGTATTTTCCCCTTATTGCTCTGGAGTTATATACAAATATTTAATCATTGCCCTTTTTTGTCATTTGAATGGAATATTGAGGTATCTGTTTTTCGTTATTGGTTATTACTAAACGGGACTTTTGAGAGAAGAATGGTTTCATATCAGTAAAAAAATCCCTTGCATTGGATTCATTTAAGAACAATGATTTAAGAACTTAACGTTTTTGTATTAAAAATTAATTGGTTTGAGATAGTGTCATATAGCATTTTTTTAAAAAAAATTTATCGTTAAATACAATTAACTGGATTTGGATTCATATAATTTTGGAACTTTAGAGTTATTAATTTTCAACTGTTTGACGTATGTTTTTTATCTATCAAACTTTTCTGCCCATAGTGTTACAGATGAGGAGTGATTATCAAAAAATTAGCAGATATTTTTGTTACATATTTGACTACCCCTGAACGGGTACAGCAGCTGGTGAAGTAAACTTCCCGAGGGTATCCATAACTCAGTAGACAGTACTTTATGCTGTCAGAAAATACTAGTTATACCATTTAGCAAAATTTTCAGCCGTCTTAATTTTTGAAATTTATATAATTCTAAGGTTTGTTCCCTCATACGAAGCATTCCTTAGCTGGATTTGGATTCATATAATTGTCAACTGTTTGGCTTATGTTTTTATCTATCAAACTTTTCGACCCCTAGTTTCACTGATGAAGAATGATTTTCCGAAATGTCCTTATATGGCACATCAAAATTTAACAGGTATTTGTGTTACATATTTAACAATAAGATTAAAAAAAGCTTTATGACAATAGAACCTGAACTCTGGTGTCGGGTAACTTACCAGTTTAATTGTGGAAATTGTAAATTACTTTAGTTTTGACTCGTAGTTATCCAGAAGTTCGATTTTTTGAATTCGAATCATAAAGGCAAATATCTTCTGAAACAAATGACTTCGAATTATCCAATAAATTCTAAAAAAAAACCACGTAATAATAAAAATATTAAAAATCCAATGAAATGTGTCGAAAAACTTTTATGTATTTTTCATTTGAATAAAATACTTAGATATAAAATACTTTCATGTATTTTTCATTTGAATAAATTCTTAGATATCTTTTTATTAACTTTTTTGGTCCATCAAAATTTTCAGGAACTTAAATAAGATTTGCTAAGTTCTGGGATTTTATGTATTTTAATTTAACTAAATATAACCACTTTTACATTGTAATTATGTTGTATATTTTCAACTTGAAGTCGTTGTTTTCTTAGATAATAACGGTTTTATTATTACCGATAAGATTTGTTTTCTTACATCAAATTACGTAAGGCTATTGATGTAAGTACTTTACCGTTCGTAAAAAATGTTTCCAGAATATATTGAAAGCATTGTTTTCAGGAAGAAAACAAACTCTATTTCAATACACCGTACATTTTATTGTAATAAATACTCAAATTCAAGGGACTGCAAAGGGAGTACAATTTTGATTCGAAGTAATTCAGGATTAAGTCTTTCGAATTCTGATCATTAACTAACGAATTTCGTTTGGACAAAACGTTTGGGACGTAAAACTCCATAAAACTAATTCAATTGTTTGGACAAAATGTTAACTTTGTATTATCCATCGAATTGATAAAACACAACGAATTATCGATGATATACCGTATTTTAACAACCCCAAATTGCAAACTGTTCATGTTATCTTTCATATCTTTAAGATATGCTGTAACATGTTTATTATGTAGATAATGATGATAACTGTACATAAACATGTTATCATTCTTGATATCTGTGTTGTATTTATATACCGTAAAACATAACATATTTTGCTGTTTGCCAAGATAAAATCTTAAATAAAATATTAAAATTTTTATCTTTTATTAGATATGATATTTAAGTTTTATGCTCCTTTAAATATATTAGAACTGCATGCAGTTAGTTAAAGTTATTTGCACTGATTTGTGGAAAAGCTGTTTGATTTAAACAATTGGTCTTAAAATATTTTTGTTTTTGTATGGACAATGCAAATTCTGCAAATTCGTCGTTTATTTGCGGTTTTGGAGTTGCATTTAACAAGTTTACACACACACACACACACACACACACACACACACACACACACACTAACGTCGTAATAAATGTACACATAGAACGGAAACCTTTTTTAAAATTGAGGGATAAAACTAAACTTTTTTTCAACAATAAAACATCGAATCTGATTTTTATCCGAGTTATTTAATACAAATGGACGCTGTACAAACTGGGTATTTCGCACATAACGAACATAATGGGCATGTAACGAACCGATAAAAATCAGATTTAATTTTCTGATAAAAAGTGGAATATTTAATGTAAAAATTTATATCTTGAATTTTTTCAAAAACTAGAAAGAAATTACACAATGAAACATGTACTCGTTCACTCGCCATAGTTAACGTCAACGCATTTTTATTGTTATTGGTGACAGCAATTTTAGCCACACGACCTGTTAGTTAGCGTGGCTAAAGGACTTCGGATGTTTGAGAAATAACTTGATGTTCTTATGCAATTCAGTCACTGTTATAGTAAGAATTTTGTCAAATTTTATTATATATGGTTATATTTTTACATATTCATATATAATTGACTTCCTAAAATTCCATATTCCTTCATTCTCAAATTTGATATTGCACGTGACGGATGTAGCTAGCTAGACGTGTAACTGATTTAGCCAGTTCTAAAAGTTTTTACTTTTTTTTTGGGGGGGGGGGGGATTGTGATTTGGACATGGATTGGTATGTTTGTGTTTTTTAAAGTTAAAACAAAGTTTATTTTATTTGCAATTTCAGAGGAAATGAGGCGAAGGCGCGATTATTACACAAGACATAGTGAAGGTTTGTACAATATTTATACAGTGTATATTTATATTTGAATTCTAGAATTAAAAAACCCGAATGTAGTTCATACACCCACTGTTATGATCGTTTTGAAACGTGTTCTTGGATAAAACATTTAACCACACGATGCAAAAAAAATCCGGACTCTAGGTCGGTAGAGTATTTAAAGACAAAATTATTCATGCACTTTGATGAAAGTACTTATTATGGGCTCTTAACAGTTTACTTTGTTTAAATATCAGCCGTAACTAAACAATATACTGTCATTTGCAAATGTTTTTTATATATAAAATACAGTATTCAAAAATTTGCAAAAACATGACAAAATTTTAAATATTGCATTTACAAAAATAAAAATAATAACATTAACAAAATTATTTGAACATGACATTAGTACCCTTTCAAAAAAATTCGACTCAAACAAGATCCATGGTTTTTGGAAACTCATTTTATATACAATTCAGAACATCTTTTATACTACAACCCGCTAGATTGTTAAAATATATACATAAAAAAATGAAATGCTGACTAATTTCAATACACGTTGTAACAAAATCGAATGATATTTTTACCAAAAAGTTCAAAGGCTAGTGGGATATCATTGTTTCAAATGTCAAATGAATTTCAATATTGATATCATGGATTTGACACTTGCGTGATGGACGATGGGATACATCAAAGTTGGATTCCGGAAGTGACATTCATTTATGACTGATGACAATGATAAGTTTTGTAACGTCTCTTCCTGCGACGGAAATGATATCTGAGATGCTTTGTTTATAAAAGGTTTAATTAGTTAACATATCAAAAATGTAATTTTGACTTAAACATTCTTTGTAGAAAATATTTCATTTTTAAATATGGCAGTATAACGTCAGTTGTTAAATTTATTGCCAACAACAATTATAAAACTATTAGTTTTCTATCATTACTGATATGGTACAACTAATTATTTAAAAGCAATTATTGACAATATAAAGTCAAATAAAAAGTGTATTTGTGTTTTCTACAATTTGTCATTGATTGATATTACAAAGTCCATTTTATCCAATATTTTTTTTTATTATTCATAGGTCTACAGCAATTAATATTATGATAGATATAATAAGCATTCAGAAAAAGAATTTGATAATATTTTAAATTCATGAAACATATATTTGTTTGTTTTGCTTTTTGTTCTTTAAATTAAGACAAAGCGTGTTAATTATTTCAGATTCAGAAGCAGTTTTAAACGACCCTGAAGCTAAAGGTACCAGACAGATATTTTCACCTGAAGAGATGATAAGTTTATCATTAGAAATGTGCTGCAGGTAAAACGATTTGCTTAGATACGATATTCTCTAAAATATTTTCTTATAATTTATTTTACTCAGCTGATGGTTTTCAGCCGAGTTGATGGTTTGGTTTGGCGTAGAGAATTGTTAGAATCCATTTGTATTGAATTTTAATTTTACAATTATGTAAACTAACGCTCTGGTCCTTCATTTTTCTGATTTTTGTTTATGATGCTGTGATAGGAAATGAATGTTGACTTCACTCAATAACAGGAGAAATATGATTGCAGTGTTTTAATCTCAAAAGAAAAGCTTCAAACTTTTATTATCAGTAAATATAGAAAAAACACAAACATACCAGTGTGCAAACCATCACCTCCACCAAAAAAAGTTGAAAACTGATCAATTCAGATATAAACCTGAACTTCCATCAAGAAATTGAGCCCGGGTGCTCCGGAATGGTAAGCACCTACAGTCTAGTTAGCAACACCCCTTACTTAAAAGCCAAAAATTATATAATTGATTCTCTCTTTGTTTTAGCAACGAAGATAGAGGAGAGAGTGACGAAGTAAGTTAAATAACTGATTTTATAAGAATAAAAATGTTTGTATAAAATGTTAAAGTAACAATAATCAATGAATGTAAATTGTTTTAACGGTTTTATGGTGTTGTAAAACTTTGAATATTTTTTTCAGAAAATTGGAAAAAAGACATAAAGTGATGTAAAATTGGATAGACATGGTTACTGTATTTGTAAAATATCTATCAAAAATACCTGATTAATTTTAATGTACTGTCATATACTATTTTTGAACTTAATCTTAAAATGCATTAAAAAAATGGTATACGACAGTATCATAAGTGTACATTCAATGTGTTTTCTGTTTTAAATGTTGAAGAGACAGAAATAAATCGTTAAATAAGTTCTGTTGGTATTTGTAAGACTTTATTTAATGGCAAGGAAATTTTTCTTAGTTTAAGTATGTTACATACGTGTGTACCGTTATGAAGACATTTGTACTTTGTTCAAATATGGACACGTATTTACTGTTATGAGGATATTTGTACTTCGTTCAAATATGTACACGTGTTTACCGTCATGAGGACATTTTTACCTCGTGCAAATATGTACACATATGTTTAGAGTGATGTGGACATTTGTACTTTTTTAAATTGCACGTACAAAGAAGACGATGTTCTGTTCCCTAGTTTGAAGACTCGACAGAATTTTTATTGCACGTGTCAAGTTTAGATAAATTATCTATCCATTACATATGACATACAAACTATTATATTAATGATATATTATTTCATATCCTTTATAATATATGAGATATTTTTAATTTTCATTTTTTATCTTTTCAGCTAAAAGTTATAAGGTATCTTTTGTGCCCAGCGGCAGTAACAATAGGACAATTAAAAAAGTTTATGAAGATAAAGTTCTCTCTGTCTGATACCTATCGGGTAAATAAATTGATTACATTTTAATGTTACAGGCCAACAACCTACCTCACATAGTTATATCCTTATATGATTTTAAAGAATGGATTGTGTTGTATGTAAAATGATGCTATCGGTAGATTTAGATAATGCTCATTCGTTTATTACTAAGGGCATTTTTTATTGGACTTTGTCCTGAAAACCGGTGATAGGTAATATTATCGTCGCAGGTTGATCTATTTATGTGCAAAACTGTTATAAGTATTATTATTTTATTATTATAATTTGCATTATTATTATTATTATTATTATTATTATTTGCGCATGTATAAGATATTAAAATACATTTAGTGAAACAGATTTTATAGATATCATGTACTTGTCCTAATGCAAATGTCATATACCACTTTTTTCATATACCACTTTTTGAATGTATTTTTATGATTAAATTAAAAAGTGGTATTTGACACAAAGTCTGGGTCACATGTTTTTTTAAAAATGCATGTTTCTTTAATTGTTTCTTTTTTCCCTAGAATTAGTAACTTTTCAGGTATAATGTAGGTTTTAGTAATGATCGAGTTTGTGGCCTAGCGGTTATTCAACCCATATAAAATTTATAACATACGAATTTTCTGTTAGTATTTTATTTATGATTTGGCGGTTCAAACTATGGTGTTATATAACACTATTAAATTAGAAACATTATACACTAATTAACTTTACAGCAGAGAAGTGAAATTGCAATCCTTTGAAACCCACTTTATGTTTCACCTTATGACTTTATATCATTTAAATTGGAGTGTTATTATCACCTGTTCATTAATTGGGTGATTGAATTGTAAATATTTTTACGCTGGTAGGTTGACTCTTGTCATTGATTTTATAATTTGTAAAAGAAAGAATATGTCATCGCATGGAATAATATTATTTCAACAGATGGCCTTAAGTCATGCAAAGAATTTTGAATTTTGAATTTTTACCAAAGGAATTAGAAAAATTCAAAATTATGCCAATGACATTTATCTGAAAGGGACTCAAGAAAAAAGGGTTTGTTCTCTTAGGATTTCCATCAAGGATTGGGTCTTCAGGTATTTTGTTTGAATACATTTTCACTTACTTTAAATACAAATCGTAAGCCATAACCAATAAATTATAAACGTAACATATATCAGCTATCTTTTCGTTTTAATTAGATAAGTCTATTTAAGAATATGTATAAAAATGTCCTAGAAATGGAAATCTTTTGGATGATATGAATTCCAATGGTTGGCTTTAAAGTTTTGCAAATTATATATATATATTATTGTAGTTAAACTTCAAGTCTAATATTGAAATTATAAGTACTATTGAATTTTACGCTATCACAGTTTTCAAATTTCTTAGCACAACATCCACTGATATGCCACAATTTTTATTGGTAGAGATTATAATTATTCTATAAGTTCATTGTTCTAGTAAACATAGTTGCACTTTATGTTTGGAAGCAATTCTTATTATTCTAGTCATAGTTACATGACTATCTACCGTTTATTTTTCTTACTCTTGTTATTATTATAAATATTATTTTTATGTAATGAAATTGATATACATATAAATTGTGTTAAGCCAATATATCCAAAAGGACTATTGATGCTACTATTTCGTTTATATAACTATATTTTAGAGCTGCAGATGTTAAAATTAGTCTTTCTTGAACATGTATTGATTTTTAACTTTGTTGTGCTCATTTAGAGAAGTATTTATTTATCACTAAACATTGTTTTATTAATGTTTTTTAATTATCGGTATATGAAAACAATTGAAAAAAAAATTAAAAAAGCTTGTATGGTTGTTTTTGCATTTATATATCGATTTCTACCTTAAAGCAGCTGTTTCTGTATGTTTTTTGATTTTGTTTAATTTAACAAATTCATTTCATTCATTTTTATGGTTTAACACACGAGTATAAATTAATTTCAGGTTGATGTATTCTATGCAGACGAGATTTTATGTGATTCGTATAGTTTAGTTGATGTTGCTTATATTTCCTCATGGAAAAGGGTAAGCCGACAGCAATACAATAAAAATAAATAATTATTTCTAAAAATCATTTCTTAAAGCCTTAAAGTAAAAACTACCTGAGGGTATCCATAACTCAGTAGGCAGTATTTGTGCTGTCAGAAAATGTACCATTTAGCAAAATTTTTAGCCTTCTTAAATTTGAAATTTATTTAAAACTAAGTTAGGTTCCCTCGTGCAAAGCATTCCCTAGCTGGATTTGGATTTATATAATTTTGAAACTTTAGATTCATAATTTTTAACTGTTTGGCTTATGTTTTTTTTATCTATCAAACTTTTCGGTCTAAGTGACATGAGGAATGAATTTCCGAAATGTACACATCTGGCACATAAAAATTTAACTGTATTTGTGTTATTTATTAAATAATTTAGTATATATTGAGTTTAACGTTTCACTCAATCTTTTATCAAGGCGGCCAGTTCTTGGTAAAGAGGGAAAGTTCAACGACCTTTCCAAGCAAACGGACAAATTTACTCGCACTAGGATATGGATGTGGGATTAAGATACTCTAGGGACGCTGCGTTCCGTAACCATAATCGCCTAGACCTTTATAGCCTCAATATTGAAATGAAAAGAGTTTGAAAAAAATGCAGCATATTGATTTCCAGAGATGGTCATCTTCTTGATTACTATGAATATCTTATTTACATAAATTCATTTGATAGTAAAGCACTAGTCTAGCTAACTTTGGTTGGAACCAGTCATCTATATTGTATACCTAATATTAATCGTGTTACCCTTTTAAACTGTATTTACTTTAGTAAAAATAATTGCGATTTACCCTTTTTTATTATTTTGGTAAATTGTATTAATCAAAAGATACAAAATATATAAATTTAAAAAGAATATTATAAAGTTAATATTATTTTTATGTGTGTGTGTGTGTGTGTAAAAATTTACACATAACATTTTATACTCTTTTCACAATAATAGTAAAACACAAATCCTAATCCCAAAAAATACAATCTAAAAACTTCCAAACTGGCGAATTTAGCTATACACATGAACTTCCATCAAGCAAGTCAAACCGAGTGCTACAGAAGGGTACTTAAGTAAATAAATCAAACAGCAACACAATAGATATTAAAAGCGTCTAAAATAATATAGCGACAGCAAAAGACAACTTTTTCAAGAAAAATGTCATATTTGGTCAGACGAATCAAAATCTTTCATGCAGAAGTAAACCAATGATTGTCTTTCTGCTTTAAAAGATATACAAAATGCAAAATCTTTTGCTATTTGCTATCATAAATAATCTTTCTTGACAATGTTGTTAAAATATTTTATTACGATCTCTGCTGACGATTTTTTTCGGTACCTAAACTACCAATTATGAAATTTCATGTATGCATATTGTTTTCAATTTTTTTCTTACAGAAAGATGTCTTAAAACTGAATTATGCGGTATACGAAAATCCGGTAAAGAGAATAAAACTGACCCCAACTTGCGATGTAGATGTAAACGGAAACGATGACTCTGGTATAGAGGACGGAAATACAAGCTTAGATTCAACTAACAATAATACTAGTGCAAGTACCAGTTTTAACGACTCTTGTATTAGTGAGGACTTGAATAGCTCAGTAGAGCAACCAAAGCCATCAAAACATATTGAAGATGCAGTTTCTACTAGTGACGATACAACTGCATGCACAAGTATTCCTACTCCTATGGAAGAAACTGCTACCGAATGCAGTGAAAAGTCTGAAGCCTCGAATAGTTCCCAGGTAAATAGGGAAGAGGTCGATGACCAGACCGATAAAGTGCCAAATGAAAGTGAGCCATGTGAATATAACTATATAATGGACCAACCTGGCGATTTAATAATAGATGAAAGTGTAACTTCCGGTGATCAGTCACTGGATTCTACCGTTGAAGTCCCAGAAGTTAATTCTACAAAGGTTGACAAATCGGTCCATAGTTCGGATGATTGCTGCCCTGAAGATAATCATGTGACCAGCACATCTGTGTCAGATAAACTTGACAAACATGTCTGCGACTTCGGAACACAAACATCACCCTACACTAATCACGTGACTGACCAAAACAATGATATTCATCAAAATGGACATAGCGATTCATTTGACTACCGGAAGGAACAAACTAGTCCTTTATCGTATAGAATAAAGGATAGATGCACTGGTGTTTGTAATGGACATGAGGTTAAACCTCGTGAAGACAAAATCGTGGTAAAATTTAGCAAAGAAAGAAATTCAGAAACTTATATCATAACCTAATATTCTGAAGTTTTTTAAAACTCTACAGAGGCCATATCATTGGAGTTGCATTTTTATATGTATTGTAAAGTGTATCATGTTGTGCCTCGTTTTGCCAAAATGAAGAATATGTGTGGAATATGTAAAAATGTAAATTTAATGGACATGTTTTATTTTCTGTTTCCATATCAACCATGATATGCAGAATTAGTGTATCAAGTGGTATATTGTTGAAATGAATTTTTGTTTAAGTGGAATTATACAGTATTTAGACAATGGATGATCCCGTTTGATCAATCAGAAAAAGTGCATTCCAAATGTTTATTTTATTATTTGTTTGTATAATGAATCTGTGTTGGATTTATTTTGGAATAGTATAATCAAATAATCAAAAGTTTTCATTATTCTGATGGATAAAAAGTGGTTATATATATATATATATATATATATATATATATATATATATATATATATGATTTTAAACACTACGGTGCACACAATTTAAGTGATTTGGTTTATATTGTAAATGTTTCGCAAATGCGTTTAGGAAACGTATCTGGAATTACGGATATGCATTTTATAGATACCACACTACAGTCATATTAAAGGTAAAAATGAAAAAAGGTATTTAGCTATGTTTTGTAAACATACTCTGGAATAACGTAATGTGCATTTTTAAAAGGAACAGAATTGAATTGGAGTAACCCTACTTTTTGGAATTATATAAAATTTTGATTATGAATTTCAGGTTACGGTATCAAAATGGTTTACAAGTGAAAAGTATAAAAAATAATGTGGTGTGTATTGAAATACGTAGAAATGTTTTGGATTACGTTTAGATAATTTTACCAGGTGTATTTGTAGATATTGTTAATTATTAATAACATTTACAATGTCTGTGATGTTACCATGGATATCCTAAGTTGTTTTAGTAACTAGTTATGTTATATTTGTTAATTGTTTTTACCTTCTTTGTCTTTGTTCTATCTTTCTTTCTTATCCTTGTAATCTTCCTTCTTCTACTTGTCCCTATTTATTAAATACAAATATTTTTGTGAAGAACCAAGTGCAATATATTGTACAATTTAACAGGTGGATATTTGTCGTCGTTTCAATATTTTTATGATCTAGCCATTATTTTTGCAACAGGAAGTCAATTTTGAATATTGTAACCAATCATTATTTATCATCATTTTGTGTTCATCACATGTATTATCACTGAATTATAAACATTCCGTTTTCTTACAAAAAAAATTCACCTTTTACATGTTTTATGTCTCGACTGAGCTGTGAATGTGGGGATAAGTCATTGCACTTGTCACTTTTCTTTAATGTCGAATATTTTCCAGTTAAATTGTCATTTTTTTGAACTCCTGAATGAATCTTATAAACTCTGTATGTTATAATATTTTAAAGTTACAACTGTTAAATCGAGAAAATTTTATTTTGACCCAAATGAAATGTAACAAGAAATTTAAATTTGCTTAACCTGTCACAAACTTTGATCAAAGTCGCCTATTAGACTAAATAAAAACTTGGATAAAATAAATTGATCAAGTAATTTAACAATTTGATCTAAAAAAAATCTATTCTTTTTTACTTTAAACTTGATCAAAGTTTAGAATTAACATTTTTTCGGGGGTGGGGGGGGGGTGCATACTAACGCTAATTGAAGTGGTTATCCGAATTTAAAGATATAAGAAGAAAAATTTTGATTCTGTATAATTGTCACTGTTATTATTTCTAATGTTAAACTAGTAGACCTGGTTTCGTCACTGAATATTTTGACCATGTAAACCTTTAAACTTTGATTAAAAATTTTTTATCAAAGTTTTGATTAATAACTTTGCTACCGCTGATGTGTTGAAAACATGAGTTTCTTCTGACAGAATTTTTTTATAAACAATTAAGCCTATTTGAAAAATGATGATTGAAATAGAAACATGTCTCTGTCATTACCGGTTTACTTAAATGTATATATATTACCGGTAGAAAACATAGTCAAGAACAAAAATATGAAACTTTAGTCGCTCATAATGACGCTTTGATTGTGGTGATTTAAGCGTTTGTTGACAATGCTCTGATGGATTCTTTAGTAATTATTGTTATTTGTGATTTTTCGTTTTTTTGTTAAATGTTATAAAATTTGCATCATCGGGTAGTTCATTTCACTTAGTTTTATAAACCAGTGTCGGTACAGAAATTCTTCATAATTTCTCTATGTTAAATATTGAGGTAGTTAGAGAAGTTTTAAGCCTGAAATAATAGCCATAAATGCAAAGAAATTTAAAAGCAAATTTTACAGCAATGTTGTGATCATTGCTAAACTTTTGCGTACATAACTGTTTGGCAAACCCGCAACACTGGTTGTAAGATCCGAGTGAAATGTACATCCTGAAAGGTAAAATCAAGGTGTTAAAGTGGACACCCAGTTTCGTATAGGGCTCAGTAATAAATCTTTTCAGACAGTCTTCGAATTTTAAATAATTTTTCAATCTGTATGATCTCCCGTCTCTTTAAAGATAGCAAGTACATCTTACTATCGGAGTTACTGTGCTTTTGTGACAGTAAATCATGCAGTTTTCACAGAAAATCCAATATACTTTAATATTTTTTTATTATTCACGTTCTGTTCTTTAGGTTTGTCCTAATAAATACCGTTTTGCTTGTCAGCTTTTATTAAAACAACATTTCTGTAAAAAAAAAAGAATATATTGCCTGTATTAAAAATGTCGAGAACAGCAGATTTTACATCGAAAGTGATACCCTTGTTACGTGCTAAAGAATTTGTGTCATCTTCTTTGTTCTTCGACTTGTAAAATGCCCAAAGCGACAATGTTTCACTTTGTGGAAACATCCTTTTTCAATTGGAAATGCAATTTACAAATTCCCATACGACTAGGCTTAAGTAAGTGAACAAATGTGTTTTAAGTTTATTGTATTTTCTATAAGTGGTTGTATAATTCACTCTCACAAACACAGGTACTTTAAGATAGTTTCATTTAAAAATGTTTACTGATGAGGTTGTTAGCATTTGCATAAACATGGTTGGGACGTTATGTCACTTTTCATATACACTTAAATGTAAAACATTAAAAACAGATCATATTTTTTCATTAACAATACATTTATATAAAGCTAGACATTGTTTTGATAATGCATGCTAATGTCTGTAATTGTTCGCTAGAAATGGCTGTATTAGATTTTAAAAATCACAAATTTTCACAATAAATTTGTCAACTACAAAGTGTGTTTTTTCGCTTGTTTATTCATTTATAAGGTGAGTATATATTAAATAATATGTAATGACATCAAACATCCGCCACTCTTTAATGAGATTAAGCATATAAAATTGCTACTTTCCAATTTGAATAAGATAGTGACAACACGAACTACAAGAATTTTTTGTGAGGAAGAAAACACGAATTTTGATCTCAAGGAGAGAACTCCTTATATATTTCCCTAAAATATAACTAAAATTTAGAATATGGATTAACTTTTTTACACATATTTTGAAAGAATTTTGAAAAAAAGATGAGCCAGATCCGTTTGCATACTAAAGAAATCCAAAAAACTCATCATCTTCGGTTTTATTGGAGATGTCCCTCTAGTTAGTCAGTATGAAATCTTAAGTAAACAGAATTTGGTCCATTTTTTTAAACAACATGCATGCGTTGTAGGCCCAATGTTTCATTAAACTTTACTTTTTAATTTTCTAAGTCCGTCCAAGGTCCGGAATTTATAATCCTTTGTTCAAAGTTGAGTTTATCTTGCCTTGCTTTTAATCATTTACTTGTTATTTGTCGTGTTGATGGTTTTGCTGGTCTGGTCGTTGCCAAATACATGCATTTCAGTAATTAGTTTTTAAAATCTATTTTGAATGTATGAAGTAGTAGACCAGTTTTAAATAAGCAGGATGGTTAGGATACTCCAATATTGTTTCCTACACTACTGGATATTTTGTCATAAAATTCAGTATCCAGGAGTAGGAGTCACATAAGCATAGGTCCTTATATGTTTTTGTCTGCTTCTTCTTCTACCTATTGTATCTTATTTCCATTGCAATGACTGTTGCCAAGAACATGTTTTCCAGGAACAAATGGTTCTTTCAATTTTGATTTGGAAGCACTGGGACGTTGCTGGTAAGCATTGATAAGTTGTCTAATTAATCTCTTTGTGACCTTTTCTTTATCTCTATTCTTCTGTAAAAATATGATAAATATATTCTTTGGCACGTTTTAGAGTCACTGGTTACAACCACATAACCTTTTGTGTTTCCAGTAATATCTCAATATTGAAGTCTTCTAGGCATTTAGAATGTTTACTGGTTGTATAATGCCTTTTACCTCACGTGAGTTATTTCATAACTATTCGTGGAGAAACTTTTTTGGTCTTGAGAATTGAATAAAAGTTCTTGTGGAATTGCAAGTTTGTGTAAATGCTTCTGCGCGAATTTGTATTAATTCGCACTTAAGTGACCTTTAGAAATGCTAGTACATTCGCCCACAATATCGCTGATAAACATGTAAACAACTAAGTCTATTATTCTGGTACCGACCCAACCATAAAAAGTCTATGTCAGGCAAAAATCTTCACTTAAGATTGCGGTTGGCTGGGATCAAACCCAAGGCAGTGGAGTATGAATTAAAACTATAAAATAATGAAGAGTCTTTAAATGTGTAGGGGGTCAGAACCACAGCTAAAATGTACACCAAATAGATCACATCCTAGTTTTGAGTTGAAGATCCAGGCGTTCACTCTTATATTCAATACATCTATATACATTCTATACTAAGTAACTATTCGTCCCTTATCATGTATGTAATCAGTATGGTAAGCATTCACTTTAACAAATCAACAAGACAACAAAATAATTGTTTATGTTTAATCATGTCCAATAAAAAACATAGTCGTATAAAACAATATAAAAAAGTAAAAACTGAAATAAAATGTGTAACAATGGTTATGAAAATGATAATGAAAGAGCCTTATAATCATGACATTTTATATCAAGTTGAATTCGCAAACAAAGCAACAAACAAAAACTGAAATAAACGTTATTTGTCAAAGTATTTTTGAACTGAATTCTCAGAAAGAATTGCAACCTAATTGGCTATGTTGTCTAATGAAGTATTTAGAAATTATTTATTTAAAACACGAGTAATTTGAAACTTACTGAATAGTTGGTTCTATTCTTGTGTGTATACGACAAATATCAGAAGCAAAATTTCGAAAAAGTTTGTTTTATCCACTGGTGACTGAATCTAAAAATATGATGACTGAATCTAAAAATATGACCCAATGAAAAATTCTCTACATATATAATCTTAAAACTTTTTTGCATCTAGAATGCTAAATGTTATACTGAAAACATAACTTAACATTTTACTTTTTATCAGCTCGAGAACAAATATAGTGCAAGTTTAGTTTAGCTTAGTTATTCTTTTCTTATTTTTTATCATGAAAAAAATAAAAATATATGGAAATCTTTGCCTGTCTACTTGACTTTCAAAAATGATAAACATATTTGGAAAAAAAAAGTTTAAAGCAAGGATCCTTAAAAAGAAAAGTAATAGCTTATGCAATTAATATGCATCGCGGACCCCATTTTCGCAAACTTAACTATATTTTTACTTTTTTCGCAGCTAAAAAGCATTTCACAAATTGGTAAATGAAAATTTATTGCGTCATGAATCACAAAAAGAGATCATTTCTGAAATAATTTTTACACTTATTCAGGAATTCAGTCAGTGAGTGTCAAAAAAAGCGATTCACATTACATGGATCTACTTAGAAATCAAATGAAACAAAATACTATTGCTATCATCGAAATAAAATAAATGTAAACTGGAATATATCGAGCTCTTAGCACTAGACCTAAAAATCATCAGCAACTTTTTATGAAACTTTTAATGATCATGTGATAAAAATTACAAATTGGTCAAACAATGTTTAATCAACAAATTCATACTCGGACACAGAGTTCGTTGTGTTTGAATGGATTCCGTTTAATTTTGTCACTTTTCCATATTCAGGCATTTCGTTAATAAGTCGTTTCGTTTCTTTACTTATTTTGTACATTTCCTTTCCGTTTAATTTCCCATTATGTAATTTATAGTTTAACGGATGAGGAGCATGTCCATTCAATTTAGATTTTTCTTTTCTATTCCTGCTTTGCTCTTTTAACGGTTTCTGTGCATTTGTTTCCTTGGAATTTTTCTGGACATTTGACTGTTTTTGATTATTAGTGTCTTTTGAATTCTTCTGGTTATTTGATTCTTTTGACAACTTTTGAGAATTAGATTCCTTGTTTAGTTTACTTTGGATAAAGTCCTTGAAAAGTGGAGTGTCATTGTCTAAAATAATGGATTCCTTCGAATTATCATGTCCATTTGTTAGTTTTGTTGTTTCTTCACTTGATTTATTTGCACTTCTGGAATTTTTAACAAGGTCCAAAGGACGATCTTGCTCTTGTTCTTTTCCCCTATTGTTTTCTAAGTCATTTTTATTTTCACTTTCAGGATCCCCCAAAACTGTCACATTGGTTTGACACTCTTGACTTGTTAAACATGGCTGCTTTGATTTCTGTGCCTCTTCTTCCGGTTGGTCTTCTGGCTTACGTTTTCTATTGCACAACTCGTAGATTGTGTAGACCAATCGCAGAGGCGCTTTCTACAATACAAAAAAGACAAAATAAGATTTATTTTTAAAAATAAAAAAAAAATGAATAAACCAATAAATCGATCAATAAAAACAGTACAAATTAATAATAATAATTAAATCATAATAACCAATTTTACCCCAAACATTCAGTGTCTCTTACCAAGGGAGGCATGAAATCAAGATTCTTTCACTCATTTCATGGCGGCCAGTTCTGGGATGGAGGAAACAGAGTGCCATGAGAATAAGTTTTTAAAATGTTTTCATAATGTGTAGTATATAAAGTTTGACTGTAGATTTTAGGAATATTTGTTTACTATAAAATTCTAGGCAAGTGTTTATTACAGCACCATGTAACAGTTTTTTTTTTTTACCTAGGTCAAGTAAGCAAACTTTTCAGTATCTATTAACAATATAAGATGGTACTTACTCGTCTCCATGTATAAATATATGCAATGTCCATTAAGGTGAAGGATTCTTTTAACACATCATCGGAATGGTACATGTCAATCTAAAAAAGGAAATTAAAATACAAAAATATCTTTGAAAGTTGAAAATTTCGAGTACATAATGTGTGCATGCAACAATTTTGGACGTGTAGCAAAATTGACAAAGTTCTTTGCAGTGATATATTTGTTTTATTCTGCAACCACTCTCCTTATTATTCTCCCATGTCAAAATTTTGCGGAAGAGATCAGTATGTTATGGAAGACGATTATCAAATGTTATATTATGTTTATGTTTTGAATTATACAGACTACCTTTCATTTAGATACACAAACTTCGTACGATGTCATATCGAAAGCACAGCTTAACAGTATAAATTAACCATTCAATTGTTTGGAAATGGCTTTACATTGCAATATTTTACATTGCCGTGTAAAGCGATTGTGTATAAGGCACACCAGAACATCATTTATCTTGCAGCGGAAGTTACTAGTATTGAACCATTTCTAACAGTTCAATTATTCTATTTGAATTTCAACTTAAACTCGCAACCGCTTGCACACTTGTCTGGACAGTGGATGGAACAGCCAAACAAATGACGTCAAGAAGCATGTATTCAAAACACCAGGAACGCATATAACGTAGTCAATGGTATTGAAGCCAATGGTCTGAAGCAAACTTAAGAAGACAAAAATCATTGAAGATGTAAATAAAACAACTTACTTTATGACTTGGTGGAAGATCAAACTTTATACGGATAAACTTTTTCAAAAGTCCTACGGTTATACCAGCAGGACACTGTAAATAACGAACATCCTTCCTCTGAAACAAAAGAAACAATATACATGTATAATATACATTTATAATAAAAACAAGATGTGTGTAGGTAAATAGCATTTACTGGCAACAATCAAAGCAGTCAAAAACAAAAAACAAACAAAAATAAACAAAATTACAAAAAAATACATAGTGAATAGTAAATACGATAAAAATTAATATTGTATTGCATTTAAACTGAATACATGGTAAAACACACACACACACACACACACACACACACACACACACACACCACTCGTTTTTGAAAACCCCCGTCATGGCGTCAAGCGTAAATATTTATAATCACATCCATCCATTATACTGTGTTACTCAATGCAGTAGAGTAGGGCAAGTAAAGTGATGTAACAGTTGAAAGTTGGAACAGTAAATTTTTAAAAAGATAAATAATGTTGTTATTCTTTTATAAAAGTGTTAAATTTACGTTATATTTGCCATAATTTAAAAACCTTAATTTAAAAAGATTGTAGATAAAAGCAATGACATTCGATTTGACTAAACTGCATGCAGTTATGCAGTAGAATGGACTGTCTCAAATAACCACTGAAGCCTTCGGCCTTCATGTTATTTGAAATGGCCCATTCTACAGCATAACTGCATGCAGTACTGTCATGTGCTACTTTTGAATTTTTTTAAATAATACATTCAAAAAGAGCACATGACAGTACAGTCAAAGAGAATAACATTCCTTAAATATCAAAAATGATGTCGACTCTTGAGGTGCCTGAAATCTGTAAAGTATTGATATAATGGCATGTTAAGACAAAAATATCCCTTTTTGTATAACCGAAATGTTTACCTTTAATTTGTCTGGATCCGTTTGTTTATTTTCATCTTCCTTAAATTCCTTCTCTTCTTTTTCAGGAAAGCATCTGCAACAAATCATAAATAAAATATTCGTTAACAGGAATGGAAAATAGTAATGATGTTTTGCGCCCAAATCATATTTTATCACTTACATCGAGTCAGTAAATTCTAGAATAGTGAAAAAACCGAAGTTTCCTGACGAAAACCGATCTTTGACAAAGTAATTGATAATTTTCTCAACTAGGTTCTGTCCAGAATGAAATAAAAACCTAGGTATTAAGAAATGACAGAGTGGTAATATGTGCATACTCTGCACCAGTTAAATGGCACCGGGGGGGGGGGGGGGGGGGTAAACATTGTGACACCACGTCTATATCAAGCGGTATTATACTCTTAAGTCCCTTTATGTCTTCAAAGCAGGGAAAAACTCTGACGAACTAATCGGGAAGACTTGTCATATGCTCATTTTTAATGGTTCATTTTTATACAGAAATTCAAAATTGGCAATTGACATGCTGATAGAATTAAGACCTGAAAAGTAAGTATTTAAAAGTGACTAATTTTACCAAGAAAAATGTATCCAATGAGAAACAAAATAAAATGTATACATAACAGTGTATACTGAAATTGTTTACGTTAAATAAAATAAAAGCAATAAAAGTTAAATTGATAACGGTGAACTTACTCAGAATAAAGTTCTAAAGCGAGGCTGATCTTTTCGTCTTCATTGTAAAATATTCTGTCTAAATCCTCATCACCACGTTCTTCAAATGTTCCAGGACGGTGACATAATTCTGTAATATTTGAAAGTATAAATCCAAATTTGCAGGAAAGAACGTTAAAACAAAGCAAATATATATGAGACCAAAGTAATAAATAAATAAATACATAAATAAATTAATTAACAAATACATGCAAACATTTTTTAAAAAATATTTCTGAATAGGGGGCACCTTTCGCGTATATCAAAAAAGGTCAGTTGCGGGATGGTAAAGGTAGCCGGCGCAAAAGTTGAAAAACATCGGTTTTCGGTAAGCCAGCTGACTAACGTTCACATACTAGGATCTGCGTGATAAGAATCTGAACGTAAACGTTGAGTATGACTTTGGTTCGCTAGCAGTATAATCACTATGCCATCGAGGCCTCTCCGTATTGGGAAATACTATTCCCTTATTTGAATGCTGACATGAAAATTCTCAATTTTTATAAAAACCTCGCCTTGATTGAAAATACAGAATCCAGCAATAAACAAGGATTGCAATTTTTTTAATTTCAATAGTATATAATATTTAAAAAAAAACGATAGGACACTATAAACATCGATTGGATAGTAATCTTTAAAAAGAAAACTATAACACACTATGAACAACAATCGGATTTTTTTGTTTGTTATTGATTGTACAGAAGTAAAATTGACTTATTTATTACAATAGATATATATGAATGTGAGATAGAAAATAATATAAGAAAACTGGTCGTTGTGACAGCCTAAAAATTCCGTGTGTACGAATTGTAAAATAAAAACTTGACCCATGATCTTGACTTGAGTTCCTAATATAAACAAGCATGTCACATGTTTCAACGACTAAGAAACGAGGCAACTATTGTGACTTTCAATTCAAGTTGAACTACTAAACTCACAAATAAGTGGATTTATGAAAAGTATCATAATGTGACATTCGAAATAACAAACCGCAAATTATTCATACGAGTCATTTGGAAAGGGCTTAACAAAATGTTAAATATATATTATACTGTCATTATGAAAATATTTCAAACAAAATTATTATTATTATTTAGAAATAAACTTTAGACAACGCCTAAAACAGATTAGCATCGTTTTAGTGATACTGCCATGTGCTACTTTTGAATTGTTATAAAATAATACAAATCAAAAGTAGCACATGACAATTAAATAAAACAATTCAAAAGTAGCACGACAATTCGAAGGTGAACCCGTGTTTTCCTTTTTCTAAAAACTGAAGATGTTCATATATCACAAATATGTAAAGCAACCAAATAATTCAAAATTATCAAAATATCGTTCTTGCCAATTCATCCGTAAAATTGCAGCAAATAAATTAAATTTTATATTACATAAATGTTCATATTTTTTAGTTTATATCTGACTCTCAATTCACCTTGTAAATGACAATAATTGTAGTGAATTCCTTGGATCAATCATTCTACTATACAAAGCCCGCATTTCTAGAAGATGAGAATTATACCATGTTCAAAATGCCAGATTTAATAAAAGGTTTAATAATTTTTAATGGAGACGTACCATCTGTGGGATTAGCAGCATAACATTCCCGTCTTCTCTTCATTTCATCTACAAATAAATCATAATACTGTTCAGTTATAAATATCGCAAGGAAAACATACAAACTTCCGGCTGAAAAACGTGCTTGGCAACAGCCAGAAACATCAAGAAACAAACAACAACAATAATAACAAAAAAAAAAATTAATTTGAAAAAAATAATAATAATAATAACCGGAATATAGAATATGTTTAATAACATCAGATTATAGCACCCACCCACGACTTTTGACAGGTACCAGGCATGAAGTGCACACATGTTACTATTTTATTGTCGAATGCATCCCATGCACCTAATAACCATGTAAATCAAAACTAGTATTTTTATTGTAACCAACAACATCATATAACGCAAACATAACTTAAAAAAGGGGGGGGGAGCGTATTGCGTTTATCAAGTGCTTTGTGTTTTTTATTCCGTGCACTTAAATGTTGAAACTGCGCAGTATCAAGTCCTGGCTTTAATTCGACAAATTTCCCTATTCGCTACAGACAAATAAGCATTCGTTGTTGCTAAATTCATTGCGGCCAATCAGTTCTCGAGGGCATTCGGCACTCTTAAAATGACCCGATTTAAATCCGAAATGGCAAAATCGGAAACGGAAAGAATTTAATTTGGAAATGGCGACTCTTTTATGCTGTGAGATATTAAAATTAAAAGACTACCGATATTCCTTAAGTGCTGTGAATGTTGCCAAAATTATATTGTTATTTGGCTGCACTATTTGTAAAATAGATTTCTTAATTTATTATTGGCATTTTATTCTCTGCTTTCTACATATGTGTCATCTCGAATGTTAATAACAATCATTACTGAAAATTAAATTTAGAAACAATCATGAAGTGTATTTACGTTTAAATGCCAAACTGGAAAAGCATCAACATAAGTTTATTTTAACGGAAATCGTTTTTGAAATTTATTATGTATCCCGAGCCAAATTCGAACTCCGATTCTGCATCTGCAAAACGTTTGCTACCAATGAAATCAGTGTATTTGCAATAAAACGTGCACCAAACCACTTCATACGCGGTTTTGATTGATACGCGCGATTGGATATCAATAAGAGTGTTTTATAGGTATTTAAATTGCAAGAGTAGACTAAATTGTTCCAGTACAGTTTTACCGATTACATAATAAAGTTAAGATAATGGGTTTTACAGCTGTGTGTAATTAGACCAAAGTGTCTGATGTGCTTTTTTTACCATCAGTATTTATCAAGGGTCCTGTGGTGCATATGCAATTTTATTGATTTTGTTACAGCTGAAAAACTGCATTCCTCTACTTAAAGTATCACAATGAGTCGCAAATTCTTCACGATTTAAATAGTTGAAGAAATGTAGAAATTCTATCAGGCAAACGAAGTTTTTTAAATTGTTCTTTTTAAAAAGAAAATTACGAAATGAAATCAAAATCGTTAAAAAAACTGAAACTAAATTATTTGTAAATTTTTAAATACTCCTTTTGGTTAAAATTCAAAATTCTGCTCTTGAAAAAATAAGCAGTCCAAGCTGGTGGGAGGAAAAAAAATAGGATGAAATCAAATATCACTAGTGCTAGAATAGAAAATGACTTCATAACAAAAACACATCTAACACGCCATATGTAATAATCTATATTGCAATCAAAGAGTAAATTACAGCACGTTAGAAAATAATGGAAAAAGGTTCTTTGTGATCGTCAACCTGTTGGCTCCGGTTGAATATTTGCATTTTATGACATACTTTTTTTTATAAACTTCCAAAATAACAAACAAATACAATATACATGCTACAATAAGCCTGGTGTTGTTTGAAATAACATTGAAAACAACTTACTTTATTCATATAATGAAGCAGGATCACATATTTTAGCTAAAATCAATAAATTCAATCAACCGAAATGATTTCTTTGCCCAATTTGCCAAATAAATTAAGATCTTGACCCCATATCAGCACAAAACATGCACCGTAATCATATTGCACGTGCTCGTTATTGGGTTTATAATTAGGCTTGGTCGTGACGTTTCTAAAATTAAGCCTACTACTCTTAAAATCGATACAACCTCCCATGGCGTATGTGTATAGAGTATGAAATGTAATCAGGTCTTGTTTGTTCGTATCCCCTCGGGCTTTACACTTTGTTATTATGCTAAAGAACGGATACTTCAACATACTAATTATGTATTCATCCGCACAGTATTCATGGCCTCATCAGAAATTGACATTAATGCGCCTTCTTGTTTGAAGAGTGCGCAGTTCACTGCAACCTCGTTATATAAGCAAATATTAACTTCCTTTTAACGCACACCAGTGCAAAATCAGTCAAGCGCGTTCTGTCTTCCTATATGGCTGACTTTTGATTATCAAATACTTACAATCAATCCACTCATTGTACAGTCTTGAAGATAATTAGGTCAATACGAGGATGCAATTCAGTTTATATTGAACGCGGAATTGTGATGTTACGATGTTACATAAAGCTTCAACATTATTTGCCTTGTCAAATTACATCAAGCAGTTTGAAGTAGAAAACCATGTTATTGGTAGTAGTCAATGTAATAAAACACAAAACAATAAACGTATGAAACATGAACATAAAACCCGGTTGAGTTATGTAATGTTTTACGTCCCACAGGGTGCCCACCCACTTTCTTTGTTAAAAATATAGGAATATAGGAATTTGAATTGTTTTTCCAAAATATAGGAAATTTATAGGAATCTGACTGAAAATATAGAAAAAGTATAGGAATTTTGAAAACACTGAATTGCTAAACTGAAAGAAATTTTGGGATTGTATACATCACTGACGACTACAATGGCCTCCTCCACCCCTCACAGCCATTCCATGTTCAAGCCTCTCCTCTTTGTTTTTTATAGGGAATTCTTTTTTCAATGTGCATTTCAATTCAAGACATTCCAATGATTTCTTAGAAAAACTAAAAATGATGTATACAACCCCGGTCACTGCTTTGTGCGAGTGAACACAAAAAGTCCTAACACAATAGAAACAAAAACATCCCAGAAAATATAGGAATAGTGTGAAATATTAGGAATTTTAGGTCTTTTTGAGAAAATATAGGAAAAATAAAGGAATTGCCAATTTTATAGGAATTTATAGGATTTTATAGGAAGTGAGTACCCTGGTCCCAGTTTATAACTTGTACATGTACATAGTTGAAAGTCCGTTTCTGATAAATCGGAAATTATGTAATGGTAGGTTCTTTACATACAAGGATGATTGGATCATATCAGCAGGCTCTAGGTTTACCATCATTTAGAATCATACACTTAAGTGAGTGTACATTCAACACAAATTATGGAATACTGGTATTTAAATGTCAATTTTTAGACAATAGAAGTTGAATATTTAATGTTATATTTAAATTATTTAGTGAAGGTTTGTGGAACAAAACAAAACAATGTCTCATAAAAACTTGTTTTTTTAATATTGATGAGAGAAAATGGGAATATTTGAGTTGAGTGTACACTCAATTATTTCAATGATTGTGAAACTGGGGCCAGGAATTTAGAAACTTATTTATTTTTGAAATAAAACGAAGGCGTAAAAAAAAAAGGAATTTTACTCACTTTTGTACAAACCCGGAACCAGCTTGTATACCAGATCTTGTAAAGTTTTGTCCAACCTAAAATAATGTATTACAGACATTAGTATTAATGAAACTGTCAAATGGGCCAACTAAGCTGAAATATAAACCCAAGGCTAGGAGCATTCTCACAAAAACAAAATTAGTCTGAACTTAATTGATATAGGAATGTGAAACACTGTCGAAATTGCTTAAACGATAATGAATGAAATCTTCTTTTCAGCTCATAGTGTTCCAGTTTATAAAGAATCTGATAATAAACAAGTCCTCTTTTTACATGTGCCAAATTGACATTTGGCAGTTAGATAAAATGGATACGTGCATTTAAGTTACAGATCACTATTACATATCACATTACTGCGAACAAACAAGTGCTAGAAAAAAGACAGTTCGACAGTCCAAGACTCGAAGGTTTGGGAAAGGGCTGGTTACTTTTTCAATATTATCTTATATATCACAATAGAAAATGCTGAATTTTAGACAAGGACTCGTAGAATTTTTCTCGAATATCAAAAATCTTTTTATTATATAATAAAAAAAAACCCCTCAATATCTTATTTAAAAAACTTACTTCACATTCTCTAACGGTTTGGTCTTGTGAACCATGACGTCACAAATTGGACAATATTTACTGGACTCTAGATATCTGATGATACAGGTTCGGCAAACTTAAACGAAAAAAATGTGTACATTTACAGCAATATATATATATATATATATATATATATATATATATATATAGAGAGAGAGAGAGAGAGAGAGAGAGAGAGAGAGAGAGAGAGAGAGAGAGAGAGAGAGAGAATTTAAACTTAAGGTACATCAACTCAACGGCCGAAAATGCCACAGTGAACTAAAATCCTGTTCTCCGACAGTTTTAATTTATGTGGCTTCACAAACACGGCACTCTCGATTGCTCAAATTTTTAACAATTTGTCATATATCAGTTTTTTTTTAATTTTATCACTTAATACATTCAAATAGGTACATGACAATATTTTTTATTCAATGATAAAATTTTAAAGAAAATTATATATGAGAATTGATAAGAAATATGGCCCTAATTTTGTAAAACATATCTAAAAGAGTTGTAATATCAAAAATTAAATAAATCAGCACAGCCTGTATTGAAATGATCACAATACAAATATTCAACTAAACTGTCATGTGCTACTTTTGAATTTTTATAAAATGATACAATTCAAAAGTAGCACATGACAAAACTGAGATTAATTGCTCACATCGTGCCAAGGAACTTTTGAAATAATTTCATACATCAACATTGGCATATTTCTTGATTTAAGCGCAAATAGGATATCGTTGGCCAATCGTAGTTGGCACCATCTCTCGAATATTTTCGATAAATTTAGTGCGAATGGAGTAATATTTTACGTCATGTAAAGTCAAGACTTATTCAATTATGTATCGGGGAGTCGGGATGGTGGAGAAAACCGGAATGTCCTAGAAACAATTAGAACTTAATAATTTCAATTTTAATTCATAACATACATACAGGAATGTAAGCATTCAATAATGGTTAGCAGCATCCACGTAGTATCCACCGCACAACACACATATCAGCTGTGGGTTCAAATCCGTTATTTTAATTCTAGTAGTCTTGTGCATCTGAAAATAAATAATAAATAAATAACAGTAATTCTTAAGCATCTGAAAAATAAATAAATAAATAGATAAATAAATAATAGATAGATAGATAGATAGATAATAAATAAATAAATAAATAAATAAATAAATAAATAAATAAGCTCAAAATTTCCTAAACCACCACATTTTTCTCTAGGACTTCTTTAAATTCAAGTTAACTTCGAACAATTTAATTATTGACTGGTCTGAAACTCATCGCTTCTCATAACGATCTTCTACATATATTTTTTTTATTTCGACACGTGTAAGAATGCATCATAAACTGTATTTTAAAAAATGAGTTAAATCCTATACAGTGTCATGACAAATTTTGAATATTTTATCTTACAGAAATCCAAAATTTTGCATATGACACTACATGAAAGTCAAGTGATTGTTGAAAACTATTGTTGGAATTCATGTGCTACTTTTCTTTGAAATTTTTATTGAATAAAATATTCTAGAAATAGCACGTGACACAATCACGTGCGCCGTATTTCAATTAGATTTTACTATTTTTATTGTCATTTATTTCTTTTCCGCTCTACAAGTATTTTAATTTCATGCAACAATTTGCATGACAAAATCAACTTTTGTCTATTTTTTGTGGGGAAAAAATTAACAGGGTACGAGGAGAAGCCTTATCTATTTTTAGATTCTGATAAAACGAAACTTGTACTACTTTTTCATACGACCAGATTGCTTTTTCAAATTTTCATTTATATATATTTATTACTTTTCATTTTTTTCTTTTTCGAATACCCCTGGAAAAAAATGCTTACACAAACTCAATTATATATATATATATATATATATATATATATATATATATATATATATATATATATATATATATATATATATATATATAATATCGTCTCTAATAACGACGTGTATATACTTAGTAAAAATATTATACATGCATCTTGACATTTTCCCCGTAACTCCATTACCGTACAGTTGAGTCAAACTGCGATGATTTCGTGTGTGTTGTGTTCACCAACAGTTTTGTGTAATTACTTGTAAAAATAAGATTTTAAGTGTAATCAAATTCCGATTTACCTACCACGTGACAAAACCCCCGGTATCAGAAATCGCTTTCTTATCACACCTGTTCTGAATTAAGATGAAAAGTTTCCGACTGTTCCGCTTGATGGCGCTGCACTTTTACCGAGTAGATTTTTACATCAGAAACTAATATATTATATTTCTTATCATATTTAAAAACGAAATAATTAACTAAAAAGACAAGTAAGACGGGAAAACATTAGTCAGAGTGCCGGACTGGAGCCAGACAAATAGATATATTATTTAAATAATCAAGAAATGTTTAATTTTAGTAGAGGGTAAAAACCCACCCCATGGAAATCCCACCAACGCTGATGTCGATTGTAATGGCCTTCGAGCCATGGCTATAAAAAACATGTTTATACAAAAAAAAAGAAGATTCTATTTCTTAAATATTTTTAAAAAGGTTGTAAATAAATACATGAATAAATAAATAAATAAATAAATAAATAAATAAATAAATAAATGTCGTAAATAAATAAATAAATAAATAAATAAATAAATAAATGTTGTAAGTAAATAATAAATAAATAAATAAATAAATAAATAAATAAATAAATAAATAAATAAATAAGAGTCTACACATTGCAATACAATGTACAATCTCGACGCGGCTTAGTTTTACCAAGACACAATGCGTTTGAATAATTTGATGTTTTAAGGGAAAAAAACTATTGAAAAATTAGCAAATGACAAATTCTTTTTTAAAATTCTTGAATAAAAATGATACAAATTAGCAGCTGACACAATTACTAAAACATTTCAGCCCCATCGAAATTTTAGATAATACAGATAATTATAATATCGTAGCTATTTTTTTAAATCGCAAAACGTTTAGTCTGCGCACGTGTAATTTCACAAGTGTACCGTGGATATTTTTAAATCTGAGACATACTTTATCATAAAACATGCAGTGTGATTTTATATCTATCTTATAAAAAGCTTTTTACATAAAAAAATTGAACTGCTTATTTTATTTCAACTATTTTCAGCATTGGAAATGGTGGTGAGGCGTGTTTAAACAGTAGCCCACTCACTCACACATTATTGTAAAAGATGTTCCCAACAGGAGAGATTATATGTGTGGGATCCATTGTTTTAACTACATTTGTGCGGTAAATTATGCAAGAAAATTTAAGTGTGGGATCCATTGTTTTAACTACATTTGTGCGGTAAATTATGCAAGAAAATTTAAGACCGATTGAATTTGTATGATAATTTACCTCTCTCCTGAGAATGAATAATATATATATATTTTACGTATTATTTTATATGTACGGTATTCAGCAGGGTCTCTCTTTATCAGATCTAAGTTGGAAGGTGATGGCCACCCTCGAGTGACGGCACATTAATATATCATCAATCATAAGAAGAGGAATATGTTATCATGAACTCACATCACATATACACACAAGGTGGTCACGATTCACAAAATCCAGTGAACAAAATTGTATTGAATATATCTCAAACAATTTTTGTCAAGTATTTATTTAAATTCAAAATTGCAAATTTCTTCTTCAGAATTTGTTTTTTAATGGAAAGTATTCTTTGATAAAAGACTTCGAATATTTAAAAAATTATAAAATTTCAAATTTGAAATTAAATGATTTAAATAATTTTAAATACAATCTGAAGAATATCTTAAGGAAATTATCTAACAATGAAGAAAAATTGCAAGGATGAGAGAATTTTCTTAGAAACACTAATGAATAAATAACAGATATTTAATTTTGTAATGTGCTAACTGTTGAATTTCATAGCATGAAAGACAATTTTTGGGAATATTAAATAAATAAATAAATAAATAAATAAATAAATAAATAAATAAATAAATAAATAAATAAATAAAATTGCACATAACAAGCCGTGAGTGAAATACTGTAAATCATATATCGACCAGAAAAAACAGAAATTTGATTTTTGCGATGGGCGTCATCACGCTTCGGACTTTGAGATATGCCAAAACATTTATAGCTGGCTGAAACTGCTTGATATATTTTTAATTTTTGTATTTAAATTATTGTGACCTTAATCACATCAGCGGCGTTTAAAACGTACTAAATGTCGCTGATCACATCCTTTCATAATTTTCTGAAAGCAATATTTAAAAATGTAACATGACAATATATTTTATCTGATTTTTTTTTTTTTTTTTTTGGGGGGGGGGGGGGGAAATTTATATTAATTTATGATTCCACTGGAAACATAATGTCAAAATGTCGGTTTTAAGCAATTTAAAAAAAAATAGAAAAAAAAAAATAATAATTACATGGTTTAAATAAAATACAAACACTTTGTAAAAGCAGGGGAGAACAATATGTACTGTAAGCCGGCTACTATCGAAACAACAGGGACGGAGACTAGATGATCAGGAACCAAAAAGCGATTGTCCAAGGGAACAAATTTTGGGACCAAGTGCTGTTGGATATACAAGGTGCTCTGGTAGGATTCTTTAATGTAGAAGTTCCGGAGAAATATGTAACGGAGATCAGATGTTTCCGAATGAATACGTGACCGAGACAAATACACCAGAGAAATATATGAGGCTATGTGGCCACAGGAGCTTGTTTCGATATTAAAAAAAAACAAAAAAAAAAAAAAAAAAAAAACCCTTGACCCTAACGTCATTGTTTTTTTTTTTTTTTAAAATATCGAAACAAGCGCCTGTGTATGTGCCCCTTAAAATGAGTGACAAACTACATGTTACCACAAGAAAAATTGATGGAGACCAGACGCTTCAGAAAAATAAGCGTCGAAAACAAGGAATTCAGAAGAATTGGGGTTGCCAAAGTGCTCCCGCTAATTAATTATTAAGACCAGTTTCTTCCTTAGACAAAGCGAGGATGAGCAGGTATTCCTGAAACAAATAGTGACTGTGACCAAGTTCTTTGAGGAATAAGCGATGGATGCCAAGCATATTTCACTTACATCGAATCCTCACAAGCTACAGGTGAAGTGGCAGAAATTTTGACCTTTGCAGTGCGCTTAGGGCAGGCAAAAAAAAAAAAAAAAAAAAAGAAAAAAAAAAGAGATAATGGAAACGCTTTACGCTTTTAAAAGGATGATAAATAGCTATTTTTGATTACCGTTTTTAAAGTTAAAACAACAGGAATTGTGCACAATTTAGTATTGTGTAAATGTCATATGTTAAGTTTTTTTTTATTTTCTCTAAAAAAATGTCAATTTTTATCACTTTTTTTTTTTTTTTTTTTTTTTTTTTTAAATTCAAAATATGACAGTTGTGAAGGTTGATAATCGAATTTGTCGTGCTTATTTATTAATGTTTATGAAATGAAATTGTCAGAAAACTTAACAAATTGGAAACATTACCTTGAACAATTATGAAAGTTACATTATAATTAATACGTTCAAATAACTGTTGCCCAAGATGAGTCAATCAAAATAAAATGAAATCGGTCATAGCCCTCTAGAATGAAAATCTAGCACAAAAATTTGTGACCATAGAATTCGGTTACGGATATTGACCTTAACGCATTAGGATAAATACTATGTATTAGTTTCGAAAGTACTTCAGTTGTAAAGTAAAATAATCTATGTGGACGGCTTCTACTTAAAACTTCCGGTTTACCTAAAATTAATTAACTTATTAATTCCTTTCGACTTAAAAATGGGGGGGGGGTTGTTATTGAAGGCGCTGACATGCTTCGGTCCGGTGTCATCCATTATCGCTAGCCATCGGATAGCGTAAGCGTAGATAATCCGATGGCTAGCGAGAATGGGTGCCATCGCTTTTCGAAAGATCAAAACTTATGAATAACAGATCTTCTTAACGTCAAGTTCGAATCCGAATCTGGCATCGCAATGCTCCATCGGTTCATCTTGTTTCTTCCGCCATTTGATATAAAGACATTATATTGATATATTCCTAATGAATTTCGACAAACAACGTCGTAATTTCGTTTCTTTATAAACTCACCAGGTTTATAATTAGGTTTGAATTAGAATCTTTTATATCAATCATTGGCCATAAGGGCGTTCGATAACATAAGAAGCAAACACTACCGAATTGCAATCGTGATAGTGCGGGTTTTTTCAATTATGCTTGTCATGGGATACTTTAGAATTTTTATGACATAATGCATTCAAAAGTGACATTAATTAAACAGTATACAACGTTATGTGCTACTTTTTAAATGCTTTATTTTACAAAAATTCAAAAGTAGCACATGATACGATTATTAAAAAAAAAAAAAAAAAAAAAAAAAATACGCGAATACGTCATGTGACGTAAGCATTACGGGATTGTCACGTGATAAATAAGTCCAATCAAAGGACTGTTAAATTAAGTAAGCCACGTCCTGTTTGTAAAAGCCAATAATTCAAAATTTTAAAAGATCAGCGATTGTCTGTTTAGGATAAATAGATATAAGCACTGAACTATTGCCATAAGTAATTATGATCTTTTAAATGCCATAGCTATTTTCAAAAGAAAAATTCTGATTTTTCTGAATGGAATATTTAAAAACTTACAATGTGTCATATGATATACGTTTTAATACGGCATTCCAAAAATAATAATAATAAATATATGACACAGACCAAATGTAATAACACCGTTACGTAAGCGGATTTTTAATAGGCCTGGTCATAGTCGCCCCATCACTGCAATTAATAATAAAATCGATGTCCTTGAACGGTTACCGGCATGAAGTATGGTATTTAGAATGGTGAAATCGAAAAAAGATGGCTTAATATTCTGACAAACAAGTGCTGATAACGCCAAGTAAATGACAATGACGCCAAGTGAAATGACAATGATGTCAAGTGAAATGACAATGCTAAGTGAAATGACAATGACACCAAGTGAAATGACAATGCTGCCAAGTGAAATGACAATGACGCCAAGTGAAATGACAATGACGCCAAGTGAAATGACAATTATGCCAAGTGAAATAAAGCAAATTATATTAATATAAAGAACATGACAGTGAAATAAAACAAATGACAATGATATAAAGAACATGTTAGTGACAACAAGCAAAAAACAGTGATTAATAACATGACATTGACACCAAAAAATGACAGTGACGTAAAGCAAATGACAGCAATACCAAAAAAAAACATGAGTGAAAACAAGCAATACTAAGAACACGGTGTCACTAATGACTGTGATATCAAGCAACATGGCAGTGGTGTGAAGCAAATGACAGTGATACCAAAACAAGACAGTGGCGTCAAGCAAATGAAAATGATATCAAAACATGACACTGATTTGATGCAATTGACAGTCATAGCAAGCAAATGATAGTACCGGAGAACGTAAGAATTGATACTGTCGTTACGCTATAAAATCCTTTGCGCAGGTTTTCAATGTGGAACGTCATGCGCAATTTCATTATTTTTTTTTTAAAAAATAAAATCCTGTTTTTCAAAATTTGAATAGGATAAAATATTTTTTTAATTTGCATATAATAAAATATTTCAGAACGCTTTCTTTTTGAAAACTACAAATCTTTACAAATAATAATAATAATAATAATAGTAATAATAATAGCCTGTGACAATATATGTACATTATTAGTAATTTATTACGTAAAACATCGTATTACACACAATGATACAACACTTTTTGAATGTATAATTTATAAAAATTCAAAACGTGGTGTGGGACAGTATAATAAATTAAACATTTATTCATTCATTTATTTACATCATTTTATTTTATTTTTATTACAGATGATAATAGACAGTAACATAGTCATTCAATAAAGCTACCTGCTGAGTTTCGGATTTACTTAGTATCTTGGTCGGACCAAATTACGGATCTGAGAAATACTTGACCTTAACCTTTCAACAGATGATTAAGCCGGGTCCAGTTGGGTCCCTATAACGGACATTGTAACAAATACATGTATGTTTACACGCGCATGCCACTCCCCTTTTTAAAAGTCAAACGTGTTATATTTTGACCTTGAAACATTCAATGATCACGTGTTTTTCAATTTTCCATGGTATATCTGTACAGCTGGAAGCGTTTTTATTTATTTATTTATTTATTTAATTATTATTTATTTATTTAATAGCTGATGCCATTTTACAACATCTTTGACATTTCTCGATTTTATGTTACATATGGGGTTTAGATAATTATATACTTTTTTTATTTTTAACAGATTTTGTATAAGTTTAAATTATTATTATTATTATTATTATTATTATTATTATTATTTTTTTTTTATGGTCTGATAAATTTATGATTTATTTAATTTCGTTTAGTATGATCAATGGTGTGGTGCCATTTTCTAATCTCCATGTCTCTAAATTTTTTTCAAAATTATCACCGTATAACATGAAATTCGACGGATTTTAATTTAAAAAAATGAATCATTGTGGCACAGAAATAAGACGCAATACTCTTGTGAAATCGTTGTAAATGAAGCAAATTTTAGAAACATATTGATATCGGACGGTTTGATATTTACGAAAAAGGGGGAAAACTTACTCGTTAGCACAAAAAGTTATTTACCAAAGTAAAATATGTTACCTTTTTTACTTCTAAAAAACAACATTTGTTAAGTTTAAAATATTATTTATTTAATATCAACCTTACATTTTCATTAAAAACATTTTATCACAAACAGCAATAATTCTAGCACAATTATTAGTTGAAGATCTATTGTGGGGAAAAAATTAACAACTATTTCCCACTGAGAGCCTCTTCATAGTTTTTTTGCATTCAAGATATTTAAAACCGCCAATACGTTTTCAGTATTCATTTCAAACGAAAAATAATCATGTTCGACGAAGTTTTTCCTAATAAACAAATAATTTCACAAACTGTCAGATTATTCGTTCGTGTCACTAAGATTAATTGACATCCAACATAGAATTTCTATTGACAAACAGCACTAACGGTCTAAGATCTCTTGTTCAGCTACAACGGATGTCATCAAACTTATCTTAATATTGATAGGGCATAAAGAAAAATCCAGAAAAATATGAATACAAAATGTTAACATTCTTCTCTCTCTCTCTCTCTCTCTCTCTCTCTCTCTCTCTCTCTCTCTCTCTCTCAAATCCATTTCAAATAAATTTTATTAGAATCAGAAAGGGGCATGTGTTTCGTTTTTAGACTTTGATTTTTGAATGGTTATCAAAAATTTTATAAAACATTGAAAATCCAAGTTCTAAGTTTAAATTTGAATATATATATATAACTTTATTTAATAAATTAACCGAATCGGTAAAAGGAAAAACTCGTATATTTTCAGGTCCAAATTTTAAATTTATAGTTATTTTTTAAAATTCATTATTATTATTATTATTATTATTATTTGAAATCTTATTCTAGTTTAGAAAAATTATAATAAAAAAAACACGTACATAGATATGTTATGTAACTTCTGTAAGAGCTAATTCAACGAAATAGATCAGTCTTTTGAATTTAACTCGAAACAGAAATTAATCTGTACAACACATCTCGTACAAGTAGGTCTCCACACACCATAAATCAATTTGTCAGTAAATTGACAGTTATGATACAGTAATGGAGAGGATGGTGTCATATCCCCCGTAAACTTGGAGTAATTTAATGATGTAACCCTACAGATAGATGTAATATAATGTCACGTGATAAGTTTAAATATATATTATTTCAAATTAGTGCATTTCGTTTTTTGAAGTGGCAAAATGTCCGAATTTGCTTGCAAGATAGGTTTTTTTTTCAAATGCCAATTATATATAATAATAATAATAATAAATAAATAAATAAATAATAAATAAATAAATAAATAAATAAATGAAATGAAATGAAATGAAATGAAATAAATTCTTTATATATATATATGTGTGTTAATTTTATCATTTTGAATAAAAATTTATATGGAATTTAGAGTGTCAGGTTTAAAAACAATATTTTTTAAAAATATTTTTCAGCAATTTTTTAAATATACGATGTATAAACTTCTTGGGATTGTTCTTTTATAGTATAAAGATTTTCCGTATTTTTCTGCCTACAATATTTAATTAATTTGCTAAAAAGCGCTAAATGATAAAGCAAAATGCAAAATTACAATTATTTCTAGCAGAGACGTTGAAAAGGCGAAAACCTCGTAAATCTAAAATTGACGTATTTTACCTTGAAAATATTGTATCAAAAAAATACAATTTGATTTCAATCATGAAGAGGATAAATGGTTTTAAAAATTACAAATTTATAGGAAATTCAAAATAATAGTTTACACAAATTTCCCATATTTTTGTTCGAACATCGAAACAAGTGCACTCCTTCAAAACGTACTTTGTGTATTGACAATAAAGGTTGGCTGATATTACGTAAGGATGACACCGAACAAAAAAACCCGATAACTAAATTTGCACTCAACTATCCCCCAAACCACAGGTGAATTAATATTTGGACAATAACCAAACCATGTGACCTACAAAACAAGGCCGTCTGCCCCAGTTTAAAATATCGCGTCTGAGGTGGTCTATCACTTATTTATGATAAATAATATAGATCTACCAATAAATGCTAATAATATCACACTTGTAAACATGCAACACAACAAAGCTAATTTCTTAATGTCATAAACTATAAATTTACTGGACATGACATTTTATAACTTTCAATCTCTATGTAAAATCTGACCATATCTGCACAAAGAAAGTTAGGGGATGCAGTTTGATATCTTCCTGACGCGATCTAGAACTGACGCCATTTTGAAATATTCATATTAGAAAATGCGTGAGGTCAAGAAATACATTATCGCATAACTCTTGATTTACACCATGTTACGGCGTAAATTTACGAATTTTGGTAAAATGCCATAAATTTTATAAATCTGTACTCACATTTAGGCCTTATATTCCTTAGTTTTTGTGTAAATGGCTGTCAAAATTAACTTGATTTTACAACACACTGCTTGAGGGTTTCCGCAAAATCACGTGACCTGTCATTTTGACGATAGCATTATTTAACCTGGTCGTTATTTATAGAATAATGTGACCTATCCAATCAAAATTACGTTTTTCAATGCAAGGGGTTAAGGAGGACCTAACGATGCACATGAAAGAAATTATTATTAAATTTGAAACACAAAAGAATTCCTCAAAGGATATTTAATCAAAAGAGCCGAGAAAACTGATGTACGGTCGAATAATTTTCTGTATCTGAAAGGGTGAAATTAATCTGGTTTCCAAAATCTGTTTATAAAAAACCCTCTTTATTTCGGAAACAGAGAAAATTAAATATTTCTATTTACTCAAGTTTTCTTAAGCTTTTAATCATTGTGTGTATTAAGACATTCGTTTATGTGGTCAATAATCAACGACAAAATGCATTATGCTAGAGTTTTTATTAAAAATGACAAAAAGTTTTACCGTGAATGGATTTTATTATTAGAAACCAATTAAGAAATCTGAAAAATATTCATAATGGTAAAAAGATTATTTATAGTTATCTTCAAAATTTAAAAATCATTTAATATTTTATTTGAAAATATTTTACTTTAATTCTTTGTTGTTCGAAAATTTCACGATAATAATAATAATAATAATAATAATAATAATAATAATAATAATAATAATAATAATAATAACAATAAACGTGAAATTTTAGGTAACTTGGAACTCAACTGAAAATCAAACGTGGTGCTTTTACTTATTTATGTTGGAAAAAAAGTAATAAGCATTCTAAAATTTAGCGTGTACATATGTATTATATATACATTATGGGATTTCCATGGTGAGTTGACACTTTTTAGAATCTGAAATCAACTCTGCCTTAATTATTTACATCAAATCAACAAATAGACGGAAAAAATGTGTGTTATTTTATGTTATTCTTTTTAATATTCAAGAATATATGTTAAACTTATAAACATGCCTTCTATAAAAGTGTTATTAAAAAACGAAACATTTCCACACAAATATTTTCGACATTTTACAGATTTTTTGTAATCATCCGGTGCACCTAATCATACAGCGAAATCTCATTTTAATCTCACCTTTTCCACAAGCAACGGGAACTTTATTGCTGTTATGATTGATTATGTTTGATTTTATTTATTATTTTGCAAAGGTCCTTTCTGAAATTCGGAACATTGTTGTTTTAAAATTCCAATTTTTTTTACCGTTGTTTGTTAGGTGCCAATTATGAATTTTTATTAAAAAATGCATTGAAAATCAGCACATCACAACATAGTTATTGACAATAAGAATACTTTTTTTCAGAAAAAGAAATTTTTAAACGGCATATAAATTTTGACGAAGATGAAGGAAGAAAAATTGTAAAAATTCTATGTTAGAAATACTTTTCAAAATAAATAAATAAATAAATAAATAAATAAATAAATAAATAAATAAATAAAAATTCTAACATTTACTTTAACTTATACTGGTATATTCTGCTAAATTCGCTATTCATTCTGATTTATCTGCATTTTTGTGTCGTGTTTAATTTTTTTCTAATAAATGACACGAGCTCAAGAATGATTTGTGTAAAACTTTATTTTCGTCATTTTCAGTGGAAAACATGGTCTTTAAAACGAATCGTGATTGAGAAGATGTAATATACCATTTAACATACTTATACCTATAGAGTTGATATGCAATTTAACGTATTTTACAATTCATTAATAACGAATTCGTCAGTAAAGCAAAAAAAAAAAAAAAAAAAAAAAAAGAAAACCGAAAGTGGTTCAAATCGAAAATGGGGAAAAAAGTTAACCGATTAAGAATTCTTGAATTGATAAAGACAAAAATAAATAAATAAATAAATAAATAAATAAATAAATAAATAAATAAATAAATAAATAAATAAATAAATAAATAAATAAATAAATAAATTTAAAGCCATTTATGGTTTGTGAGTGACAAAAGAAAAAAAAATGAATGTAAAATTTGAAATTTCTTTGAGTCTTTTTTTTGAAGTTTTGGAGTTCATGATTTAGTGTAAACAATATTTTTATTCATTATATCAATACAAAACTATAACATACATAATTATAAATATATGGATTCGGAAACAATGTCATGTTCTGTTTTTTACAAAGAAAATTTATCTCTTTTTTTTCTCCCCCGCCCCCCCCCCCCCCCCCCCCAAAAAAAAAAAAAAAAAAAAAAAAAATCAAACGTTTGTTTTCTGGCGCAGTTACTTTATTGTTGATTCTACAAGTTGAATTAATTTGATTTACATTTGAAATCTGATCGTCATATCAAGAAACTCGATCAGACAGATGTTTGCGAAATTGACATGATTTTTTCTTGAACCGGAGAACGATAGAATTGATTTTTGAAATGCATTTTTTTTTTAAAACAAGGTATTAACATTTTGACCCACGATTTCAAAAAGTGGAATTTATGAAAGTGCTGTTTTGCCATGGTATACGAGTCTATCTGTCTTTATAATTACATGTAGGTGGAAAAAAAAAAAAAAAAAAAAAAAAAAAAAAAAAAAAAAAAAAAAAAAAAAAAAACAAGCTATCATTAATTAGTTCAAGTCGTCTCATAAGTCTACTGAGGGTGGAAGAAAAAGAAGACTGACTTCCTA
>CM056608.1:20990713-21480713 GCA_029721355.1 Tegillarca granosa
ATTTTTAATTTTGGGAAAATTCTATCCGGTATCAATACTGATAATTTATATAGTACAATACACATGCAAGAAATACATTTATCATTTTTGGAATTAAAATCTTTGATATACAATGCAATATACTTGTGAAAAATTGTTTTAAATAAAAAAATGTCTTCACATTTTACACATTTTTTTTTTTTTTTTTTTTTTTTTTTTTTTTTTTGATAATTTATACTTGGTGATCGGTAGGTTCACTGTTTGGTAATCATTGTATTTAAAAAAAAAAAGAAGAAAGAAAGAAAGAAAGAAAGAAAGAAAGAAAGAAAAAATCAGTAATATTGTTACGAACTTGAATTTTATAAAAACAATTATTCACAATACATGTTTATAAAGTGGCCTCTTATAGTAAATATGAAGTTTTTTTAGTTAAAGTGTAAAATACAACTTTTAGAATTATTTATTACTATTATTAATTATCATCAATATTATTATTAGTTTTTATGAAATAAAATATTTCATTATTATTATTATTATTAGTTTTTATGAAATGAAATATTCAAAAATTAGCGCACAACAAAAGTAACATATTTTTAACATATAATACAACTATTTCTCAAATATAATTGTTATTACATCCGACCTAATGGACTTTTAAATCAGGAAGATGATTTTTGGATGTAAGTATGAAAAGATAAGAAATTCATTATTTATTTGTCTTATCATATATGTCGCTTTCTTGTAAATTACCGGATTTCTGACAAAATTTAAACCACAACATTGGATACAATTTTGGTATTAGTTCGATGTCGATTCAAAGTCTGGATTTAGACAATCATCTATCAAGTATCGAAATTACTTGAATCAAAATCTTAGTGACATTCCTAAATATATCTTAGTAGGGGACCGCCTTTGACAGATATTGCTCAATAAAATGTAATTCTTAATTAAAAAAAAAAAAACAAAAAAAACCATTCATTTGAAAATATTGTTGGCAACTTTTGGCAGCCTTTGTCACTTTTTTAAAAATAATAATAAAACAAATTATTAAAATTTAACACCAACGAAATAACATTTTCAAAAAGTAGTATATTGCGCTTATTTTATCTTTCATTACTAGCAGAAAGAATCGACTTAATGGCTTAATAGAAATAAAATCTTTTGTCATGTGCAAAATTTTGAATATTTCTTTTTGTAAAAATTCAAAATTTTGCACATAACACTTTACAAAAAAGCTATTGAAATTTGCAAGAGAATACAGACTTCAATTACATGTAATGTGCAGAATTTTGAATGTTTCTTTTTGTAAAAATAAAAATTCTGCACATGACATATACCTTATATTGATAATGTTATAAAGCATTTTTTGAATTTTATCGTTAAATACATCTAAAAAATGCTTTAATATTCAAAATTTTTTTATAATAAAAGAAAATAGTTAAATAACTTATCCACGCAAATCTTATCAAAATGTTAAAACAAGCATGTATATATTTATTAATTTAATTCTCTGTTTTAATTTTTTAATTTTTCAAACAAATGCAAAGACATACATGCACAAACACAAAAGTAAAATATTTTCCATGACGTTACTGTCGAATGCAGATTTTTAAATTTTTATCAAATGAATATTTTGCTTTTGTTTGGTAAAAAATTCAAAATTCTGCAAGTGACAGTACCAAATGTATGTAGCTTAAGATAAAATAACTACAGATAACTTTAAAAAGGGCAATTTTGCGCAATTTACTCAATTGTGTCATGTGCTGATTTTGAATGCATTATTTTAACAGAAATTCAAAATCAGCACATGGCAGTTGTCATAAAGCATTTTTGATTAAATGCATTCAAAAATGCTATAATGACACGGTAATTAATTTTGAACTGTTGGTTTGTTTATGAATATCACACAGAAAATACTCGTAAATACATTTTACAGTAATGTCATTGATACTTTTAATTTGGAAAAAAAAAACAAAAACAAAAACAAAAACAAAAACGATGCATTATAAATTTTAAGTAATAAGATAACCAATTTTACACGAGTAGATAAAAGATGTCATGGCAATGTATGTAAGTAAAAGTCTCCATCATCTGTCGAAATTATTAAAAAAAGATTTTTTTAGCAAAATGGAAACGCGTTCTTGGACTTTATAGTTACTGGCTGTAAAATTTGAAAATTGATTTTCGGGGATAATTATTTATTTTATTTTTTAAAGCTTTTTTAAAATTTTAATTACTTGATAAGAAATCAGGCATTTGGTCTGAATTAGCAGCAACAGAAGAGGAAATCTAGACCCTACTTAAATAGAAAAGACTGACTTTTGAAGAAATAAAAATTAAAACTATTGTATTTTTGACAAACTTGTGATAAGGTTTTAACATGCATATTGATACTGTCATATTCCATTTATAATTTAATCATAAAATACATTTAAAATTGGTGTATTGTCTGTCATACACCATTTTTAATTTAATCATAAAATACATTTAAAATTGGTATATACCATTTTTGAATCACACAAAAGTTTTTAAAAAAGTATATAAGTCATATATGAAAGAATATAAGACATTACAAAGAAGTTTATTAATATTAGTAATGCTCAATTTGTGAGAGGTATTGGCTATAAGTATGCTGCGAGAACGGACATGTAGTGAGAGGTTTTGGCTATAAGTATGCTGCGGGAACGGACATGTAGTGAGAGGTATTGGCTATAAGTATGCTGCGAGAACGGACATGTAGTGAGAGGTATTGGCTATAAGTATGCTGCGAGAACGGACATGTAGTAAAAGGTATTGGCTATAAGTATGCTGCGAGAACGGGCATGTAGTGAGAGGTATTGGCTATAAGTATGCTGCGAGAACGGACATGTAGTGAGATTGGCTATAAGTATGCTGCGAGAACGGACATGTAGTGAGAGGTTTTGGCTATAAGTATGCTGCGGGAACGGACATGTAATGAACATTTGTATAACTGACCGATTTAAGTTCTAGTGCTTGTGCTTTTTTATGTTTTTAGAGTTTTTAGTTTTATAAATTAAATTGACATATCTTGCTCAAAATCCCACTTCCACCTCCCCGTGGTGAGCAAGGGACAATAGATGAAAATCTGGCTAACGGAAGGGGTAAATTAATGTAAAACGAAGGATTAACAACAGGTAAATTGCGGAAATGAAAAGAAAAAAATTGCAGAAAATTTTTTTTCTTGCGGAAATGACTTTTTTTTTGCGGAAATATCGTATCAAATTGCGGAAATGAAATGCACCGGAAAATGTACCATCTAGCAAAATTATCAGCCGTTTTAATTTTTTAAATTTATTTAAAACTAAATTTTTTCCTTCATGCAAAACATTCTTTTGCTGGATTTGGATTCATATAATTTTGGAACTTTGGATTCAACAATTTTCAAATATTTGAATAATCTTTTTTTTATCTATCAACTTTTCCGGCCCCCAATGTCACTGATGAGGAAAGAATTTCCTAAATTATACAGGTTTTTTTTAAAATATATATTTACACTGTAATTGAATAACGTAAAATGTTAAAATATATGTAAAAAAATGTCGAAAGTTGGCAGTTTTACAACCAGTAGTCGCAGTGTATTTTATTTTTTGTTCCAAGTTGATCTGCTTCATTATATTTAGTTATAATTTTTTTCATCAAAAGCTTTTAAATATAGTATTTTCGAGTAATAGAATACAACGACATTCGGGTTATAGCACTTTTCACTTCATCTTATCATAGTTTGAAAACTTGTCACTTTACATTTGGGTACTCTGGTTTCCCATCATTCGTGAACCGACAGCCTCGATGTAATTGGAACGTTTTAATATCATTAATTTACCACATTCCTATAAAATGTTTTAGATGTTCATGGAATGTGACTTTTCCGTAACTGATTAACGTGTCACTCATTTCCACTGTTATGCTGACAAATGCTTCATAAAAATGTAAAATTTTACTGTAGAAACTCCCAACACGTCAAGCAGACGACAAGACCAACAGAATGCCGCGTTTTGTAATTTGCTGGATGTCAAACTTAGCCTGCCTTCGTTACGGTTCAAGACGTTTGTATTTTTATATTTATGTTTTGCTAGAGATGTCATATAGATTTTTTTCATTTGTTAAAAGATTTTATTTGACTATATATGCCAGATTCTAAAGACTTTAATTGCTTTCATTACACATGGCACATGATATTATTATTTTGCATTTTTATTGCAATATCAATCATGGATTTATATTCCATGACAATAAATATTTTTTTTAATTTTAAAAATGTCCCAAAAAATTAAAAATGGAAAACAAAGAGAGAGAGAGAGAGAGAGAGAGAGAGAGAGAGAGAGAGAGAGAGAGAGAGAGAGAGAGAGAGAGAGAGAGATGTTCATAAAATTTCCGAGAAACATTTTGTAGCAAACCAAACAATTTATGAATATATGAAAAATATCTTTAAGCAATTACTGATTTCATGAAAAAAAAAATCTTGCAAAAAACATAGAAAATCTTGCATCAATCATGATTACAATCATAATGATACATGAGAATTCACACAGAATCTTGATTCATAATATTCTTTGAAAATTCTTGCAGAGAACATTATAATTAGTTTATATATGAAAAACCGCTTTTGCTATTCTGAGAAATTCACTGATGCTAAAGAAACATTTTATGGAAACATAAAAAAATAATAAATGTTTAAGAAACATCTTACAGTAAACATAAAAATTAATAAATACCTTGGAGATATTTTTACTACTAAATAATTTGATTATGTGTGAGGAATATTTTGCATGAAACAAACAAACAATCAGAAAAAAGTAATAAATTATGATTTTTGCATTTTGCTTTTACTTTCCACGTGACGGGTGTAGCTAGCTATATAGGAGGTGCTAACCTTTTTTCAGAGCACCCAACCTCACTTCCTTGGTGGAAGTTCACGTGTATAACTAAATTGGCCAGTGTTCAAAGTGTTTACTTTTTTTTGGGGGGGGGGGGGGGGGCAAGGAATGGTATGTTTGTTTTCTTCCTTTTCTTCTTCTTCTTCTTCTTCTTCTTCTTCTTCTTATTATTATTATTATTATTATTATAATTATGTCATGTGCAAAAATTTGAATTCCCCAAAAAAAAAAAAAAAAAAAAAAAAAAAAAAAAAAAAAAAAAAATAATAATAATAATAATAATTATAATAATAATAATAATTCAAAATGTTGTTAAGTATTGGCATAATAACATTATTGAATGTATTTTATTATAAAATTAAAAAATCGTATTTGACAGCTTTTTACGACGATGTATTTCAAATTGTTTAAATTTTATTTTATTATAACAATACTGGTGACAATAATACGAAAATTAACAAGATTGCATCAGTCATCATTTTGTACCTCCACTTAAATTTTAATTATAGAAGTGACAGAATTAAGCCATTTTGAGCATTTCTGTGGAAAAATAGTTTTGAAAAAAAATTCAGAATAAAATGGGGTTCAAAAGGAAGTCCAGCCTATTATATATACTTAAGAAATATTTATAAAAAATTTAAAAAATAAATAAAAAAATAATAATAATAATTTAGATTCACGAAGAATACTAAGCGCTATAACTCCTTTGGACATGTTTTTCACATGTGGGTGTTGCTATAACACTATCTGTATCTAATTTGCATATTGCCCGGGGTTACAGGCAAGCTGACGACGTTACCAATAAAACTGACACCTTTTATATTACCTGGCAGTAGTATGATTATTAATATATTGTCAGTATTGTCCGGTAGTTGATATATTGAGAGATGTTACAACAATATATGTAAAACTACTTAAAAGAAATGTAAAACGTTTTGTTTTGGAATGGGAACACACAGGAAGCCCTTTAATCATTGTAAAGTGGCCGACTTGAACACAAGAACGAATGATGTATTGCCGGTAATTATCACCGAGCAAAGAGGTCATTACCCTATTGATTGATCTGACTCGCTTTTAGAAAGAAGATGAAAACATTAAAGCGTACGTGTATTTATTTCTTTATCAAATACCTTGTCTTTGATTGTAAAAAATGTTAATCAAAGAAATTAAGTAATAGTGTTTTACGCCCCAGTCATGATTTATTCACTTGAATCGAGGGGATCATTCTAGAATGGTAGAGGGAACCATAGTTCCCGGAAAACAATCACCAATTTGCATCTAGACGGTCAGTTCTAGAATGGTGGAGGAAACCGTAGTGCCCAATAATAAACACCGAGAAATAAGGAGAGAAGTAAAGTAATGGCATTTTACGCCCCAGTCAAAATTTATTCAATTTCATCGAGGCGATCAGTTTTGGGATGGTGGAGGAAACCGTAGTTCCCGGTCATAAACACCGAGAATCAAGGAAAGAAGTAAATTAATGGGGTTTTACACCCAGGTCAAGATTTTTTTTTCAATTTGCATCATTTGAGGCGATCAGTCTTGCCTGATGGAAGAAACCATAGTGCCGGGAAAATAATCACCGACCTGACAAACACCACTAAATCTGTCCAAGTTGCAGTGTGAGGTATGGCTATGCGTAATCGCGTGCTTCAGACCACTCGACCACCAAGGCCACATAAAGAGGTCCAAGGAAATATTTTCTATATAAATTTTGATTTAGTCTTTTGTTTCTACAACTTTTGTTTTCGTTAAAGCTGTCGTTCAAAGCATCCGGAAATCAGTGAGATCATTTCAAGAATACGTTAAGATATTAAGGCATGTACGTGCCATATACCATTTTTAATTTAATCATAAAATATATTCAAAAATGCTTTGTGACAATATATTGTCATATACCATTTTTGAAAGTATTTTATGACTTACAAAAAGGTATATGACATACGAATTAATGTTGGGTTGAGACCTTTGGATATCAATTTTATATATATTTTAATTATCTCGTTAAGAATTAACTGTCGTAAAACGAAAAAAAAAAAGATGTTTAAGACAACAATAAGTTTGTTGTTAATTTCCTTAATTTTTTTTTCTAAAACTAAGGTTTGTTCCCTCATGCAAAGCATTCCTTAGCTGGATTTGGATTCATATAATTTTGGAACTTTGGATTCATAAATTTTCAAATTTTTGGATTATCTTGATCAACCTTTACGACCCCTTGTGTCACTGATGAGGAAGGAATTTCTTAAATGTACATATAAAGCACAGCGAAACCAAACTTTTTTTTAAAATTAAATATTTATTCTTTAGTTTGGAAGTAAAAATGTTGTAATTAAAAATACCTTTTAGTTTTGTGTGTCGTTCATGTTTTATGATAGGGTTGGTAGTACTTTGTTTTTTTTTTATTATTAAAAATGCATAAATAAAAAGCTATTTTTTCTTTTCATATGTTTATTTTTCAAAACTGATCAAGTTATACAATAAGCTTCTACGTGGGAATCGACTTAATTTTGCGTTCGATATCCATTTCAAAATATATGTGCGCGTAACAAAAAAGTTTAAAACAAGAACATTCATTTTCCATTCCATATACATAATGCAAATATTTGATTATTATTTTAAAATTATTTTTAAACTTTTTTTATAAATAAGCACATGACATTCACTTCGGCAAATAATTATAAATACATGCATTGTATTTAGATCGAGTGCCAGTTGCAACTGGAATACGCGACGGAAGTTATTTTTTTCGCTGTAAACTGTAAAAGTCAGTTAGGAAGACGTAACTTAAAATCCGCGATATTGACCAAACTCACGCTAGAGCAATGAAAATGCTAAGCCGAGTTCGAGAGGGTTATTAGACTTCGTCTTGAAATGACATGTTTCGAATTTAGCGAGTACATCAGCAAAATGTTACCCAAAACGAAGTGTATTTTCCGTCATTTGCTGTGTACGATACAAAAAATTACGGGTTACCAACATTGAAACAATATTCTTTGGATATAAAGACATGGTGTATAAAATCCTCAAATTGAGTTTTTAAAAGTCCCAAAGTGCCGGACTAAGAGACGTACATTTCATTTATTAATTTACAGTTACGGTTTCCTTGAACTCTTCCAAAACTTATAATTTTTATCATCAAAATTAGAAATATATTGAAGTTTGACGTCCTAATTTAAATGTAATTCTTTCCTACTTCATACTTTTTTTTTTTAAAAAAAAAGCTGAATAATTAATTTTCCTTTATATACGGAAATTGATTTCATTTTTCATTCTCCTCTCTTTCCCTAAATAAAATACGATGGCTGAATATGGCCAAAAATATTTTCCATTTACACGTAAAGGTTCTACGTGCGCTGTATGGCCTCTTCCGCCACCGTAATAGATCTTTAGAATGTCCAGAATGAAAAAAGTTAAGATTTTTTTTTTACTGTGACCTTGAATTCCTTTCCTTGGCACTTGAAAAAAGTAACAGTTAAATTAAGGAAATAAAGTTAATTTTTGAAGAAAGTGGATTAGCATTCGGAATAACCAATAAGGAAATGTGTGACTGAAAATACGGAAATCATATGAAGATTATGTAATCATTAGTTAAATATATTTTAGCAAAATTGTGCGAGTAGTTGAAAAATTACAAGAAAGGCCTTGCAGTTGAATGTCCTAATTTGGAATGCTCTTTTGCACGGATAAATAAACGGTTTGTCGTCATCAGAAATAATTCCAGCGCATCAACTTTCCAGTCACCTTTTGTCATGTTTGGATGACGTATTACAGCATAAAATACAATTTCGTATTCGAATATCAAACCAATGCAATGGTTTGCAAAAATGAACTCGAAAGTTCCGTTTCCCCTTTGGAGGACCTCAATGACATACACTGATTGGACCTAATATCGACTTCTGACATTGATAAATGGCTGTTTTGACGGACAGGTCAATAACACAGTAATCACCAGGCGATCAGAGACCCGACTGTACACGCGAGTTGGCCATAAATGTGTGCTTAAATAACCCGAGTAACTTTTGAATCAGTTTGAGAAAGAAAACAAAGATTTGTTACATTTGGATATATGCCAGATGAAGCATGGTTGTTTGAGTTCAAACATATGGTTTGTAAAGATCTCGAGCGCGTGTTGTAGACAGATAATCGTCTGCTTCAATGTTTTTGAAATGGACATAAAATAGTAGTAATGACACATTTTTCTCTTTCGAATATGACTTCGTCGAATTTCCATGTATTTTAACAGTAAGACGGAAAATTAATTATTTTTCCTTGTTTACAGTGGGTTTTATTTATGTCAGAAATTTATCGTTTTTCCTGTAAACAAAACAAGTTGTAAATTCATTTGTGAAAAAGGAATTTGGCAAACAAAAATACACGCAATTACATGAAGTAGATTTTCTGTTTCTTAATTGAAATATACCATCTTTGAACGTGATATCAGATAAACATCTCTGAAAAGATAATACCAAAGTAAATAAATATCTAATCTGCTTAAAACCCATTAAATTGGAGTAATCTTGTAGTTTGATTGGTGGTTGGTTGGTTGGTTTAATGTTGTTTAACGTCACATCAGCATTTTTCATCTATGTTTTATGTTTAGTTTTCTTATCTTGAACTTTTTTATATATGTGCCAAAACCTGTGCTTTAATTTTAGACAAAAGAAGGGACTTTTTATTATCATTAATGTATTCTAAAATGTTTTACAGTATAAGATTGTTTTATATGTAAATATGTTTTACTATTTATAAATGTTTTATATGTAAATGTTATTATCATCTCTCATATTTCTTTATAGAGTGGCTTTAAACTACTAATTCTGTGATATATACTCAATGTTTTTAAATGAAGTTTAAAAGGTGAAACGTAAATAAAATATCGAATTCAATCTATTCTCGACGAGACAATTTTACCAGCCTGGTCCCGGTTTCACAATCATTCTCTAACTAAGATTTTCCTTAACTTAAATTTGGCAATCTCTTTTTGAAATAAAAATAAACATTTTTGATAAAAATAGATACAGATGTTACAAGGTTTAACGTGATCTTCAAAATGACATCTGAAATTCCTAAATTTCTAAATAATTAACTAAATTATTAAGCTTTCATATTTGGCAGATTTAAGTTAAGGAAAACCTTAGTTAAGGAATGATTTTGAAACCGAAGCCTGGGGGATTAATCTTAACACAAGTTCATGTGGTGTGCAAGTGTTTCTGATCTGCATTGTACATGTCTACATAAAAAAGAGATGCTTGCACAAAATAATATATACATTCTATTTCTACGTAAAATTTAAAAAAATTCAACCAAAGGTTCGCTTGATTTAAAAAAAACCCACTTGAAAACAGACAGAGCCACTTAGAATTATACATCACAACAAAAATAAATGAAAAAAGGACATCTAATCGGACATAACATGATACCCGCCATGCTTTGCAGCAATACATTTTGCACATACAAAAAAATAAAATAAATAAATAAATAAAAATAAAGAAAAAGAATAAAGAAATTAAAAAGTTTTCATTTGTATCTATATCATTATAATTAAATTAATTTATTAGTAAGTTTTAGTACTAAACATTTAATTGGCTTCCTTTTTTGTGTCTAAAATTAAACTTGGCCTGTATTTTTGTTGTAGTATAATTGTGCGAAGTATGAAAAAAAAACCTTTATACCTGCTTTTAAGGTTATGATCTGAAAACTACAAAGGAAAAGCCTGACAGACAGTACGTACGTACTTAAAATTAATCTATAAACCAAACAACAGTTGAATTTGAAAAAATGCAACCTTACAGCATAATTGTCATTCACGAGACATAACGTAAAAATGCGAAGCAGTTGATAAATATTTTCTATTTTGTTTACTTTAAATGTTCTGTTGGTTGAATTTCAAATGCCACTGAAAAAATTTTAATCAATGCAGCGTATTTTTCTTTTCAGAAACCAGTATGCAAGAATAATTGCCATTGCGCACAGTAGCGTTAATGTTTTGTTATTTAAATTGTCTATTAATCTACTTTGCATTCCAGAAAATCCAGTTTCACATACTACTGCAATAATTTTGATGCATTATGTAACCTTGGAAAACAAATTAAACTACATAAACAACAGATTTTTATGTTCTAAGACAGAATAGAATGAATAATTCATATCATCTGTCACAAAATATTGATTGTTTTAACTGTATTATCGAAGGTCAATGTTCTACAAAAGCGGATGTGAATTAGAAACTATATACACATGTACAATAACCGTTTTTCAAGGCCATAATGTGCAAATATTGTTGATTGTAATCTCATAATAGCGTCTATCTAAGTCAAGCTTGAGGAGTATAATATCAAAGGGGTTATGAAGAAAATAAAACAGCATGAAACGATGCTTCAATCATGTTTCGGTTTCATTTAAACCATTACATGTACTTTACTACAACAAGCATGCGCTTCTACGTCTAATGATTGCAGGATTGGATTATGTTGGGCAATAGTGTGAAATGGTGGAGGAAAGCGTAGTGCTCAGAGAAAATCATCGGCCTTTAGCAAGCGAACTTATAAAAGATCTGCCATAAGACATGTTTTTCTGGTTTTTTTTATTTGTTGCGAATATTACAACTGTGAGCAAATGAAATCGCCAACTCACTAGTGTGAATTGGAATAATTCAAACCTAGGCGGTGAGAGGCACTGTGGTATTTATATAAACACAAATACCTGTTCAGTTTTGATGTGCCATATGTGCACATTTTGTAAAATCATTCCTCATCAGTGACACTAGGGGCCGAACGAAAAGTTTGAAAGATAAAAACATAAGCCAAACAGTTGAAAATTTATGAATTTAAAGTAGTTCCAAAATTATATGAATCCAAATCCAGCTAAGGAATGCTTTGCATGAGGGAAGGAACAAACCTTAGTTTTAAATAAATTTCAAAAATTGAGACGACTGAAAATTTCGCTAAATGGTATAATTTCTGACAGCACAAAGTACTGTCTACTGAGTTATGGTTACCCTCGGTGAGTTTTACTCCACAAGCAGCGGTACCCGCTCAGGGGTACTAAATACATAACGCAAATACCTATTCAATTTTGATGTGCCAGATGTGCACTATTTCGGAAAATCATTCCTCATCAGTGACACTAGGGGCCGAAAAGTTTGAAAGATAAAAACATAAGCCAAACAGTTGAAAATTAATGAATCTAAAGTTCCAAAATTATATGAATCCAGGGAGTGCTATGTAAGCTCTTTTTAACCACTTCGCAACCGAGCCTTATCAGTCAACCTTCAGGTCTATTATATTAATACTGCAACATATAGGTTTTTCAATAAATAACAGTTAAGCAACATAAACCATGTTTCAACTATGTTCAGGGTATCAATTTAAAAATTACATAATTACAATAAGCATAAGTTTTCTGTATCTGCTGTTTGTATGCATATGTTAATATACATGAAGTTTCTACAAGATGATAAATCAATTAACTGTTTTTAGTGAAACGAAAGATCAAGAATTCCGTAACTGTCTTTGCTCGGAATCATTGCTTGTAAAATCATGATGCTACGTAAAATTTAAGTTGACTTATAATGTAAACATGTGTTCTGATTGGAGTCAAAGGCTTTTAGCACATTTGTAAATAAAGTTTGATGAAATTTTATCAAAGCAAACTAAAGTTATCACATATTTCGAGGCTGTCAGTTCTAGGATGGCGGAGGAAAACGGAGTGTCCAGAAACTGTGGCGCTGTGATCCATAAGCGCAAGCTTAATTCATTTGGCCACCGAAGCTCGCTGAACAAAATGGGATGAGTGATAAATTTTTATGTAAAAATACGACATACTCACCGTCAATTTTAAAATAATAAAAAGGTCGTGTCTTCGAGATTACTGAAATTTATATAATATAACCGTGTTAGGTTTCGGGTAACTGCTTTACACCAAAAATATTCATTTATTCATTATATAATTTGCATCGGACATGTTTACTTTTAAACCGGAAATATTCTGACGTTAATTATTGAGTTGGTTCTGTTTCGGACATAAATCACACGTTTTATACGTAATCAAGCCGCCATGTTTTTTTTACAGTTGTCACATGACAATTTGAATGAGATTTGTTATAATACGCGTGAGAAACATAGGAAAATTTCTATTTTTTATTTATAAATCAATGTCAAAAAGAATTGATGGGAAATCCACCGTAAATTATGTCGTTTTCAAGAAATAAAGTAATAATTTACATGTGAATTTAAAGTTTATGTGAATTTAAAAAAAATGTATTGTACGGTACAAGTTATTCTGTCTGTCAACATTTTTTCCTGTCTTTTCTCTTCTTTTTTTCTTTTTAAACGAATATAGCATGTCTTATTTACTATTTAATCGATGTAGGATTTTCTTGTAAGAAGATAAAACTTTTCTGATTGAGTAGACTCATGGCGTTTCACTCATTAAGGATGGTTGGTTGTTTTGTTATTTATCGCCGCTTCAACAAATTTTCAGCTATTCGCGACGATCGAAAGGTAATCTATTAGTTATTCTAAGAGCAAATTGTGAGTATGCGCAAGATGTGTTTATTATGGTCCTGCCTTGTACTAGGGCACACTCAAGGCGACTTTTTTTTTTTAAAGTGCTAGCTCACTGAGTCAGTATTTTTAAAACAACAATACCATTACCCCAGTCACGTTATATTGGCATCGGGCGAACCAGTCGATACTCTGTCGCTGTTAATGGTGAGCGCCAGGCAAGAAAGCAATATATTAAAGTCTCGCGTATGATGCGACCGAGGTTTGAACCCCTGACCTCCTGCACTCGAGGAGACCGCTTGACCTTTAAGCAACTCGGGCGTTTTTTCTCTGTTAGGGATGACGAAGGAACCCAGATAGTCGGGAGAAAACTACCAATCAACCGACGAATCTTTTCACATTATGATTCGCCCGTATAGGAATCCAACCTGGGCAATGTGAGGCATCATGATCGATAATAACACCTTAGACCATTCGACCAATCAGGACCGTTTTTAAAAGATTTGCCATTAGTCTGGTGAGAGGGTGACGCAAATGTATACCTGATTTACGTGTACGTTCAAGGTTATTCCGCATCCGATAAAATGACGTACACTGGACGGGTACTGAACATTTAAGACGGATTGCTTTGAATGATCGAATAAATTATAAGTCAGTAGACAAGACCGAATGTAGCATCAAATAGCACCAAAATTAGCTCGCACCTTCAGCCTATTCTTTACCGCTGACCTAATTTTCAATAATCATTTTAAACAAGTGTCATGAAGCATTTTTTGAATTTTATCGTTGAATTATTAAAAATGCTTTATGACAATATATATGTATTTAACGATAAAATTTAAAAAATGCTTTATGACACAAGCAAAACCTTCAACACAAAAACAGGGAATTGGGAAATGCGTATATTCATATTCAATCCACTTTCAAATATTAAGAACTTAACCACTCTGCCACCTGCGTCTCATTTTTGAAATTTAAAAAGGTACTTCAAGTAAACCGACAATTTCAGAATGATCCTACCACTGCGGTAGCTCAGTTGGTAGAATGCTCGCTCCGTTAGTGGGAGGTCATTGGTTCGAACCCCGCGCGGGCCTGGCGAAAGACTTTAAACTGGGTAGTGACTGTTCTTTCACCAAGCACTCGGCATTACGAAATGAAAGTCACGGTTCTTTGGATGAAAACTGAAAATAAACGAGGTCCTGTGTCACTGTTGGAGTGACACGATAAAGAACCCTGTTGTATAATGCCATCAGCGCAACGCACAAGCAAAATTTCTGCACTTTCGGTTATAGCTTGCGACGTCTCGATATAAGTGACTGGGACGTTAAACACCGTTTACTCAACTCAACTCAGAATGATCAGGATTTGTACTAGTGTTTTAACTTTTAGGCCATCATTGTATCGGTCAATGCAAAGTTAGTATTTGAATTTAAAAAAAAAAATAAATAAAATAAGGGCGGAGTAACTAAGTTGACATAGGCACATTTTAATCTGGTTTAAAAAAGATAAAATCGAACTATATAAATCATTGTTTACTATTGGTAAGATCGATATTTGTAGCCATAAACACTGATTAATGACTGCGTAAATTGTTTGTGAATATCACCTTGCACGCGAAATAGTAATTTTTCTACCACATACCAGTGCAGTGGGGGTAAAACAATATTTCAACAAAGAATTCAATTTGCCAATTTTGACATGATTGACAATGTTTTTATTTTATTAATTATGTAAATGACCTATCAATAGAAAAGACGTGTTCTGCTTCAAAAAGAACTGTCTTTTAGAATTTGTTCAATTTGTTCAAGTTATACACGCGTTCATATAGTTTAGGTTTCAAACTGTTAAAAACTATGTATAAGGAAATAGATAGGGAATAGATCTTATTGTTTGCCTATTGTTAATTTGAAAAAAAAATGTAGTAAAATTGACAATCTTGAATAAAAATTTGATATTAGCTTTTAAAAAGACTTCAGAATCAATATACAATGTGTGTGTGTGTGTGTGTGTGTGTGTGTGTGTGTGTGTGTGTGTGTATTTCATATACTACATCAATTACTGTATCAATTTTTGCTTGGTGAAAAAACAATGCGGTTCAAAAGCTCACCATAGCCATAAATATTCCTGATGTTTGTGCGAAACATTCATTTTCTTGCGATATCGAATCGCAGCTAGCAGTTTTCTCGTATTTAGATTATTTGCGAGTACATTCTAAATATTGTTTTGAATTCTGTGATATTTAGATTTTTACCCATTTACAAAACAGTACAGTTTTTCCATCTACTTCTAGCCCACCTGAGGCACGATGATAATGACATCGCACGGCCAGAGATGTTACAAGTGGACATTATTCTGACACCGAATCGACTAATTAAATTAGGTACATAAAGAAAACACTTCGACAATTTATACTGGTATTAAATCTGTGTTAGGCTTTAAAGACATCAATGAAATTTAACCAATTTTTTTTGTAACTTCTTAGATTGTAATTCATTCGATTAAACATTTATTTATTAATGACCTTAGTTTGAGGGTGTATGTGAGTCCGTGTAAAATTTATTTCGTTCCATTACTTTTAAATCTTTGGTTGTCAAGCCAAATGTTTACAACATAAGACGTTGTGTAGCGTACCGTATTCAGAACGGAGGTCGAGGTCCCAAGGTCAAATGTATATGCTGGTGATGGGGGATAATTTGATAAAATTTTAAATTGAAAAGTTTTCTATTCAAGACTTTTCTTATGGTAAATTTATTACAACTTGATATCTACGACGTCATAAAATAAGAAACAGCTTTAAGTAAAATGATCAGGAATTATTTTCTAACACCGGAAAGAGTTATGACAATCAAAACACAATTTTTATTTGTTATTTGACCTTTTGAACTTCTTTGGACCATAAAATAACGAAAAGGAGTTTGAAATCTTTAAATGTTACAAAATATAATTTTTACTTGACACATTGGCCTTAGAACTGTTTGTACATAAGCAAGCAGAGTGACAGGTTCATTGTTTGGTTAAATAAAGCTTACATATAAAAAATATTCAAATATTTATAGATTGCTTCTTGTGCAATACCTAAGAAATGTTTTTCAAATAAAATCATAACTGTCAACAACTGTGCCTTGTGTTAAAATTTTCAGACGTCTTAATATTTGAAATTCGTTTAAATTAAAGTTTGTTCCCTCATGCAAAGCATTCCTTAGCTGGATTTGGATACGTATAGTTTCGGAACTTTAGATTTATTAATTTTCATTTTTTTATTATCTTTTTTTCTATCAAATTTTTTGGCCCCTAGTGTCACTGATGAGGAATGAATTTCCGAAATATTCACATATGGCACAGCAAAATTAAACAGGTATTATTTTTAAATATTTAGAATGTTATAAAATATTTGGTTGGCCAGAACTATAGAAGAATTGTAAATCAAGCGGCTAACCATATTCTGTTTGATCAGTTGACAACTTTAAGATATTCCACGTACATAAATGCATACTTTAGCAAGTTACTAGACGGTACTAGCACAGGAAGTAATTTAGTATTGTAAGCGTAAAATAAATCTAATTATGCAAGGCTGAAGGTTTTTTAACACCTATGTGTAATGAAATTTAATAATATAGCGACGCCACTGGACAACGGGTTGCTTTTAAAGCCACTACCCGTCCAAAGTCGGGAGTTTAATAATCACTGGTACCGATATATGATCATCTTTTATTTTCTTCTATATTATTTTTTGGTTGTTTCGTGCTTCTGATTGTACTGATATGCGTTATTATTTTTTTTCCGTAAATTGAAAAAAATAGCACATGACAACTACATTGATAAATACACGAGTGCATGAAAATTAGCACATGACAATATCGGTATTTATTGAGGACATTTTTTCAGTTTTCAGTGACAACTTACTTTTTTACTTTATGGAGTAATGGTGTTTTACGCCCAAGTCAAGATTTTTGCACTTATTTCGAGGCGGTCAGTTCTGGAATGGTGGAGGAAACCGGAGTACCCGGAGAAAACCACCGACCTTCGGCAAGCGAACTGACAAACTTTCTCACACTACGATCTGTCCCGAGTGGGATTCGAACCCAGGTGATGAGAGGCGCTGTGATCCGTAAGCGCGCGCTTTAGACCACTCGGCCACCGTTTATAGATAATTTAAGTTGTAGCTTTTGGATCAATTGCTTAATAAATAATAGGACAAAAAAAAAAAAAAATAAAAAAAAAAAAAAATCGAAAAAGTCGAGATCTCATGTATTACATGAATCTATGTTATGTGTAATCCATTAAGATTAAAAAATTGTATCTCCAAAAGCTGAAAATTTGCTGATGTGATGTAAAACAACATTCAATCAACAAATCAATCTCTTCGCGAGGTTTGGTAATCGTTGAAACATCTGGATTCGAGATAATCATTTATCAGAGATGGATGTTGTTGTTGGTGTGTCACATCAGCAATCTTTCAGTCATTCGTGACAAAAGCAAGGCTGTTAATCACTATAGATTAATCTAAGATAAATTTGTGTATGCGTGAGATGTGCAATTGTGTATTATTGTCTTTTGTGTACTTGTGCACACTCAGGGCGACGTTTTGATAAGTGCTTGCTCACTGAGTCATTATGCCGTAGAAAAGCATACCACTCCCCCATTTCATTTTCCTAACACCAGGTGAAACTGCCGAGCGCCAGCCAGGCGAGGAAGCAGTATCTCAAATTTTAAATTCTTATGTATTACCCAGCCCGGGTTCGAACCCATAATTTCCCGCTTTTGAGACAAGTGATCTATCACTGAGCGACCGAGGCGGTAGGCCTTAAGTGCAAAAAGAATATACAATCACCGAAGAATAGAAAAAAGAAGCCAAGCTAACCACTAAATATTAGTTTATTGAATTTGAAATGACATCATGCAGGCAAGATGCATATTAATTACCTTCACTGTAATGATAATACTTCAACATAATAGATCCTAGATATAACCATTTTATAATATAACATATAACGGAACACAAACAAATTAAATATATATAATATCTGGATGAGGAAGAAAAAGAATTCAAGCTTTTAAATTTATTGTGGATTTTGTTTTCATCAGCTTTTTTCTTTTCAAAAAGATGCATTACATGACATCTTACCGAAACAATTAACAATTTAGTACATGTACTGTGAACTTATAAATTGATGTTGTGCCATCATTCTGGTCAACAAATCAAAAATCAAATATACCGATCTATGTTCAATTCACAATTTTAAAAGCAAAGTTGTCGATTTCATCAACATGGTATAAAGTTACCATCCTCTCTTAAACGGAAACCACAAAATTTACTACCCCGAAAATATTTTTCATGATTTTAAAGTAAATGAAATGTGTTTCTGAAAATTAAACTTGGATATAAGGAAAGCCAATGTTACTATGACTCTATGAGAAAGCATTTATGAAGCAAAGACCAATGGCATTAAAAAAAAACAAGTTCTTAATATTCATGCAATCCGACTGAGGTATTATCTGATTTAGATAATGATTATAATGGTTTTAATTAGGCTCATTTTGTTAAAAAACTCTTATCTGATCTTGGTTTTTCTTATATGTGGTATACACAAGAATTTGTAACTCCTAATATAAAGATTGTGATACAAAGAATGTATGATCAATATATACAACAGTGGGATACACAAAGGAACTCAATTTCAAAACTGGCATTTTATAACAATTTTAAAAATTTGTTTAAAATTGAGGATTATTTGTTAAATATTAATGAACCTAAATATAGAATAGTTTTTACTCGTTTAAGAATCGGTTCTCATAACTTAGCAATAGAAACAGGTAGATATTATAATGTTCAAAATAATTTTAGAATTTGTCGCATGTGTAACATGAACGTCATTGAAGACGAATACCATTTTCTATTAGTATGCCCAAAATTTAAACTCCTTAGATGTAAATACTTCACCAATTATTATTGTCATTGGCCCAATAAAATTAAATTTTTTCAATTAATGTCTAGTAAAACTAAGCGCACACAGTTTCACGTTTCAAAATATATTTTTATGCTCTAAAAGAGCGTGAGAGTGTTTTGTCTCATTAATAACTGTTCTTCCACTAAAATATAACACACTTGTAGTTTGTAGTATATGTATTCTAAGCATATGTATAATAATTTAGTCATGTTGTAATTATTTATCAATTATCTTTTTTTTGCTATAAGTATTGTATTGCTTTTTGCAAAATAAAAGTTTGTTGTTGTTATCTGCGATGAAGCTTTTTGACAACCTAACAAGTGTCATGTGGTTTTTAAATTTTGTATGATGGGAGAATGGATTCGATTTCTACGCCTCTATCAATATTCTCTCGCTTATATCGAGAGGGACCGTGGAAGGAACCGGGGTGTTCTCACGCTAGGATCTGCCAAAGTGGGATTCAAACCCAGGCGATTTTAATAGCTGAAATTCGTAAATTCCCACTTGACCATGAACAGAATACTATTCGTAATTAGCGCACGTCATTAAATGTACAGCATGGTGACATTAGTTTTTCCGTTTTCCGCAATTTTGAATTTTATTTTTCACTTCGATTTTAATAAAAATTCGAAAATTTACGGAGTTTTATGAAAAATAAAAGTTGGGCTTTTTTATGGTAACTACGGCACCCACTGACCTAATTATCAACCGGAAATTCAAGTCACGTCTGCTTTCTTCAGTGAAGTGACAGTTTGTAAACAATGGCCAACCGGGGGAAGGAAATGTCATCCGAGATGAAAAAAATATTATTCAACTACTTAACGCTGGCCTTTCAAAAAAACACAGATTGCAGAATTTTTAGGAATTAATTATTCAACAGTGTTAAAATTTTAAAAACGTCACGGACAGCGTCAAACTTCAGAAAATATGCAAAGAAGTGGGAGGCCTAGAAAAATGGATGAAAGGAATGTTAGACGGCTGGAACGGGTACTTCAGGAGGATCGTACGTCTACACTACTTGATATTACTAACAGTTTTAATAATGTGAGTACAGTGAATGTATGTAAAAGAACCATTCAGAGGGTTTTGCACGCTAATGGTCTGAGAAAACGCTCCATTCGTAAAAAATGGGGGTCCAACGGGATAACAGGGTGCGACGTGTTCATTGGTGTAGAAACAGATTAAGATGGACAGTTAACAATAATTGGAAAAATGTAATTTTTTCGGATGAAATGAAGGTAATTGTTGGCGGAGATGGACTTTTAAAAATTTGGAGGAATAAATATGAAGCCAACTTCCGGAATGCATCGGCCATATTCAGCATTACAGGGGTCAAAGTTTTTCTGTTATGGTTTGGGGATGTGTTACATTTTATGGTGTTGCAACTTTGACCTTTATAAATGGTAACATGAATATGAGACACTCGATGATAATTTATGGCAGTTTGTAATGAAGCATTTTCCAAACAGACCATACTTATTCAAGGATGATAATGCCCAATGTCACGCCTCTCGTGCTACAAAAGCCTTTAAGGAGAGAAATTTAATTCCGTGTCTACCCTGGCCTGCTCAGTCTCCGGATTTGAATATAATCGAAAATATCTGGCTTGTCATGAAAAATCACGTGAAAAAACAACTTCAAACTTTCCGGCATGCCGACGACCTCAAAGCCGTTTTGCTTCACACCTGGAGATCTCTAAGTCTTAATTACATCCAGAACCTATATTCATCCATTCCCAGACCATTACAGAGAGTAATTAGGTCAAAGGGCTATATCACCAAATATTAAAGTATACATATACAGAATAACAGGGTAGGTCTTTAAACTATATCCAGTTAATTTTTTCAGGTGAATTCAAAATGGCGGAAAACGGAAAAACTTATGTCACCATGCTGTAGTTAAATGGTGAAATTAAAACATCGGTAATTGGAATTTAAAAAAATTATTATAAAAAATCAATTCGAATTCTGCTCACTTCCCCATCCAGACATCAGCGCCTTTAGAAGGTCCAATTTTACATACTAGTTAATATAAAACTACGGTAACTTTACAATAAGTTAAAATATTCTAAATGATCTAAATCCCTCTAAACCATAATAACCTCAACATGTCTAAAATCCGACAGGAAAAAAAATGATTTGATTTATTTGAGATCTAAAGGTGAAGGGATTTGAACAAACAATTTAAAAACAATTTGCCCTACATTCAAATAAAAATACTAAAAATATTGCGTGGTTTTTGAAATTAAAAAATAATAATAATGGCGATTTGAAAACATCATGACTACTAAATAAATTGTAATTTATAAGTCATAATTAAACACTTGCAAAAATCATTTTAATGGTTATATATATATATATATATATATATATATATATATATATATATATATATATATATATATATATATATATATATATGGCATTCGTAACTCTACTAAGTAACCAGGAAAATTCAAAAATCAAATTCAAAATCAGAATTTGAAATAAATGCATAAAATAACTTATTATTGTTAATCTGATGGCATGGTTTTTATTGTTAAAGTTTAGCATTTTTGACAAAAAAAAAAAAAAAAAAAAAAACAAGAGGGCCATGAAGGCCCTGGACGCTCACCTGAAAATGATGTACACTCAGCTCGATTTTGGCAAACTGGAGCTTCTATTCTTAAAAGAGATTTTTTCCTATATTTCGAGCTAGTGACCTACTTATTGACACAAAATGACCCATATATAAACTTGAGCTAGCTTTTGTCAAGAGCATCATTCTGAGACAGTTTGATAAGATTGGTCTAAAATGGATCCCCTCATATGTGTTAACAAGGTTTTTATATAATTCGACCTAGTGACCTACTTATTGACCCAACATAGCCCATATACAAACTCGAGCTAGCTTTTGTCAAGAGCATCATTCTGACTAAGTTTAATGAAGATTGAACTAAAATTGGGTCCTCAGGAGTGTTAACAAGGTTTCATTACAATTTGACCTAGTGACCTACTTATTGACCCAACATGGCCCATATACAAACTCGAGCTAGCTTTTGTCAAGAGCATCATTCTGACTAAGTTTAATGAAGATTGAACTAAAATTGGGTCCTCAGGAGTGTTAACAAGGTTTCATTACAATTTGACCTAGTGACCTACTTATTGACCCAACATGGCCCATATACAAACTCGAGCTAGCTTTTGTCAAGAGCATCATTCTGACTAAGATTAATGAAGATTGGACTAAAATTGGGTCCTCAGGAGTGTTAACAAGGTTTTTTCTACAATTTGACCTAGTGACCTACTTATTGACCCAACATGGCCCATATACCAACTTGAGCTAGCTTTTGTCAAGAGCATCATTCTGACTAAGTTTGATGAAGATTGGACTAAAATTGGGTCCTCAGGAGTGTTAACAAGGTTTTATTACAATCCCACCTAGTGACCTACTTATTGACCCAACATAGCCCATATACAAACTTGAGCTAGCTTTTGTCAAGAAGTTTATTCTGACTTAGTTTGATGAAGATTGGACTGAAATTGGGTCCTCAGGAGTGTTAACAAGGTTTTATTACAATTTGACCTAGTGACCTACTTATTGACCCAACATGGCCCATATACAACCTTGAACTAGCTTTTGTCAAGAGCATCATTCTGACCAAGTTTAAAGAAGATTGGACTAAAATTGGGGCCTCAGGAGTGTTAACAAGGTTTTTTTTACAATTTGACCTAGTGACCTACTTATTGATCCAACATGGCCCATATAAAAACTTGAGCTAGCTTTTGTTAAGAAGATCATTCTGACTAAGTTTGATGAAGATTGGACTAAAATTGGGTCCTCAGGAGTGTTAACAAGGTTTTTCTACAATTTGACCTAGTGACCTACTTATTGACCCAACATGGCCCATATACGAACTTAAGCTAGCTTTTGTCAAGAAGATCATTCTGACTAAGTTTGATGAAGATTAGACTAAAATTGGGTCCTCAGGAGTGTTAACAAGGTTTTTCTACAATTTGACCTAGTGACCTACTTACTGACCCAACATTGCCCATATACGAACTTGAGCTAGCTTTTGTCAAGAGGATCATTCTGAGAAAGATTGATTAAGATTGCACTTAAATTGTGGCCTCAGGAGTGTTAACAATCAAAAGTTGACGCACGACGCACGATGCACGACGCACGACGCACGTCGCACGACGCACGACGCACGCCGGACAATGACCCACCACAATAGCTCACTTGAGCACTTTGTGCTCAGGTGAGCTAAAAAAAGAACAATTGCTTTATTGATAGATAAAAATTCCAATGAGTTGATTTAAAAAAAATGGATGGACAAGAGCCATTGCTACTAATGTTAACCAAATTCTCCTCATTTCCGGTTTGATTGGAGATGTCCCTCTTGTCGGTAGCAATGGAATCTCTAATGTATATAAACACGATCCATAGCAAAGCGACCAGACTCCTTGCAAAATAAAGCAAAAAATTCAAGTGAAACATAAAATAACGTTTAAATGTTTTTAAACATTATAAAATTTCAGAAAAATAAATCGTCAAAATTGTTAAGTTCAAGCTAAGTATAAACACCAAAGTTTACATGCATAAAAACCATTATTACGCAACATAGTTGCAGTCATCGATTATTCCATTTCATCAAGATTGTTGACCTTTTAAAGGCAATTAATTTCCAATTTTGTTTAGAAACTATACAAATGCATATCCATCAAATTTATGGTTTTTTTTTTTTTTTACATTTTCATTCAACGTCTTTCCAAACCTTTTCTTTCTAGATTAAAGGTTGCATTAAAGCCATAAAAGAGATAGAAAGATAAATCAAATGTATGTTCATATAGATATAACTCTGTTTTGATTATTTGGTGAATTCAGTACTGTACTCTTTATGCCTATGAAACCCAAACGTAATATCCTTGTTATCCATCAGGCTTTGTATTACAAACGGCTGCAGCGATTTACCGCTCCAGACACAATTATTATAGACCCTTTTCATAAAACAAAAACACTTTCTTTTATCATTTTTCTTTAAAACAAGATTTACGATAACGCCAAGGCACTACAAAATGTTCAGAATCTAGGTTACTCTATAATACAAGTTCCTACGTATTTGTCGACTATTGATTAACTTCAATGCGAAGAATTTACGACCCAGTGATACACATTCAATCAATATATTATACACTTAGTTCCTGGAACTATTGTATAAACCGCCCTAAATTTCTTCCTAAAGAAATTAAGATCAATACCATGAATACCAAAACCGTGATCAAATAAAATATCTATATACGGTACAAAACAGCATTGTTGACTTGAGATGTGGGTTTCTAGAAATATAGGCTTTTGGTTAATGGGTCTTGGATCGTTTTATAAAATATTCATCACATTCTTGGTTAATGCGTGTGTAAACTCAATATACGACAGTTAGAATCTTGTTTGTCATAAAGAAAATTGATGTTAGTTTGGAAGGTAAAAATTTGTATAACGTTTAAGGATAAAAATGGTTAGACCAGTGCTTTGAAATAATAAATTTTAACCTATTTAAAACAACAGAGGAAAATGTAATTCAAGTACGCTTCAGCAGTATAATCATTCTGATCACATCGTTTTATCTTCACTGTCACAGAACTAGTTCATATAGGTTAGAAAGATGAAGAAATGTCCATCTCCAAAACACTTGTTATGTGCATCGTTTATCGATTTACAGAGTTTTAATGACTGTTTTGTTCCAGATATCGCGTATTTTTATTATTCGTAAACCATTACTGGAAAATAAATATCTATAGGAAAATAATGCTATCGATAAAAGCAGAAAACACGCATTTTTGACTCTCGATATTAGCACTAGAAATCTTTCTTTGTTCAAATAATGAAAAGAATGTTGTATACAAAACACTAAAAGTTTATTATAAAATAGCACTTTGATGCAACTGTCACCAATTCAACAAAAAAAAAAAAAAAAAAAAAAAAAAAAAAAAAAAAAAAAAAAAAATAAATAAATAAATAAAAAAAGCTTTTCTATCTGCCTACTCGCTTGCAATGTACACAGAGTTGAAAATTTAAAAAACCCTTAAATTGTGGTAATCCGGAGAATTTTAGTAAAGATGTAATATAACAGCATTTAAAAAACTTTTAATAACGATTTTAAATCCAGTGTGATCTTCTATCAACGAACAGCATTTGAAAAAAAAAAACTTTTTAGTAACGGTTTTAAATCCAGTGTGATCTTCTATCAACGAACAGCATTTGAAAAAAAAACCTTTTTAATAACGGTTTTAAATCCAGTGTGATCTAGGTATTCTATCGACGAACCGGGATCTATGAATTAAATTGTTTGTTAATTGCAAAACAAAATTAATGACACTAATGAATAAATGATTACAAAAACACAATTTTGCTGATTTCATAGATGTCATTCCGCTTTGATAAATTTCAAAGTTCAATCTTCATTTATCACTATAACTTTTAAAACAAGATATATAATGACATAAATTCCACATAACAAGAAATATCAACAGCAACATCTCCTGACCTGGGATAAGCTTCCATTTCTAACACAGTAGATTTAATCCACCATTGGTTCCGTCTTGATATGATGCAGCTTTTGAGTGCCTATAGGCAACTCGTCCTCATCAGTAAATGCAAATTTATCAATTTCTCCATTTGGAAGGTATCCATTTGCTTTCGTCACCTTGTCCGTTTTGTCTTTTTCTTTACCATGTCCTTTCTGATATTTCTCTGATTTTTCTCTTTCTTTACAATAACCAAAACTATGTCTTCGCTCTATCGGTTTGTTCTTATTTATACTCAAATCCTGTGGAACTTCAACGTCATAATGATTTGAAAAGTCACATGAACCATTCAAAGGTCGTGAACTCCAACTATCAGCACTTCCGCATGTGCTTCGTCTATCAGCTGCATGATCAACTTTGTCTTCGGTATGCGTAGATGAAGAAATACTAGGTGAAATGCTATTTTTCTCTGGTGTAACCGATTTGCTGTTTTCATTTGTTTCAACACTAACAGTACTTATTTCATTCTTGCTATTACAATTGTTTGAACAACTTGATTCACTTGCAGATTTTTCAATTTGCAAGTCAGAAGGAGCACTTTCACTGGTAACGGTGCTGGATGCATCGCTTTTTAACTTCTTCGAAGGGTTTGTGTAAACTGTGTAGAATAGTTTAAGAGGTCCTTTCTGTAACAAAAATTTTAGAGAACGTCTAACAAAAAAAAAACAAACTTATCGTACGTATATACAGAAAATAAAGTGTGAGGTTTCAACTTAAAATCAATCTAAATTGGCCAGTTTTCAAAGTTTTTACATTTTTTTTATCTTTTATTTATTTATTTTGTTTATGTATTAATTTTTATTTTTTATTTTTTTTTTTTTTTTGGGGGGAGGGGGGTATGATTTGGACAAAAATTCCAATACATATTCTTTATCAGATATTAATAAAAATGTAGTTCCAAATCAAGTCAACGAATCAGTTTGAAAGAGTAAACATACATTACTTTTCCCAAAAGTTTAAACCGAAAAGAAAAATTTCCAAAATAAAAAAAAAAGAAAATAAACAAATAAATAAATAAATAAATAAATAAAAGATATCTTGATCCGTGCAATTGTCATTTATTTGAATGCATCAGTCATTAATTCTAATACAGAAAAATGCACCTCTTCATTCTTAATTTTCAAGAAAGGTTGATAATGTCATCAAAGGAAGGCGACGAATGTCTATTTTGTAAAATCTTTTTCAAAGCACTTACCCGCCTCCAAAAATATATATAAGCTACATCTATGAGAGTATATGTATCACTGAGAGCCTCATCTGTGTGATATATATCGATCTACAAATAGAAATATATTCTTTATTGCTTATTTGTTTTATGGCTTCAGAGATACAGGAAGCACGAGATTATTTTCTGTTTCTGCTTTTCGAAATCAAAAACATAAAGCTATTAAAAATAAACAAAAACAAAACACATCATTCTAGTTATTTAAAATGTTCGTATCGTTTGTGAGTAATGACAAATCTCTAGCACTCTTAGTAACTTTAACACACGATTTCTCTAAACTTGAGTTACCTTTGTAGGCTGAAAGTAGTAGTAAATGTATGAATGTATTTTGAGTTTGTTCTTTTATTTCCTTGATTATGTCTGCATATCAACAGACATCTTGTTGTTACTCGTAATCTTTATTATTATCATTATTTTTATTCCTCCTCGTTTCTGACAGATTTTTCAGAGACATCTCCTCCTTACGTTTCTTATCCGATTAAGTTGACATTTTCTCAACTGGTAGGGATTGACAATGGGGAGGTCGCTTCCTCACCGTTTTTCGGAATTCGGAAGGACTTCGGAGAAATCCGGTTAAAACCACGGAAATTCAGAGAGTTCTTTCTAGAGAGTTCTTTCTTTCTTTCTTGGAATTTCCTATGCTAATTGAAGCACCACTTTAGAGAGTTGACATGCAGACATATACTTGCTCGCAATTATACATTCTAGTTGCATTTGCCGTTACCAAAAATATTTTTAAACTACATATTACACTGCAAAAAGTAAATTTAACTATTTTCTACTAATATTTTAAATCATACAATTCATGACATATAAATCTGTCAAAATTAAAAGACATTTATAAAAAGGCTTGAATGAGTTGGTAAATAACAATGTAACTTTGTACTGTTTCTATAATTAATTTTGTATGAACTTCCGCATGATTTAATGAATAGGAATTGTAATAAATCGCCAAGACACTAAAACTCTAAAAAAAGATTAGGAATTAGAGGGAAGAGATTGTAAGTGGAATAAATAAACATTGCAAGAGCAATGAAAACGAAGAACAAAAGATAATACAATATTAAACAGCCAAAACAAGAAAAGGAAGGGCAAACGTTTATTTGTACCACTGTTTGTAAACATGCCCGACTCTGATTATGTTTAGAACAACTGAAACAAGAGATTCATATAACAATAAGACCAGTGTTGTTTTGTGGTGCATTCTGTCACTGATTTCAATGAGAAAAATATTGCAATAAAACTTTTAATCAAGAGCTGGCGCTACAACATAATCAGGGGCCAGTTTGACAACCATTTTAACTAAGATTTTTCTTACTTAAAAATGTCCAAATTTGTCTGCCTCTCTTGAAACTATGAACAGGCACTTCAGACAAAAATAAAAACTTAAGTTATCAGCTTGAAGTGATCTTCAAAATAACACAATGAAATTATAAATATCTTAACAATTAACAAAATTATTTAGATTTTTAGATTTCAAATTTGCTAAGGAAAGTCCAAGGTAAGAAATAATTGTGAAACCGAGGCCTGCAACTTAGACTGGTTTTGAGGAATTAACATAATTAAGAATATCTATATTGTTTTTGTTACTCCTAAATTGGTTTTTAACTATCCTTAAGCAGTCACGATTTTCCAAAAAAAAAAAAAAAAAAAAATATCGGTTGGCGGAACACACAGGAGTTGATTAATATCTCATGATTAAATATTTGTTAAAATTATTTAAAATATAATACATTCAGCTCAATAAATTAGAATTTTGTAATAATAAACCACAAACAATTTCAATATACACTTAAAAACCTTAAATATTTTTCAGACACGAGTTACCTTATTCAAATAAAAAACCTTTAAAAGTTTGTTATGTAAAAATTTTTAAAAAATAAACCTAATCATACGATAAAATAATTTTCTTGTCAATTGCACAAATAACATTTTTTTTAGCAAATTGTCTCTAAGATAATTGACTTGATCAGTATAATCAACAGGAATTTAAGACAGTCCTCTATCAGTGATATCCGATACAGTGGTTAAATAAAAATCAATACAATGGACTTGTTACGTAACTTGTCAGATAAACATTTCAAAGGATAGAGAATACAATGATTAAATACACTGTTTATATAACGTTGAGTAATTTGTGATATTTAAGATGTATTTATTTAAAAGCAATAAGTAAATACATGTTATTGTAATTTTTACAATTAACAAAATGATTTATGAGAAATCAAACAAAACAATGATCTTGTGAGGATTTATGTAAATAGTAGTACATGTATATCAATTAAAGCAAAGTTTATTAGAATAATGCTATTTTTCATTCAATAACTTTCTTTTTATGGAATAGGTAAGGTTTATAGCAATGAATGGAGAGTCTGTTAGACATATTTTCTTCATAAATGTGGTTGTAATGTTAAAGTGCTAGGTTTATAAGAAAAATGCTATTTTTGATGTCGATAAATTTCTTTTTATAGAAAAGGATAAGGATTTATAGCGATGAATGGAGAATCTGTCAGACATATTTTCTTCATAAATCTGGTTGTAATGTTAAAGTGCTGGGTTTATAAGAAAAATGCTATTTTTGATGTCGATAACTTTCTTTTTATAGAAAAGGTAACGTTTATAGCGATATATGGAGAATCTGTCAGACATATTTTCTTAAAAAATCTGGTTGTATTGATTTTAGGGTTTTTTGTTACTGTTAAATCTGTTGAATATTGTTTTAGGGAGGGGGTGCGTTGGTTATTGCAAACCCCAATATTTATTCGAAGGTTTCATTTACTGTTAAGTGAAGACTGTTCAGCTTCATTCTAATGTTTCAGTGAAAAAGACAATTCTTCTTAACATGCTATAATTTACTGTTATATAAAATCCATTCATTTTCTTTTTTTCTCTTTTTTGGCTGGAGGGTTATTGCAAACTCAAAATACTTATTCAAAGTTTCATTTACTGTTAAGTGAAGAATGCTCAGCTTCATTTTTATGTTTCAATGAAAAGCCCAATTCTCATATTTTCATTACTTTCTGACAAATAATTGTAAATCATAACGAACAAGATATTTTTAACCTTTTTCTACACACAAGTAATTAATCGAAGAGTTTAATGACCCTTTACAAATCTTGCTTGTTTTTTAATTATTAATAATGATACATATAGTGTCGACAATATGTATTTATGTAAGAAGAATGTCTAAGATCTGCTCTTCATATGGCGTTTAGCTTTTCTTCATCTTTTATTTTTACGTTCAATAAATAAGCAAGAGAGTTCTTAAATGCTTTAGTGACTTGAACCACACACACACACACACACACACACACACACACACACACACTTTAAAATTTGTAAACCTTCTTTAGGTTATTTGGGGATGTACATCTATTCAGTTACTTTCAAACTGTATTAATCCCTTCCATGGTTGTAATATAAAGCAATATCCGATGTTTGCAAATATACAAAACATGAAACACAAACCGAATGCAACAAAATATATATTACTAAATATAAATAACAAGTTCATATAAGTTTTGTTGCGGTCAAATTATCGAGAGGGCAAACTATTTTTCACATTGCTTCCGACCAGATCAAAAATGATTCATTGAAATTTCTTTTAGAAGTGTTAAATATACAGAACGTTAAATAACGATAAGGTTACATGCATCTGACAAGAGTAAAGGAATTGTTCAATAGATTTAATAAAAAACTGAAAATTTCATTGGTAAATATAAAAATGTACAAGAAATTAAAATATCAAACCCCTTTAAAGATTACTTTTTGACAAAAAAAGGCGATATTTTAGTTTTAATGGAGACTGTGCTCTAATATAGAGATAGGTGGAAAACTATACTCTGAACAGCATTTAAAATTACAGATACCACAATGCAATCACCATAATTTTAAAAAAAAACACATATGAACAAGTAATAAATATCAAAAATGTACTTTTTCTTTCGAGACAAGGAAATCATTATGACATCTTTTTGTAATGTTATTTTGTTTAAAATATATACTATTTTCTAAATACATGTATTTCAAAGAAAAAATATATTGTCATCGGAAAAAATTCATACACGTATTTTCTTGTTTGGCTTACTTCTTTGAAAAATAGAAATGCATGTATATTAAATTTATGTTTTTTTGATTTCCGAAAGAAACATTTATTTATGCCGATATAGAAAAGTTCTTTTAAACATAACTGGGACATTAGCATATATGAATTATTATTTCAAAAATACATGTTTCCCGGGTTCAGAACTGCCACAGCTGGGAACTAAGACGGTTTGGTTTAAAAAAATAATTAATAAAAATAATACTTAATAGAAACATACTTACATGCGCACGTAATGCACAAGTGATGATTCATGAATTGCAGTGCATCTTCAAGCGCCGGTGCATTGTAACTGACAAAAATGTATATTGGATAAACGATACTGACAAAGGTAATTGATTTTGGATTTGATATCTACGTGGTCATGTTTTATATTTTAAACAACAGGAAATGTTTCACCATGAAAGTATCTAACGTTTAGTGTTACCGTAAAACGATATTGAAATGTCATGTGAAATGAATAACGCTATTATTTGTCTGTTTCATCTAACATAAATTAATTAAGACTGAAAAAATAAAATGTTTCTTAAACGATCTTGAAATTCAAATGGTCATTTTTACCTGATATCTATCACAGAGATTAAATTTCATCCTAATAAATTTCTTTAGATGACCAATGGTCACAGCTGCTGGGCATTGGAGATAGCGCCTGTCCATAACCTGAAAATAACATTAAGCTTCATTTGAAGACATTTGAAAATTGCAACATAAATATCTGAGACAAAGGTAGATACTTCAGAACTATGGAAAAGTGGCTAAAGAAATTTATATTGATAACTTGAAAATCTGTCCAAACAAATCAATTATAAATTCATTTAAATTTTACATGGCCGAAATCTCAAGATAACCATGATCTGCATGTTGTAGTTACACTCTAATTTGTTTTCTTTACACAATATAAATTTTTATTTGATTTTCCATTTCTAATGAAATCTGATTAAATTTTGCAGTTCAGTTGTTTAGGTTATATGGTTATATGGTTTAAGTAAAGCTATTTTATAACGTGTTATGAATGTAAAATGACTTTTTTATTCTATCACGAAAATGATTTGCAAGCTATTTAATGACTCTCGTTTTGCTGAAACACCTAGTTTCCCTTTACGGAACCTCTAAATGAATTTAATCATAGCGTTAATTAAATTTCTTCAAGCAAATGTTTTTAGTCTTGACAATTATCAATTACCAGGGCGATACTCCATGTGTTATTAAAAACACTTAAAACTCAGTTTTTCAATCAATTCTTTGTGATTTATTTTTTAAATAACATCTTAATCTTTTCAATCAATTCTCTAAAATTGCACTCTCACAAATAAACGCGTTATACATACAACGTACTGCACTGAACCCATTTTACAGAATGAAATGTCAAATAAATTTACACTCAACACGATATGCAATTCAGCTGCAAAAACTGGTGTAATTATATCATTACCTCTTTGGTGTTGTTTTGTGAGGATTTATCCGGACTTCGAGGTGGTTTGCCACTGTAATATAAAAACACTTACGTATTAATTACGTCAAAATAGCACATTGATGTCTTAAACGTATATAACAGACATGTGATGCTTTACAGTTTGATATAACATATGTGTGTATATCGGGCTGTAGATGGGTAACCTTTTCTCGCTATATGACTACCGGCGCATTTGAGGAATCACATATTGAATTAAAAAGACAAGAGCAATAGAAACAGTTCTACAAAACTTGCATAGTGTGTTGTTTTTTCTTTTCAATTCAGAAACAGGAAATTGCAATAATTTTATTCTTGATTCTATAATGCACTTGCTTGTATCGAAACTCAAAATCCGAATAACTAACAAAAATAAAGAAATTATAATAATAATAATAATAATAATAGCAAAAACAGATTGTATGTATATGACGGAAGCAATGAATGATTAATTTCCTACTGTGGAGACGTACAAAACGGTACTCTAGAATGCAAATTTTAACGGATTTTTTTTTCAAAAATTATACAAACGACACTTGATACGATTATTTATCATTAATGTGTTCAAAAGAAAAAAGATTTAAATTAAATCAGAATAATATTTCTTATTGATTTAACAAACATAGTCAAGAGATGTAATTGTTAATAATCAATAACGCGAATAGTTGAATGTCAAGCTTTTATCAGTTAACCATTAGCCATTTAGTAACAATACTAAAGAAATATAAAGTATTTACATTAAAAGTTTAAAGATGTCAGGAGCCCCAATCATTTAAAGATTATTATTAGAAGATACCTTTTTCCACATGCAAGAATTTCTGAAATCTGCGTAGAATTATTTCATTTCTGAAAACACGTGGCCGTATGTCTACTGGTATTTAAAGTAAATCTGTTACTGAACAATAAACAAAAAGTTTATGTGTGTTACTTTCAATTAGATTAGTGTTGATGTATTGCCGTTCTGCATTTTGTTCATGTAGTAACACATCTTACCCTTTTCATAAATTAAAAAGGAAACAACAGCTAAAGATAAATTCAATGAAACAAAAGATGTATAGTAATACAAAATGAATTTTTCCAATAAAAATTATAGGCAGAAAAAAAACAATCATCTGCTTAAATTTGTATATAAAATATTGAACTATTAAATATTATTACTGTAGTAAAATTAGAAATGACATTTAAAATCGAATTACTTAAAGGTATTAGTACTGTTATAAAGTAGATAAAAAGATAAATTGATGGCAAATATCAATACAATAAATAACTAATAATAATAATAATAATAATAAATTGAATGAAGGGGCAGTATTTTGTTTCATGAATCATAGTATTTAAAACTATAAATAATTATAGTTCTATAAATTAACAAGTTTTAAAAAAGAAAAATAAAACCAAATTGTTTGAAACGACTGATTTTTAATTTCATAAATATGCTGAATATAAAAAAATTGTTTTTAAAATAACTTGGGGCGATTATTAACTAAAGTAACCAAAAGTGCTAGTCTTTTCTTCTTGTATCTTCTTTGGCTTGGTAAAATTACGGTATTGAGTCTTTTTCTTTTGGTTTTCGGTAACTATTGCCAAGTACTTTTTTCTAGCAGCAATGTGTTGCTTTTAACTTATATTTCGACATATCTTCAAATTTCAACAAACTTAAGGAGTATTGACATATTTTTGTATTCTTTTTTGAAACGTCGATTTTGTTCTTCGTGACGATGGGAATAGGTAGGGTATTTCTTTTATGTAACCGCTGTCTTAAAAATAAAAGTTTTAGCTACTGTTTTATGTTTTTCAAATACTGTATTAATTTAAGAAATATTGAAAAAAAAGATTTATATTTGAAGAAAGAAATGTAACAATTTCAGGTCTGTTTATAGAATTTTTTTTCTCTTTCACATTTTAATCTTGAAATAATAAAATGATATACCAAGTAACTAGATGTTCCTTCCTACAAAACGTTTGTTATCAGATCTGTTTATTTATATGTGCAAATATTAAAGGACACATAAAAATACTTACTCGATACTCAATTCTAAGGCTAAGCTTATTTGCTCATCTTCAGAATATATTACTCTTTCTTGTTGAACCTCCCCATCTTCATCAAGATATGCTCCCAAAGTACTATGCGTTATTGTTTCATGCCCAGTATCTACAATAAATAAATAAATAAATAAATAAATAAATAAATAAATAAATAAATAAATAAATAAGCAAATGCTTTTCCATGAATTATCTGTATAAAATATAGATCTGTATATAATTGAGAAATTGTAAATGAAAAACAGAAAAAACAGCAAATACAACTAAGGGAATGAAATAGTTATGGCGTTTAAAGGAAATAACAAATAGTGGGTTGATTGGAGACTTTCTGTTACACAATCAAAGCACTTAACTTCAGTAAATGTTAAAATTTGGGTGTTTCATTGTCAATAATATTCTCAGTAGGCAGTACGTTGTGCTGTTAAAAAATGTACTTTGTGCCAAAACGTTGAACCATACAACTTAGTTATATACTGTAACAAAATTTACGGCCGTTTTAATTTTTGAAATTTATCTAAAACCAATGGTTGTTCCCTAATGCAAAGCATTCCTTAGCTGGATTTGGATTCATATAATTCTAAAACTTTGGATCAATCAATTTTCAAATGTTTGGAATATTGTTTCTATCTATTTTTTCAGTCCCTAGTGTCACTGATAACGAACGATTTTCCGAAATATGTAGTTAATTTTCTTATATATTTGAAACTTTAGGATTCATTATTTTTAAATGTTCGGATTATTGTATTTATCTAACATTTTGTCAGTCCCTAGAGTCACTGAGGAAGAATGAATGCCCAAAATGTGTACATTTGGCACAGCATACGGGTATTTTGTAAAATATTTGTCTTTTTGTCCTTTTCTTGTTTGTGTATGGTTTACTATGTAATTAACTTGTATTATATCGAGTTCTTCATAGCACTGACTTTTTGCATAATGCACGTATTTCTGTAAAATATTTTCCCCATTTTGAAAACAGTTAAATAATTATTATAGGTGTAGTGGAATGATAAAAGGATAACGATTTTCAGAAAGAAAAACAATACCAGTATTTAATACCAGTATTTTGAAACCGAAATTATTGGTTTTCTATAAAATGCACAACATTCCCTTTTCGTATTTTAGTTAAATGTTCATCTGTTAGAAGATAAAACAAGAAAATGAATGAATCGATAATGTACACATGTCAAAATAAGATAGAAAGTAGAAACAACAATATATTAAGCAGGTGCTGCTGTAGATGTTTACGTAATGAAGATCATTTTCAAGTCAACGTTTCCTCATCGTAAAAGCTGTCAGTTACATCATGTGTAAGAGCAATCAGAAAATAATCTTTACTAAACTAACCCAGATGTTCAGAGGATAAAAATAAGGAGGAAATTAAGTTTATTGTATCAAACTTAGTTTTTTGGTTAAGTGTATGTACATTTAAGTTAACATTTAATAGATAAAAGTATTATGACAGATTAAAGATATACAATTAGATATAAGTAATATGTAATATAAGCATTTGCAATATTAGATGCTGCATTAAATTGTTGATATGAATGTTTCCGAAAGTAAAACGATTATATATATATATATATATATATATATATCTTACTTTGAAGTTAAACAATGGCTGTCTTTTTAGATAAAAGTCTAAGTGATGTCTATCATTATGCAATCTCTGAAATTAGTTTCTGATTCGATATGCGTATCTAAGCAGCTGTACACTATGTACAGTGTGTTAAAATACCTTTTTGTTGTAAGATTGTTTTTGAAACTGCACTTTGAGCTAAACTTTAGCTTTTAAGCGTTAAATCTATGTAAGATTTTTTTTTCTAAAACTCGCAAAATTACCATTCTGTAGATGGATATAAACAATTTAAACAGGCTTCTAATATAAACAGTACCCCTTTCTATAATGTCAAAAATTTTGAAAATAGCTTGAACTAAGGTACCTTTTTCTTTAATGTCAAAAATTTTGAAAAAGTGTTTGAACGAAGTTTTTGATTATTGCATGCTGAAATTGCTTTTATAACAAAAATTATCCCAATTACCTGAAATTCAAATGTTAACACAAGGTTATGATTAATCAGCACATTTTGTGTAACTTTTTTTTATCTCTAAATCTGTTTTGTTTCAAAGAAACAGCTTGCCTGTGATCATTTCGGTAAAATTATTCCATTGAGTATACTTTGAACACTTTTCATGTCAAAAAATATCATATGGTTACATCTTGAACTTGTTTAGAAATTTAAAATATAACTTGTACATACAAAATTTGGAAACTTTTATTGGCACTTGTGGATATTTATCAAGTAAAAATTATTAAAGACAGTTATAGGATCACAAACTAGTAACTGAACCCTAATAATTATCTAAATGTCAAGACAGCAATTACAGATGATGTATTTTTATGGAAATAAAATAACTTAATTGAAAAACTGGCCGTAAATAATACAGGTAAAAATCAGATATAACTGTTAAAAATGACAAACCACAAACACTTTAAACATGTCATGGCATCTCAAATCAAACAGGAGATTGGAAGATATTTTATTTACATGTTCGTAATTGTTCAGGCCCATTTAAAATTTTGTCATAACCCTCGTTTAATTTTTCAATAAATAAGAATTTGTTTTATATTTTGTTTATTCTTAGAACTTAATAAACTGTCAAATGTAATGTGACCAGATTTATGTACAGTTAAACAAAGTGCCATTGGCATTGAGATAATATTTATAGCCAAAAAAATTAGTGTTCATAAAATCTTTTCAACAGGATTTTTTTCTGTATTTTTGATTAAATTTGTAATTACAGATTGCAAAGGGTTAAAACAATAAAAAAAGTAAACACATTAACAGTATCAATATATCACAAACATAACTTCACGAAATTAATACGGCTTCACAATACTATTGTTATTTATGACCGATTGTGATCAATTCCAGTGAGTATATTACAGAAATGCGATTATTCTTTAAACAATAACATTGCACAGATAATAAACATATAATATTCATTTAATTAATGTGACGTTTGAAAAATCGATATCGACAAATTGACTTAATTTTTTTCTTTCAACGTTTATTATACTTTTGCTTTATTTTAATATATATATATATAAATATATATATATATATAATTTTTCGTTTTAGGAGCATTTGTAATAGAAACACTTTACAGCAAAAGTGAGATATTACTGATAAAACTGCAAATCTTTCATAAAACTATCTTTAACATGACAAAAGTTTGAAACTGAATTATTTTGTTGTTCAGTGCATTTGTTAACAAGATCAGAAAAGGACTGATGTCCGACTGATGATGGTCTTATTTACTTCGAAATTCTAACCTTAATGTTATTTTACTCGCATTAAAATACCAATCAATATCTTTTTAATATCATAACAATCTTACAAAGAAAATAAATTAGATTAAAGCATTTCCGATCAAATGACGAAAACACGTTTTTTTTTCATGAACAGTTTTATATATTCATAAACGCAAATAAAACATAATTATTTTATTACACCACCTAACTGAAAATACCTTAATGAAAATGGAATTGAAAATTGTTGACCCATGAGTGCATGACTGACCGCATGTTCAATCTATTAGAAGCACTATTAATGCAAATACCTATCCATGAAGCTGAATAAGTCAAACAATGGATTTATTTTTTCAGAAATTATTTAACGCGTGGACACTCAGACGATCACTAGAACTAATCCAATTATATATCTCTTTCTTTTAGGAAATATCCCTCAGATTTGTCGGGCACTTCAAAGTCTCTTTGCCTTTTAAAATAAATCTCTATAATAAGAATGCAAATAGCACATTTTACCAAAGAGATTAAGAATTTTATTTATATTATGGTAACATTGACCCTGTTCAACAAAGCAGAAAATTTTAAGTTATGAGTAAATTACTTGGTCGTTCCGTCTCATTTAAAATGCAAAATACATCTTCTTGCCTCAATTTACCTGTGGTTTTTTAAGTAGGTCAAAAAGCATTCAGAGAATAATAAAAATATATATCTATGAAAAACTTTCACAAGAATTAATTAAAGTGTATGTTGTGCGTTAAACATAACAATAAAAAAATACAAAAAGTATTAAAAATGTCACAAACGTTTACAGATAATTTTTTAGGATTTTGCACACATTTGTCATGAAGAGTCTGCAGATATATATACTTACATTATAATCATGCAATACTTTGAATAATATGAGGATTTTTTTAAGTTACAAAGAAAATATAAGTTTAAAAGTTTTTACAGGCATACACGAAGGATGGTGCTTTTGAAAAGCAGTAACAAATCTTTAATAAGAAACTTAAACCCAATATTTTCCAAAGTGAGATATAAACATATGACCAAAAAAGTGTCAGAGCATTCATCTTTTGTTGTCTTTTTTATGTATTTATATTAAAGAAAGAAATCTTTATGTAAAACAAATTCTTGGCCTTAGTCAAAACAACCAAAATATTACTAAATGGAAAAAACAACATCCGCTTAATTTTTTTAAAATAAATTCTGAAAAAATTTAATACAGGTCTGATGATAAGTAAACAAATAAGTCTATGAGAAATATGTGTAAGAAAACAATAATTGGCTTTTTCATCGCATTGACAATTATTTTATAAGTTGTATAAATAGGTATGTTGATGTCCATTTAAGGTGGATGTCAAAACAGAAAATAAAAGCGAAAAAACGAAAATGATACATAGAAATCTGAAGTTTAAAGGACTGTAATTTGCAACTGCAAAACCAAAAAAAAACACACAAAAAAATAATAAAAAAATAAACAAAGGAAAAATTCAAAAACATATAAGAACCTATCAATGTTAGACAGAAACTGAATTTAATACAGTTTTGTACTTATAGTATGTCTAAGGGTATCTATTCCATCTTCTTACATTCAGTAGTGGATAAAGCGAAAATAGGCTTTATTTTACTACAAATGATATAACCAGTTCTCTGATCTATTTAAATTTCAGCATATTTGCATATTTTTTGTTATACTTTGATAATAAATTAAGGATACTTAGATCTGTTTCTTATCCATTCTAGCAAAGCAAATAAAACTGTTTTGCATTTTTTGCCTTAAATCTTAGATCTTGTAACATCAAAAATCGTACAAAAACATTGTGACCATCTGAAAAAATAGGGACCTCATTCTGAACAAATAATATGCAAAACTAAAATGAGAAACATATTTTTTATAATACATAAAATTAAAGAGAATAGTTGTTTGTATATAAATAGATATTAATCGTTTTAAAGCTTTGTTTTAAACATTATTTCCCAGTTATTGTATGAACCATTCCTGGAAGAAAAGGTTGCAAAGCTTTGTTGAGATCCTGTATATATTTGCTTATATTTCGAAAGTAAAGTTTGCAGTAGTCAAAATTATGATTTAAGAGAAGTTTCTCGTTCAGTGCCAGGTAGAAATATGTTATTTCGACTATTAGACAATACACAACAATATATTTATCAACATTCTTAAACTACGAAAAAGTTTATTTCTTCCACCAAAAGTTATAGGATGTTGTAGTATTAAATGTTAAAATCTTTAGTTAAAACACGACTTTGTTCACGAAGTCAGATAAAAAATAATATATTTAGATTAAGGTAATGTTTAAAAAGATTCCAGAACAAGACTATGTCTTATATTAACTCGTCTCCATAAAGGGGTAATAACCAACCCACTTATTTCACAACCGGCTGTTTTCAATTTTCTCGACACCAATGTTTTCAAACAGGTAAACTAGACAAAAATGACAGAAAAATGACATATGCAGAAATCAATCTGAAGGGCTTGTGCTCTATTAGCTCCCAAAAACAAACGTATGTTCCAAAAATACTGTTCATGGGGTGCCTTTGGTCCTTAATGCTTTAAATATTGTAGTTTAACAAAATTCTCATTTATTTTTGTTTAACGTGAAACTTCACTGGTGTACAGTAAGGGTAAATAACATACATGATACAAGTCAAATTGTGGCTTTATGATCTTTTTAAATGAATCGGATCAAAGAACAGTAAATTATTGATCCTATTTTCGGAAATGCAACACCTGTTTCTGGCAGACTTAAGCAAGAATTCTCTCAGGACTTTCAGTTCAAGATTGAATACATATACAAATATGTGTTTTTAACAAGTACTTACTTTCTTTCATTTCGTCTTGGTAAAATTTCCTTCTTCTTTTCATTTCATCTGTAAATAAGAGATACACAATAAATTTCTTGATTATTAAATTTTAAACATGGTGGTATAAAAATATTTTTTTCGACTTTAAGGGCTCATTCATAAAATGAATTATTCAAAGGCAATCATGATATTTTTTATAGTAAAATATCGAAATATGTTAAGAACAGCTGATAACATATATATAACAAAACTAAATATATTTGAGAAAAAACTGACAATTGACAATTTTATTTATGTGACGTTTTAACCAAATTTTATGGTAAAAAAAAATAAATAAAAAAAAAAAAAAAAAAAACATAAATAAGAAATAAAAAATCCAAATTGAAGTATAATAATACATACACAAATCCATAATAAATATAAAAATAACTTTCTTTCACAACGTGCAATTATAAATAACGAATAGATTTCCAGTACACAAACGTTGAAATCGTTAATATCAAAGCCCGAGCTAAAAAAGTTTATATAAGTTGCACTGCATGATGGATACTTGTAAGGTGAGCGAGTACTATGAATACACACATGCCAGGAAGATGTTACAGTAATTTTGTGGGTAAAAAATATTTCAATTTGTTTGCAATAAAACACGCTTCAAGTTTCACTTTACGTAACTGTATTTTTACAATGATCGTTATTACGTAATCTAGCATATTTTTGTAAACGATTTAATCCTTCCCAAAATCAATTAACTTCTCACTTAAACCCGACTGTTTTCTGTATTTATTTTTCTACAGGTAAATTGAAATTGTAAACCTTTTTTTCAATTAATTTTTTTAAAAAAAACGAAACTTTTTCCAATTAATTATGTAACTTAAAAGCCAAGCCTGTGGTTTTACAGTACAAAGTATGATTAAAGCATTTACAAAAAATTGTGAATCACTATAAGATCAGATGGCCATTTTGATTCAAGAAAACTTTAAGGGTAATCTTATTCTTAACTGTTATACTTTTTAAATGAACATATTAATTAAATAGATTGTAACCTATTACAACAGTAAGTAATAAAATAATACAACTTGGTTATAATGTGTAGCAAAATTTTCAACCGTCTTAATTATTAAAACTTATTTAAAACTAAGGTTTGTTCCTCTATGCAAAGCATTCCTTAGCTGGATTTGGATTTATTTGATATTGGAACTTTGGATTCATAAATTTTCAGATGTATGACTAACTGATGAGGAATGAATTTCCGAAATGTGCACATACGGCACATCAAAATTAGCATATGTATTTTGTTAAAACATTTATATTATGTAATGATATCCAGTCCCTATCTTGATTCATAATCAATGGTTTCAGTTTGTGGTTTTTATATTTCATAATTTATGTACAGGTATCTGCCTATGTCATATCTTACATTTGTCTGTGTGATTTGCTCTCTTAATCAATAAACACTTTGTTACGGACATAAAAACAATAAACATGTAAATATAAACATGCAAATAAATACATTTTGTTATTCAATAAATAAATTCAAAATAAAATATTTGGATTTTTTGCCTAAAATATATATTTTATTTTGCTAACGAATAAAATGTCGACACCCCACAAGTGTTTTAATTTTAACATGAGATAATTGACTAGCCAGAAACAAATTACTATATAGTATGGAATGACGCCTTATTTTAAAACAACGGACTGATTACTCAAAACTCAATTAATCGACTGCTTACTCACTACCACTACATACTTTAAATCATTGACTACGGAAATACATGACTATCTAGTCTAAACTACATTCCTTAGCTGGATTTGGATTCATATAATTTTGGAACTTCGGATTCATTAATGTTCAAATGTTTGGATAATCTTTTATATTTATCAATTTTTCGGCCCCTAGTGTCACTGATGAGGAATGAATTTCCGAAATGTGCACATAATGCACATCAAAATTAACACAGGTATCTGTTAAATATCTACTTTACTTCTAACAAACTATACAAGGGCTTACTTACTCTGAATCATTGACAACGGAAGTAAATGACTATTTACTCTAAATAAAGACTACCGAAACATGGACTTACTTACTCTGAAATAATGACTACTTATTTGAATGTAATCGCTACTTACTTTGAAATAACCCCGGCACTAACTTGTAAACTATGTCTTGTAACGTATGGTCAAGCCTAAAACAGAAGAAAATAATATTTTGAAAATTTTCTCGTATTTGCCGTTTTTATAATCGAATTTAGACGTAGAACATTTATTTTCAAAATAATTTTTGTATATTCAGTGTTCAATATTTGTTTATACAATAAAATCGTTACTGGAATACAATAATGAGCTTTCATGGTTTAAATAATAAAACATTGCTACACGTAATACGAAACTTTGCAAAAAATCTGTAAAAATGTGTTTTCAGCACGTGTCACCATTAAAGACAGCCATGTTTAATTGTGTTACACACGTGACGTCAATGTGATTAAATAATCTTGCGCAGGAATAAAAGAACACATGTGGGCATTATATCAATGACAGATATTAAATTGCGGAATAAAAGGACACTGTCAACAAAATCGTAAAAACAGTTAAATCTTACACAGTAAAAAGCGTAAAATAAATTAAGAAGCGGCATTAACCGTAAACTGGAAATGGCTAACAAAATATTACAATTTCTATGATATGTGTTTTAACCATAATGGCATTTATTTAAAAGTAGACAATTATTTCAATTACCTTTTGAAAGCTTTTGCTATATTAGTGTATAGTGTTGTTTTTGTTCACACATAATTATTTCCTAAATTATAACAACAGAAATACATACGAATACATATAAAATATTGTCCTTCTTTGTGCACGTCTAGACATTGGACGTAAAAAATCATTTAATCAATCAATCAATCAAAACATTCTCTGTGCATTTCAATTAAAACGGACCTCTTACACTTTACATACATTTTTGGTGTTGAGAAGTAGGTATAAAATTGGAGAGTAAGTAAGTAACTGTTTAGACTAATTCAAGAATATTTATTTATATCTGAGCCATCGGTTCTTAGATGGCCGAGAAAACCGAAGCACATGTATGAAAAACATCGACCACAAGCAAGCAAAGCGTCAAGGTTTTCTAAATCAACGGGATTAGACCAAATGAGATTCAATCGTAGAAGGTGAAAAGTGTGAAACGTTAGCAAGCGCTTTTGACAACTTTGCCACCGTGGTTCAGAAAATTATTCTAGACTTATGTTGCATTATGCGCTTGCGCATTTATTCAGATTATAAAATGCATTCTCAGAAACAAATACCAAGGTATGTAAAAATGTCTCTATTTTTAGCTTTCATGTCTATTTTATTACGAAACTAAGAGAAATAAATGTTCAAAAGACTAAAAAAAAAATTCTTAAACAATGCATGGCGATTTCATGGTTTGTAAAAAATTTTCCGTCACCCAAATGTGGCCAGAGAGAGAAAACAAAAAATGAGATGAAAATCGACATAACAATTTATATATTTAAAAACAATGAAGGGATATATAAATTTACATGTATTTCTTTATTGTGTAACTTATCGCATCGTACATATTTTCACAGGCCGAACAATAAAGAAAAAATTTAAAAAATACCATTTTGTGGATAATTTGTGGTTTGTGGTTATCACTGAAAGTAAGTTGGTAATATATATACTGTTATATGTAAAGAAATTATTGGTCTGGCCCCAGTTTCACAATCATTCACTCAACTCAAATTCGACAATATTTCAATGTCAATTTCCAAGACATTACACAGTTAAAATTGATTATCTTATGTAATATTTAAATTGTTTAGTATAGAATTGTTGAACAAAACGAAAAATTATCTCATAAAATAAATATCTTAAAAATATTGATGAGAGAAAAATTGGAATATTTGAGTTCAGTGTACACTCAGCTGAGTGAATGATTGTGAAACTGGGGCATGGGTTTCTTTTTCAAGAATGAAAATTTGAACAATATGAAAATTCCATAGCATTTTTGAATTGATATATAGTTTATTTTATAAAGCTTTTCAGATTACAATTGAACTTTTTGACTATATTTTATTTATCTCTTAAAATACCACTTACATGGTGCAAAGGGGCGTCCAATCGCCAGTTGTTAAGGACAATTTGTGGCAAATTAAAGGCTCAACAATGACTAACTAGATGGACATCTCCAATTAAATCGAAGATCATTTGGTTTTCGGTAAATGTATTTGTAGAGAGTTCTGCTAATGTTATTTTAATAACATTTTTATTGTAAAAAAGAAAACGAAAACAAAACAAACTACTGTTAAATTAAACCAACCTATATTAAAGTCTAATCCATTTCAGAAAATACATTTTTGTTGAGTAAATTAAAGAAGCCAAATATTGAACCAGCAGAAACATTTAATGATAGACAAATGATAGAATTTAAAGTAATTTCTGAAGCTAGAGCCAATATTCTATAATAAAAATATATATTCAAACGCTTGGAGCCGACATATTTTATGATAGAAAGATGAAAAAAGTAAACATATTTCTCGATCTGGCGTATTTTATGAACGACAGATAAAGACAATTAAATAATTCAGGAACTGATTTTCATAATAGATAAAAGAAAGTAAACGAACTTACCTGATATTCATTAAAGGCTTCGTTTTATGCACCTGAACATCACAGATAGGGCAAAACTTGCTGCTTTCTAAATAACGAACAATACATGTCTTGCAAACTGAAAGAAGAAATTTTATTTTCAAAAAACACACGGCGAGTGAACCGAGCTTGACAAGAGGTGTTCACCCCTCCGGAATACCCGACCTCATTTCCCTGGTGGAGGTTCTTATGTTTAAACTTACTTGTTTTGAATTTTTTTTTTTTTTCTGCTTGTGATTTGAACATGGTCTGGTTAATTTACGTATAATTCAACTCAACAAAACAATTGTATGTTCACTCTAAAGTGACTTCAACTGCAATTATATTTATCATTAGAATCGTTAATAGAAACAATTATTTATTTGATATTTTTAATTGGTAATGCGGTATTAAACATCACGATAAATGCAAAACATAACATCAGAAAAAAGGAAACAAAATGTAATCAAATATTAATTATTATTTCACAAAAAAAGGAACAGAAATCATAACTTTTAAATTTCTAGGAACATCGGAAATCCTAATTTCGACAAAACGATAAAAAACAATTATTTATGAAGGATGATAACCAACTGTTGAAATCAACAGACGTTAAAATACTTCTAATTTTGCATTGTTTAACCAAATGTTCACCTTTGATGTCTGATGTTTTGTTATATACTTAGTGATTTCCATTCGATTCATCTAGGTTTAAGTGTCGACTAAAGAAATAGAATGTAAATGTACCTAGTAAAAATATAAGTTTTTTTTAATTTTAGTTTTTATATGTTTTGGCTTTACTCTTTACTTGTTTATATTTCCATTGCAAAATGCTTCATGTTATTTGAATACATATATACATACTTACATACATACATACATACATACATACATACATACATATATATATAATTATGCATAGTTAATTAGATAATAAGTAATTATAGTCAAGATTAATTATTTGTAGTTTTGTCATGCGCTGATTTTGAATGCATTATTTTAATAGAAATTCAAAATCAGCAAATGACAGTTTTAAAATGAAAAAGCTTTAAAAATAACACTTTGCGATCAGAGAACTTCTGTCACGTGACCATCTACCCGAGCGAGAATCTTGACGTAAATGTGATCACTAAGCCAGCGGTCCAGATTCCAGATCCAGTGCTCGTTGGTATTAGAAAAATCTTGTGTGCAGTTTTATCACACTGGGTTACACTGCATCAGAAATAACTAAATCGCATAATATGAACGCACACTTCCGACTTCGAACAAGCTTCAGAGTTAATTTTCAGTAGTGTGGTGAGAATTCTATTAAAGGGCCTAGCTACCCCAATATTATTTTACAACCAATAGTCCATAATAGGCACTTTTGTTAACGCATTATGTTAGAAACAACAAATACAAGAGGAAAAGATATATATAAAAAAACAATAGAAAAACAATATATTTAGGAAGATACTTACAAGAATGAAGACATTCAACAATAGTAGTGGCATCTATTAAATACCCACCACAAAGTACACATATAAGATGTGGGTTCAACTCCGTAATGTTCAGTCTGGTGGCTCGATGCATTGTTATCGCTCACATGAGTGGTTTTCCTTCAATCTAAAAATAGAAAATTAAACTCATTGAAAATTATGCTAGCGAAAGCAAAAACACGATTTCAGATCGTCTTCAAAATTGTAAAAAATCAAATAGCAAAATTAATAATAATTTTACTAAATTATAATAAATCTAACACAAATCAAAACAGATTCGTCGTCACAACTTCCGCTTCCGGCTAACCTCGCACCGACAACACGAACGTGTTTTTAACGCCGGATAAGGCTTTAACAGACTCGTTTAAAATATCAGATTCTTCATTAATAACAAACAGCATGAATACAGGTGGTCAGACCTTAAGGTTATTTAAACCCATTAATCGGGAAAAAACCGAAACCTTATAGGACTTCAGCCCTATTCCGACCTATTACAATAATTTTAGGGTCATTAAAATGCCGTATATGTCAAAAAACGATACATAATCACAAATAATATTTAAAAATTACCACTTAATTAAAAACTTCCTATAACGAACTTTACAATTTATAGAAAACAAAATTCTCATTTGCGGTTTCGTTTTTGCTTTTGACCAATAAAAACTCGGGACTTTTATCTGATATGTTAATTTCCTGTTGTTTTTAAATGTCGAACCCGTAGTGAGGAAGAAGTGATAAAATTATAAGATAACTACTTTGATAATTAATACAAAACCATAGTTTTTGGAAGGAAGTGTTTAACTGTGTCAATAATATATCACTTCAGATATTTCGTCAGTACTACATTCCTAATCAAACTAAAGGAAAGTTTAAAAAAATCCAAACCTTACTGTGAAGTGAAGATATGTGTTATAGCTATAACGTTTGTATTTTTCTTAAAATTAAGAAATAAAATAAGATTTAAAAAAAGCATCATGAATTTTTTCGCACACAACTCACAAACATGAAAAAGCAACTATATATATATATATATATATATATATATATATATATATATATATATATATATATATATATAAAATAAAAAAGCTTGTAAGATTTTGAATTGTATTAATATGGCTTATCAATTATTTTTTATTTCTTTTTCATAGTGTTATGTTATGTGTAGAGTTTCTTAAAATTATTTTAGTAAAAATTCAATATTAATATATACCTTTTTTTTGTCGAAATGTTAAAAAACTGTCGATGTAGTTTACTGAGACGTTTTTGAGCAGCATTTCAAATGCCAGTAATTTTTTTAGTATACAAGGCACTTTATTTAATATTCTGAACTGTCATAAATAGGCGATTAGGATTTTTACAAATTCCGTTCAGTTTATAATTATCCCCTTTAAATTCAAATAATAACATAATAATATTTTTATCTGTAAGTGGCTCTTCAATTTATCAGTTGTGAACCATTGCTGAGGTCACTAGATAGTTCTATGGACTCAATGAAAGAAATATAGACCAAGGCCGAAATTCGCGGTCCGTATTATCTGTTGGGTCCATAGTCCTATTTACTAATCGAGGCAAGAGTATGCATTTTTTTGATTATATAGTTAGATGATCATTATTTATTTATTTATTTGTTTATTTATTTATCTATTTATTTATTTTGAAATATGAACAGCATGAATATCAATATACAAGTATTTTTAAAACAACGATCTAGTTTATTTCATTGGTTTATTGCAAAATCACAAACACGTCTTGCAAAATATAAACTTCCAAAAACTTTACATGTTCGTGTTTAAAACTGCATAAGCTTGTTTAAAATGATAACCGAATATAACACCGTTTTGATTATGGACTTTGACTCATTGCTATTGCAGATAAGAATAAAGGAAATAAAAGATAGGAAGGAAAGAGACAAAGAAATCTTCAGTTGAAAACAAACACGGACAGGGAAAAGGCAACGGTAACCAATCAAGAACAAAATGAACAAATACATAAAAAGAAGAAGAAGGAAAAAATCAAAAGACCCCGTTTGACAAAAGGTCTGTTTTGTTAAAATGGTGTAATTTCGGGAGAAAACTGAATTCCCAGTGGTCAAAAGTACTTAAAAGTTTAGTTGTTTAACAAAACCTGAAAAGTAAGAACAAATGGGAATGAAACGTGCAGTTTACTATCAGACAATGCGAAGTTTGGTATGACAGTGTTTGAAGAAATGGATAAAATGATTCAATTATCATATAATGAGTCTGAGATGAGTTAGGTCATAAAGCATTTTTAAAACATACATTCAAAAAATGCTTTATGACAGATGCATTATGAAATTTAATAAAAGGTTCTGAAAATCATTTGATAAGCCGGAACCATGGATCGATGCCAACTCTTACATATATGCACTAATTTTCAATGTTTTATTTTGGGAGAATTATTTCAATTTAAAAATCATTTGAAGAAACACAATAAGTTCAATAAGTCATTTGCCTCGGAACGTGTCACGTTTTTACTACAAATGACTCTTAAAGTCATCAAACTTTGCTGTAATCTAATATACAATATGTCATAAGAGCATTAATGACAAATTTAAGCTAATGCTAGTTTTCATTTTTCTGATGATCTGTGATCATGACAAGACAAGCATTTATTCGCACGTGATAACAACAGCTAATGTGCACTTTTACACTTTGTAAACATTCTCTATCTAAAGTAAATACCGGATAAAGAGCATATAATATAGGAAATGAAATCACGTGCACATTATCACGTGGGCGTACGATACTTGAAAGACACTTGCATACTTTTACAAATTATTGCAAACAGCGATCGTTATAATAATACTTTTTTATAAAAAAATTATTAAATCTATGATCTCTTCTTATAATTCTTTTTTGAAACTTATAAATATGCCGCACATACTATAATATTTTGATTGCAGTCCATTAAAAACAATACCTGATTATTAGTTTTATGCACAAGTGTCGTCATTGGAGATGGAAACATATAATAATAATAATAATAATAATAATAATAATAATAATAATAATAATAATAATAATAATAATAATAATAACCTCCTGTTTACAAAAATTATTTCAACACAAACCGATTTTAAATCGAACTCCTTTTCATGAATATGAATCTGATTTAATCAAAATTCAACATTCCCGTCATAAGTTCCTGGTTCCTGTCCAAGTTTCCGGTAGTAATGTCGCAAAAAGTATTAACAATATATATACTGAGTATATATATAAATAAATATATATATATAGTAATTAATTCATATATATCATAAAATCTGATGCTTTTGCCATATACCACTAATTAAATTTTCATAAACAATACATTCAAAAAGTGATATATGATTTTGTAAATATATAGGTTATAAAAAATTACAAAAATGGTATAAGACACATTCACCAAACGGGTTTATAAAGGATAAAAAATTAATAAGAATACCTAACGAATTCGATTGGACCAGACACACAAATAATACCTAACAGTAAAATAAAATATCTTACCTAAAAGTTACAATTGCTCAAACAGTTTACTAAAATATCTTATCTAAAATGGTTACTCAATTGTTATAGTAAAAAATTGCTTATTGATATTGCAAAATATTTCATATTTTAAGTAACTCACTCATAAAATATTTCACATTAAAAATGGTCCATTTGGATTCGTAAAATAACTTACCTCAAAAGTTACTCAATCGGTATAGTAAAATAACTCAATCGGTATAGAGAAATTACTCTAATCGGTATAGTGAAATTACTCAATCGGTATACATGTAGTAAAATTACTCAACCGGTATAGTGAAATTACTCAATCGGTATACATGTAGTAAAATTACTCAATCGGTATAGTGAAATAACTCAATCGGTATACATGTAGTAAAATTACTCAATCGGTATAGTGAAATTACTCAATCGGTATAGTGAAATAACTCAATCGGTATAGTGAAATTACTTTAATCGTTATAGTGAAATTACTTTAATCGGTATAGTGAAATTACTCAATCGGTATAGTGAAATTACTCAATCGGTATACATGTAGTAAAATTACTCAATCGGTATAGTGAAATTACTCAATCGGTATACATGTAGTGAAATTACTCAATCGGTATAGTGAAATTACTCAATCGGTATAGTGAAATTACTCAATTGGTATACATGTAGTAAAATTACTCAACCGTTATAGTGAAATAACTCAATCGGTATAATAAAATTACTCAATCAGTATACATGAAGTAAAATTACTCAACCGGTATAGTGAAATTACTCAATCGGTACAGTAAAATTACTCAATCAGTATACATGTAGTAAAATTACTCAATCGGTATAGTGAAATTACTCAATTGGTATACATGTAGTAAAATTACTCAACCGGTATAGTAAAATTTCTTATCTAAAAAGTTACTTAATCAGTATAGTAAACATCTGATTTGATAAAGTTACTCGTTCGGTATAAGTGTCATGTGCTAATTTTGAATTTCTATTAAAATAATGCATTCATGTGCTGATTTTCATTTTCTATTAAAAAAATGCATCCATGTGCTGATTTTGAATGCAACATTTTAATAGAAATTCAAAATCAGCACTTGACATAAGGGATAATATAACCTAAAACGTTTCTCAGTCTATTTGTATTAACACTGAAACAAATCAATACTGATACAAGTGTTTTTTTGTTTTTTTTTTTTGCAGAATTTTGAATATTCCTTTTGGTAAAGGTTTAAAAAACTTAAAATGCTGCATATGACATAAGTTAACAAGTACCAATAAAAATTATTATTCTTTATCAAAGTTAAGTTATACATATATTTCTTAAAATACATACCTCTATATAAAGATGCCTGTCCATAAAAGGGCAATTAAATTTTAATTTTGTTAGATAATGTTTATCTATTTCTTCTGAATATATTTATGTGTTTTTTATGAATAAAAGTAGTTTTATAGTTCCACAAATACAGAGGTTTCACTCATGTGAAAAAAGTAATGTAAATTCTATAACACGACAATGCTAGGTAATAAAAAAAGTTTAACACCCACAGTGCGTGAACGTAAAATTCCTTCAAAATAAAAAAGTAAAGGGCATGTCTAGATTTCATCACTGACAAAATAGTTTATTTTGCACAAGATATGTGACAATAAAAACTTAAATGCTGAACAACAGGAAATGCAAGTGTATGCATAAATACTCAAGTGCACACATTGCCCCGAGGTTGTGGAGTGACAGATAAATAACTGTGTAATATGTTATGACTAAGGTCTATATTTAAGTGTTTTATAGATTTCCTGTGAATAAATTCTGCTTAACAATGCAAAAATAATTATTGAAAAACGTTAAATAATCAGATTCATAGCCTAATAATTTTAAGCACACTGAATTACTTTGTCATGTGCTAATTTTTATTAAAATAATGCATTCAAAATCAGCTAAAATAATGAATTCAAAATTAGCACATGATAAAATTTTTCAGAGATTAAATAAACCCCGGTCGACCAAAAGTAGGAAAGCCATTTCCTTGTCGTAGGCCCTTACTGGTCGTGTCATAAAGCATTTTGTGAAGGTATTTAACGATAGATTTTTGAAAAAAAAAAAAAAAAAAACCTTTATGACAGTTTGCTCGGTATCAGTACGTGTGACGTTTATCCGCGATACTAAAGTTTCAAGGTCGCCTTAAGTGCACACTAGTATAACATTTCCACACTAACGCACCACATGAACCTGTGCCTCGAGATTATTAAAATGTCTCATCACGAATAGCTAAACCATTGCTGATGTGAAGTAAAAAAACATTCAACCAACCCATCAATCGACAATCGACGGAGACACTGAGATTTAACATTAAGGTAAATGATGCAAAATGACGAATTTAAAAGAATTTTACACCTTCTGAAATTTACAATATGTAAACAAAACTAGGTTTGTCTAAATGAAAATCAAAACTAAATTACTACGTGAATTCATATTATTAACAAGAGTCAGTAAAGAAACTATAACAAAAGCCCTTCATATGTATGACAATCTTGTATTCCCGATGGTCGCAAGTAGTCGCATCTATGACATTTGATATTCACACCAGCATGAATTCTTTTTATCCGAACATTCAGATTACAAACGTACACCATCACAGTGTTAGCGATCTGTTTCCTAGAATGATCAGCTTCCCAAGCAAATATCTGACAGACTATCGATTAGTTTAAAAGCCTCGTTTTAAACTTGATTCTGGCTCTAACAAATCTCAATCAATAAACTGTTTCATGACACCGCAGCACACAATCTCGGATTCTTGAGTATCAAGCTTTATAGCGACTCAGAGTAAAAGGAAGAATATTGGTAAACATAACATTCAAAACTAAAACGGGAAGTTGTAATATTCATTCATCGCAGAATAAGTGAAAATTTTGATTGGTTTGTAAATTTGCCCTAGGAAGTACGAAGGAACTATTTTCCGATGATTGCTGAAAGAGGCATCTTCGTATGTTCAAGATTTATTTATTAATTGAATACGGTTTTACGTCCCAGTAAAGAATATTTCACTTATATCGAGACGTCACCAGCTGTAGGTGAAGTGGCAGAAATTTTTACTTTTGCAGTGCGCTCAGGGCAATGTGCAAAGCGTTATTAAGCGTGCCCCTTCTGTCGTGAAACGGAAACGTCGATTTTTAGGGTCTCCTCAGAAGGACCTCGTGACTTTCATTTCTAAATGCCGAGTGGCTGGCGAAAGAACAGTTACCAGTTTTTTTTCAAATCTTGGTCAGACACGGTCGGGGTTCAAACCCCGACCTTCCACATACGAAGCGAGCACTCTACCAACTGAGATACCGTAGTGATAATGTATGTTCAAGAGTTTCTTTGAGCTACCATTTTTGTTTATGCCTATGAATATTTATAAACTGCACTAAATTAATAACCCCAAATATTACAGGTTGAAACCCATTCGGACAGACCCTGGGGATAGAAAGTTTTTTTCAGTTTCTTTACTGAAGATCGGTGAATTCATCAGGCACTTCGGTTTAATTTGCTTCAATAAAAACTGACATCTTCAATATAAGAATTGAAGAAATTTTATTTAATTCGATTTCTCCACTCCACTTAAAAATTATAGTAGGTCAAATAAGAGTATATTCATACTGTAAATGTTTAATTTTGTGATTGAAATATTCAATATAAGAACTATACTGCAAATTTTTGAATTTTTTCATTATGTCATATATCATTTTGAATTTAATCATAAAATACAATCTAAAATGGTATATGACATATATATATACATATATCATTTTGATGTATTTTATGATTAAATTCAAAAATTGTATATGACAATTCAGAAAATTCAAAATTAACAATATAACAGTATCAATAATAGATATAACCATACAAAACAAAGGCATACACTAGCCACAGATAAACGACATTTTAATTCGATTAATTCTTTTACGTAATTGGTTTATTATTGCATCAAATGTCATTATGTGAAAAATATGGATCCAGGTTAGAAAGATATTGGCCTTTGATAAAAAACATACCGATTCGCTCAAACATCGATACGCTCAAATACCGATACGCTAAAATACCGATACGCACAAATACTTATACGCTAAAATACCGATACACTCAAATACCGATACGCTCAAATACCGATACGTTTAATTCATATTTATGATGTTGTACGATTCATCTTCATCCAACGCATGAAGTAATTAATATCGTACTTTGTTCACTGCGCAGATTCTGACTCGTGACACGATGGTATCATGTCGTGATATTGATGAATTGCATAAATGCGCAGTATATTTGTATTAAATATGAAAATGTGTAAAATAAAACGCAGTATTCTATAACTGCGCATCAAATCTGTCATAAAAATAACATGCGCTTTCATCTTGAGCCAACTTTTTAAATATGATTCATTTTGATTTGATTGTTAACTATATTATTTTATATTTGTTTTAATGAACAATATTCTCTGATTGCTAAACATAAATGAAAAATTAATCATAATATATGAACTTCTACAAATAATTACAATATCACGTTACAAAATAATTCATATCTATCTATCTATGTACCTACCACACACACACACACACACACACACACACACACACACACACACATATATATATATATATATATATATATATATATATATATATATATATATATATGAAAAAAAGGTATTTAAAATTTTAATGTGGAAATTTTGAAGAAAACAAAACTTCGTTATAGCCAATAAAACAATTTGCGATATTTCAAATTTTTGATATTTAATTCAGATAATCTAAAATTTAAAAAAAAACATTACATTGTTCTGACCAATTATTTTCAATATTTTTGAAACAAGTGGTACCTTAAGATAGCACATTTATTTTTTTAAATGGCAAAGTTTAAAATAGTTTTTTAAATACAATATGTATAGGTACATGCTGGTCTTTATTGAAAATATATGAGTTTGAAATGAACAAAATACGTACGCACTTTTTTTAAAAGTTACGTTAAAAAATCTTTAAAAAAGAAAAAAAAATTTTTTTTTATTTATTTATTTATTTATTTATTTTAAATTTACACATGAAAATATACAGCTTCGACAATTGTTAAATAATTTTTAATACAATATGTAAATCAATGCATGCGGATACTAAAACTCCCATATATTAAAATAATCTTAAACATATACATTTTTTTAAATGCAAAAATAGCTGTAAATGTTATAAACACACGCAAATAAAAACCTTCAATGTTAAAAACGATATCTGCATTTTAAAAACGCCAACGCCTACTTTATTAAGTGTACAAGGAAAAAAAACCTAAATTTATAACATTTTACTATTTTAATAAGACTTGCGAGGCGAAAATTTAGACATTACGACAGCTTTATCAAGGTTATATTTCACTATACATGTAACATGAAGTTGTAACTATGTTATATAATATAATGACGTCAGAGGAGATTGACCTTGTTTCAGATTTCTTTTTAAATTTCCATGACCTGCTTTAAATTTAAAAGTTTTACATCGAATTACGTAATCGCTGCATGTATACTTAACAAGACGATTGAAGACATTTTTTGTAAACTAAACACATCAATTATCATGATTATTTTTTTAAAAAAAAGGTAGACAGGGAAAAACCTAAATAAATGATTTTATTTCTTTTTGCACTTAAAATCGATTTAATTAAAACCAAAAACTGTTTGTCGGTTTATATATATATATATATATATATATATATATATATATATATATATATATATATATATATATAAAATTTTTAATGAAGAACAATGTCTGCCTGCCTGTATCTAGATTTTTTATCCTTTTTCTAAAATTTAATTTTGATTTTAATAACTTTAATAAATATTTATAAAAGATCTGTTTAATTAATTAATTACATGTAATTAAAATTTTGATATAATATTAAACATATATGATAAACAACGCAGAGTCATATTCTATTTCCATCTAAAAAACGCTTCAAATTAGCGCTTTACAACAATATAATAATATATACTAATTCGTTTTTGACTAGTACTGTCATGTGCTGATTTTGAATTTCTATTTTAAAATAATGCATTCAAAATCAGCACATAACAATCAGTTAAATGCATTATTTTAATGGAAATTCAAAATCAGCACATGACACTTCTGTTTTCTGTAGTTAAAAAAAGATATATCGACACGAGTGTATAAATGAAAGATCATTGTACGATATTTCGATTAATTGACCTTGAAGAAAATACATCGAGCACTGGCATAAAAGTCAATGCAATTTTTGCAAATATGCCACGTCATTTGTTGACGAAAAGCAAGGCATGCATTATAACATTCATATTCAATTTGAAATACAATAATAACTAGGGTTGGTATGCTGCATTAGTGTTTAAATAAACGCTGTAATTTTTCGCAAATTAATTATTACATAAATTTTGGTCGTTAACTCTCATAATATGTCGTAGACTGCCCACACATGTTTTCAGAGGAAATTCACGAATTGTTACTTGTCAAGGAAAAAACACTTAAAAATCCAGGCACGCGTCTAGGCATTCAAATTAACACGAATTTAAAGTGGGGGTGTACTAAAAAGTAAAAATCTTATCATTTTATCGTTCTTCCGCGGTGCCAACGAGTCCGCACGTACATGATTATAGCCGAAGAACGTAACGTTAGGTTGTAATGCTAGTAGTAAATAAATGAATAGTTATATCTTTATTATTATAAAGATATAATAAAATTGGAGAAAAACATACATAAAACTGATTTACTTGAATCGGTATGTTTGTAAAAATCATCAGATTTTGAATTGAGTATATCTTAGTGTATTCTGCAAATTTAATTACCGTGTATTTTATTTTAATTTTAGACAATTTTTAAAATTGTTGGCAAAGGTTATCATTGGATGAAAACGAAGGCGAAGGTTAACATTAATTGGACGAAGACAAAGGCGAAGGTTATCGTGAATTGGACGGAGACGAAGGCGAAGGTTTTCGTGAATTGGATAATGAATATATTGAAACTTGTAAATCAAGAGCAGACAGGAATACTACAAAAATTATTAAATAAATAAAATAAATAAATAAATAAATAAGTAAATAAAATAAATAATTAAATAATAAATTAAATAAATAAATAACGAAATATAGATATTTAAACCATTAACTACTTCGGAAAGCTGAAGATATATAAGAAAACGAAAACCGGTGGTGTGGTTCAAAGACTTTTGTAAGCTCTTACGAATCAATATTGCCCTTGCCAACGCGTATTTGGCGCTATTTTACCAACAACTATATTTTCATCCAAAAAGAAATAAAGTTGTTTCATATATTTCTTTACATTTTAGTTTATTTTAACCAACGTAATCTTCACATCCGAAATGACAAATGAAATCGTTGTCGAATTTAAATTTTTTGATATTTTCAGTACGTATGTCTGAATGAAATGCAGTTTCGGACGAGTAAGATTTTTTTCAAACCGCATGGTCACGACTCACAAGATATATGTTAGAATGATAAACTCTGCACGAGTTCACTTCAAAAATTCATTTCTACTAATTGACCTGTCAATATATCTAACCAATTCACATGGTCAAACAAAGGCCTTGTTTTCCATGGATAAAAACACCCTCGAATAACCCCATATGTAACACAGTTTAAACTTATTAAATTACACTCAAGAATCTGTTCGACACAGATGATTGCAGTCACGTGATGTTATCTCCACGTGGTATTGTCATACTGTTTATATGCCCATGAATTTTCTTTATAAATTTGCGTGTCTCGTGATAAAAAAAATTGTCAAATCCAAGTTGTTCATTTTCACAGCTATTTAAAATAGACGCAACCTACACCAGTTGTTGTGGCCTTCAATAATATGTCAAATACCGAATGGATTTAAAAAAAAAAAATCTTTATCTGTTCTAACATTCAAACAAAAACATTAAATAGATTGATTTAAACAAACTACCTAGCTTTAAAAGAAAATTATTATTTTATCATTTCAAAATTAAATCTAGATTGCATCTTGAAATGAAATACTAAGAAGAGTTATTAAAAGCAATTCTAATATTTAATTAGCAAGTTAATTATGATAACTACTTTAACAATTTGAGTTTTGAGAGAGGTACAAAGTATCTAAAATTATTAGAAAATTGAAATTATATAATAATAATAATAATAATAATAATAAAATTTCTATATTCATCGTTTTGTTGTCTGGCAGACCAAATTTGTCGATTTAAATTCAAGTTTTAAAAAAAATTATATATTACAAAATTAGTTTGTCAACTAATGCTTCTTAGCATGTACATTGTACAAACTTATTTTTGTAGAATAAGAGAAATAAAAATTTCTAAAAAAATAAGCTTAGCAGAATTTGCAACAAAAATATAGATCGAAACTTTTATCATGTCTGGTTTTATTGGAAATGTTCATCTAGTCAGTCATAATAGTGTCGTGTTATTTAAAAATATTAAGAGAATTTAAAATTGCACGTGGCACTGGATCTGCAGTTTAAGTGGTTTTATAAAGGGAGAAAAAAAAAATTTAAGATGTATCATGTTTGCGGAACAACAAAGGGTAAACAAAAACCATTAAAGAAAATAAGTCAGAAGAAATGTAAAAGTGAAATATACATCAGACAAAACAAGCAAAAACTTGCAAATAAATAAACTACCCAAGTGAATTAAGACAAGACGAGACAAGATGAGACAAGATGTTATAAGATCGAAAGTTAACAAACGGTGATAAACATATTGGTATATTGTCTATTCTTGTTCTGCATATGTAATTTGAATATTGTTTCCTTTACGACACGTGATATACCCATACCAGTAATCAGTAATGTTAACTAATAAATAACTATTACGTTATTTATATCTAAATGGAAATTTTGAGAAATAATGACAATTTTCATAATATCCTCAAAAAAAGTTGATATATTTATTATTTCGTTGAAAAAAAAGTTGATATAATTATTATTTCGTTGACACGTTAATTCGTTGATCAATGTGTTCAAGAAAACAGCAAATTTGGGATACTCTGAAAACTAACGATTTTTCACTGAAAATCATTTGTCTTTTTGCCACTGCACTGCAAATTACTTATACACATTTTACAGTTGCAAATTGCGAATTGATATTGCCCCGAAGGAGTTGGGGTTTTTATAATCATTGGTCCTAATGTGTTTGACTTTTCTCGTCTTGTTTGGCTGTATTCATTTACTTGTATGTTGTCGTGTTCTTGGTTCCGTTTGCTGTTACCAAATGCATTTAAGTAGCAAATTTCGTTTATTCTGCAAATGTTTATCATTCATCTATCGGTTCTATGCAGATATTATCCGAAAACAACAACACCATTATCAACAACAACACACACGCACAGATATATATATATATATATATATATATATATATATATATATATATATATATATATATATATATATATATATATAAAGGTACATACGCTATGATATGATTATGATGATCAAAAACTTTTTCTGAAACATTTTATGCAGTTTAAAGAATTCCAACACTAGTATATATAATTTATATATTTCTTTTGTATGCTATCCCTCTTGTTAACCTTCATTAACAGTTGCATTTTGAATTAGATTGCTTTGGATCTAAATTCGGTATTATTTAGAACGCATGTATAAGTAAGTGATTACAAGTGTTCTATAACTGTTCTTTTTGGAACCCTTGGGACAGGATTCCAAACGTGGCTAAAGCACTTACATATGCACACGTAACATGAATATGAAATGTTTAATTAACATAAGGCATGGGCGTTAAGAAAAAAGAAAAAAATTTCCTGAAAAGTATTATTTATTTCAAATTAACTTACCCACCTTTTGCAAAAATACAAAAACTTTAAAGATACTCTTTTAAACACAGAACCAAAGCAAATTTACAAAGCATATTTATATTCATTTTAATGAAAAAACACCATGTGTCAAGAAACAGCAACGCAGAATAGCTTAAATACATGAACAAAAGTATATAGAATAAGCAAAAGTTAATTACTAATGCAACAGATGAAAAAAGATAAACAATCAAAAATAATAATAATAAAAATAATAATTAAAAAAAAAAAAACGAACTTTGAAAAGATGAAGACAATCATTAAGACAAGACAAGAAAAATTCTAAAGTCATGAGTTAAAGTGTTGAAAAATAGTTAACTTTTGTTCGTCGAAAACTAGTTTTGACCTGGATATCAAATGCATTTCGCATAATTGAAATAAAATAAAAGTGTCCTTTATATTTTTACAGATTATATACATATGCAAGGACTGTTTTTCATTGTTTGGTAAACTGGGGCTTTTAAAATTCATCGTTTGTAATTACGAATTTAAAAAAGCTTGATATATTTACTATTTCGTTGGCACTCTTATTTTTTTTATTTGTATGTACAAGAAAATAGCGAATTTTGGACATGATGAAAACTGATTATTTTCTCTGATAACCATGTTGTCGTCTTGCTCAATTTGACGTCACTTCCGCAAAAAATCATGATCGGCGGCGCATTTTATTAAAAGGTCTTTAGAGTGAACCAATTGCATACAAACCAGACAACATTATACACAGCACAAATCAAGTGAAAACAAACATCTCCAATTTCACGCTTTATAGCATATGGAAATAAATCATAAATATTAAAGAAACATCATACAATCAGCCCAGATAAAACTCGGCTATCAAAATATACAAATCTTGTCTCTTTATATCAATAAAGTATAAAGTATAAAATAAAACACAAATATTACAATAATCAGACATAGATATAAAAAAAAAGATCCATGTAGCACAAAGCCAGCCATCGTAAAACACAAACTCGGCTTATATCAAGCAGCAAGTATTACACGTACAGCACAAATATTGATTGTATAGTATTTAGTTATATAGTTCTATTATATAGATGGAATATACAACTCAATCCCTTATAGCTGTAAGGATTTAACATTGTCAGTCATAAATATGGTATTATCTTGAAGGCTGGCAGTTATTTGACAAAGTAAATGATATATAATCAATTTAGGACATTTAATATTGACAAATGACAGCTATGAAATGACCACGAAATATGTGTCTGGATAAGTGCCCGGATATGTGTTTGATGTGTTGATTTGAATGATATTACACAATGCACGAAACAAAAGTGCGTATTGTGGCGTTGTCTGAATATGTATTTCTATTGCGTTTTTTTTAATTGCAAAGTGACATGCTGCATTTATTGAAAATTTTAGTTACTACAAACTGACTTAAAAAATAAATATATGAATCATAGCATTGATGACGATAAAAAAAACAAAATAGGTGGCATGATTAATAAAACCAATATAGCACCGAATATCAACAAGTTTCTATACGAAGTCAATGAACTTGTCTGTCCGATTCACCCGTTACTTTGTAGAAAAATTTGTAAATGTTAAAAAAATGAAATTTCAAAAAAATAAATATATCATTTTGCATTATTACAATACTAATGTGCTTTTTTGACTTCGTATATATATATATATATATACTGAAAGAAATTATGCTTAAGATCTAAAAATCAAAAATAAAAAATTACTGAAATGATCAATAATAATACTTTTCTTTTGGATAAACTTATATTGGTTTTAATGTTTCAAAAAGAAACTTAAGATTTTTATTTTCAGGAATCTTCAGACTTTTCAACGATTTTCAGAGTTCTTAGAAGTCAAATCAGTACCATGTAAAATTAATGGTGAAATAAATAGAGAGTCTGAGAATTATTTGACGATAAAGACTTTATCAACGATTTGAAAGTTATTTCTGTTCCATTGTCATTCGTTTCCATGACTACAATGTATTTTTTTCTTGCTGATTCACAATACTTATGCACTTTAAATCAGGAAATAAGTATTGGAAAATTGTTAAAAAATAAATGATTCATCTTTTTCTTGTTTAACTTATGACTTAAATGCACTTGACAGAAATAAGGAAACCGAAAATTTATGTGAATTATTTTTAACAAAATGAAATATATATACAAGTTGGTTTTGTATAACATTTCCCTTTTTTTGTACAAATTCAAGAACATACCAGAAAAGGAGTTTTTAATTTCAAAATGAACACAACCGTACACAATGAGTATATTAACTAATATGGTGAAGCCGAAAAATTGCGTTCGTTTTCGGTGGCGTAAAGATTTTTTCACTTGTACCAGGCGTGTAGCTGGAAATGTTGATATGGAAGAAGAAGAAGAAGAAACTAAGCCAAAACCATATGTTTCCACTTGGTTTGTAGAACATAGAATTTAAATGTTCTGATCCATGTGTCGTCAATGGATTTTTTTGGTTGAGTTTAGTTTTGGTATCTCAAAATTAAGCGAAATCTCGAAATTAAGCTATTTCTGCAATATAATCAGTAATGGTATGGCGAAAACAAGATTTGTTAAAACTTACCGGAAGTTTCCTTCAAATACTAATAGAACTCTAACAAATCTTAATTTTTTGTTTAAAAAGTAAGCGAAAATAACAGTTTTCAAAGTTTCCCTTTGATTAGCATCCTCTCATATTGTAAATTTTTAAATGTAAATTTTGAAATTTTTTAAATGAAATAATAACAAATTAATGAAATATCTATAATATGGCAATCCTAACAAAACCAAATTACATTTTACGTAAAACATCTTTTTGCTAAATTTTAATTTTTGAGAAAAAGAATTTTTTTAAATGAATCAGCTTAATTATTGCTAGCAAGTACTAGTATTTGTTCATTAATGACCATTGAGCATGCTATTAACTTGCTAAATAAATGAACTTGAAGAGTAATTCGGAGAGCAAAGTGAAATTTCTTCAAAATTTTGTACAACTACGGTAGTTCAGTTGGTTGAGTTCGTAAATGGCGGTTGGGGGTTCGAACCTCGAGCGAGTCTGATCTTTTGCCAAGCACTCGGCATTTAGAAATAAAAGTTATGGGGTCTTTCGGATAAGACCTTAAAAACAGATGTCCCGTGTCACGGCAGACGTGGCACGTTAAAGAACCCTCCCTGCACTTTGCCCTAAGCACACTGCAAATGTCAAAATTTCTTCGCCTATACCTGGTGAAGTCTCGATATATGTAAAATATTCTTAACTGGGAAATCAAAAGGAAATCAAAAGCAAATCAAAAGTGCTTTATTGTTAATCTCAGAGCAATTGATAGTCAATCGAATTATCAACTATATCAATTACAGTCAAACGGAGTTCATCATGACAATATTTTACTCATAATAGGCAAATCATCTTCACAGTTATGTATTGTCAATCGTTAACGGAGAATAGAAACAGTAAGCTAATCGCTTGCCTCAGCACCATGAAATTGATTTTTTTTAAAATTTTATGCCTGCAATCTATAAGTATTTCGTTTAGTTTGCTTCAAGGGAGATTCTCCCGCCTACAAGTAAATAGATTTACACGATTTTGTAATTTTAGGGTTTTTTTTATCCCCGTATGAAAATTAACACGCAGAAGTATTGTGATATATGAATCGTTGTTCAATCCTAAACAGTTACAAAGCTATTTATCCAATACAAATATGATCACTTCGTAGATGATGCGTAGTTCGTTAGCATCATTCAATAATGAGAAACGTTCTAAAGATTGGCTGAAATCCCAAAAAAAAAAAATATATATATAAATCACGTGACTCCTCAATGATAATCTGGAAGATTGTCAAAACAAAATTCTTTCCATGTTAGTGGATAAGATCATTATTCTCATTAGCCCTAAACCGTCACTAATCAGATAAATGGTTTGTTATTTATCGTAGACCGCTGGCAGAATTCAATTTCCTTGTCAGACTTGTACACATAGCTATCAAGAACAAGTAATGACAATATGGAATTATTGTAAACAAGATGGCATATAGTGGTTGCATTAATAGGCATTTTACAATCATGAGATGTTTATTTAAGCTTGGTTCAAACTGTGTGTGATTTGAATTACATGGTATGTTACCTGTAACGAATTACTAAGCAGTATGATAGATTTTAATTACTTCCTCATCAGAATTGGATCTTATAGTTAAACTAATTCTACAAAAAAACTACGTGATGAAGACGCACATTTAAAAAAATGGAAGTTGTAAGAGAACGCCGCGTCACAAGGGAAATCTTATCTTTCACAAGATATTCTATCGCTTAGCAAACTTTCATGCAATATCCTGTCACAGGGCAACCTTTTACCACTTAACAACATCCCATGCAATATCCTGTCATTTAGCAATCTTTCATACAATAAATTGTCACTTATCAACAACATTCCATGCAATATCAAGTCGTCACTAGACAGCCTTTCATGCAATATCCAGCCTAAGAAAGCGATCTTGCACAAAAACGGCCTACCGCTAAACAATCTTTCATGAAATATCTGTAAACAGCGATCTTTTACCAAATATCTATAAATAGCAATCTTTCATGCAATTTCCTATTACCAAGCAATCTTTCGAGCAGCATTTGCAACCTTTCATGCAATATTTTGTTACTGAGCAACCTTTCATGCAACATTTTGTCACTTTCCAAACTTTCATTCAAATCCCACCACTAACCAATCGTTCATACATAATTCTGATATTTAAAAAAATTTACAGCCTACGTTCGAATCCCTATACTTCACGGAATAGTATGGATCTCGGTGGCCACGTGGTCCAAGGCGCGCTCACCTAACTCCCACTTGGACAAATCTTAACTTTGTCACTTCGCTTGCTAAAAGTCGGTTTTTTTTCTTAAGCCACTCCGATTTTCTCGACCATCTGAGAACTGTCTCGTATAAGTGAAAGAATCTTGACTGGGGCGTAAATATCCATTACTTGACTCCTTTCCATTTGCAAAATTATATTTAATTTCGTGTGTTAAGTAGAGATCTATTTTTGGATACAATTTTATTCACATATTAAGTACTTTTATTCAAATCGTCGTAAGTAATACCTGTGTTATGGAATTTTAAGTGTAACAGATGCGGCATATTGTATTTATTCTCATCATAGACAATCTTTGTGATTAGATTGAATTAACAATGTCGACATCTGTTAACAGATCATAATTCTGTCTTTAAATTAGTTTTGGATTGTTATGATGAACTATTCGATTAAATATTCTATTTAATTACCATAGATCATACTATCGTTTGTTTTATTGGGTTATTGGTCTGTTATGAAATACGGAATTAGAACTGAAAAAATATGCAAAAGTCATTATATCCATATAAACGACAAAAATATGAGACAACGCACTAAAAAATGTGTATAGATTAAGACCATCGATTAACAATAAATTTGAATTTTAAAAAATGAATAAAAAATAAATAAGATCAAAACAAAAACTAACAAGTCACGTTAGGTAGATTTATTGATGCTGAAATAATTAACAGGTAGTATCGAAATATCGAAATTAAACGTATAACGATTCTATCTATCTATCTATCTATCTATCTATCTATCTATCCATCTATCTATCTATCTATCTATCTATCTATCTATCTATCTATCTATCTATATATATATATATATATATATATATATATATATATATATATAGAGAGAGAGAGAGAGAGAGAGAGAGAGAGAGAGAGAGAGAGAGAGAGAGAGAGAGATGCGTGGAGAATTTTCTTATTTTTGTATAAATAAATTCTGCCAATCAAAGAATGAACAGCAATGATATTATTCAATACCGATTACTTCCACTCTTCCTACGCACATACCACAAATATATTTAGACACAAAAATGACAAAATAAATAAAATGAACTAGAAATAAACTAAGGAAATATAGCATAAAGTTGAAATGAAACATCACAGATACCTTGATTGCCCTAAAAACAGTAGCAGCAGCCAGCCACACTTAAGCACAGAAATATGTAAGTGCCTTTTATTTTACGTGCCAATTTTAAATAACTCCTATTTATATTCCTATGCGCAATTTCGTTGTCATTATTTATTGGTATGTTTATATCTATTTATGAAGGAGGCCGAGAGGTTTTAAGCGCAAGCAACTCCTATCCTCTTATATCGACGGGCAGACATATGTGTAAAAAATTGTCGGTTCGCTTGCTGAGGCTCGGTGGTTTTTTTTCCGTTGGAACGGTTTCCTCCATCACCAAAAATGGTGAAAATCACATCCGTAAGAGTAAAAGCAATTTTAAACTACATTGTAATTTTAACTAGGGTGTTAACATCATTACTGAAACCCATCTTTGATAAATAAAAATAAAACATTATAATATTTTTACATCCGGTTTGATCGGGTATTTCTCAAATTGAAGTTTCTCCCGATTTTGTTGTGTGACAATTTGACTTTTTTTTAAAGATATATGGGTTGCGCTTGTGCGACAAGAAAGTCGTGATTAAGTTGTTTTTTTTTATATAAAAATATATGGAATTTAGGCTGTAAATATTTAGAGGTAAAATATTTGTGGTCACAAAGAAACCAACAAAACACTAAGAACAGTCATTGAAAATTGTATAAGTTTGCAACAGGAAACGCCTACTCTCCGAAAGCAGTTAAATTTCGCTCCTTTTATGGGAACTACAGCTAAAGTTTTGTGGCTTGTAATTTTTTTGAAATTACTATTATTATTATTATTATTTTGCTCATTTAAACTTGATGTTATAAAAGAACTACTATTAATAATCGTCCTCCTCATCATCATCATTGACAATTACGTATTCGAAATATTGGTAAAATGTTGAAATAAATAAACTAATGAATAAATATGTCATAAAGCATTTTTCGAATTCTATCGTTAAGTACATTTAAAATGCTTTTTGTTATAAAGCATTTTTAAAAGTGTGTTTAACGATAAAATACAAAATACGCTTTATAACAAAGAAATAATATCCCTCATATTCATTGAATCTTGTATTCCGAACATTAAGTTAAAATTATATAATACTTTGAATCACAACAGAACACAGGCAAGTTAAATAATTAATAAATAAAAATAAATACGAATGGTAGTACTACTTCACAAATTCACAAATAAATAAGAAAAACAGAAGAAAAACATGACACGAAGAAATACTTCATGAAAACCCTTTTCTAAACATTTTTTACGTATTTGTTGATCGAATTCCATGTGTTGCTAATCTGCTCTGAAGGATTTTCATTACTTCTCTCAGTCTCTTTTAAAATTCCGTTTCATTTCCTTTGATTTTGTCTCGATTCGTTATGATTTGTTTGATCTTGTTTCGTTCGATTTCGTTTCGGTCTGTTTTATCTTGTTTCGTTCAATTTCGTTTCGGTCTGTTTTGTTTCCGATTAGTTTTGCACTTTACAGATATCCAATAAAAGGAAACTGAAATCAGCTATGTTCGAAAGATATTGAAGATGTCATTGGTGATTTGACAATGGTTTGAACCAACTGGTCAAAGTAAAGTTTTTTTATTGATATGAATCATAACAATATGTCCATTAAAATTGATGAAATTGATCACTTCCGTGACTTGAAAGCGACAAATCACTTGCACCTGATGACGCTTTTGTCTCCATTTAAATTCTGATTTTTGTTTTTAATTTTTTAAATAATACATTGTTAGTCATTTATAAATAAATGTATCATTCGCTTTTATGCCCTTTTAAAACATAATACAAAATGTTGACATTTGGGTTTGAAGGTTACATTTAACCAGGTTCATATTAATTTTAACAGATCCTCTATAATATTGGTACGTATTGATTTTTTCAGTAAACGTTACGGCTATAAAAGACAATCTCACTGATGTCGTGTTTTAATATGAAATAGACATATCCTCCACATTTAATGGTTTCTGATTTAAGAAATTGTGTTTTCGTTTTTGTTCCAACAAAAGTTTGATATTATTTCAATCTATTACATATTAAACATGCAAATATGTATGTTTTTCATGATTTGTTTCAAGGTGGTAAATTTTAATGTGCGTTTTTTCTTAATCCCCCCCTCTCCCCCTTTTTTCTTTCCTTCGTCATTTTATGTTGTACAGGTACTGGATACATTTTAAGTTTTCATGTGTTACTTTCGAATTTTATTCAATAATGCATTACAAAGTATAAAATGGCATGTGCTACTTTCGAATTTTATTCAATAATGCATTCAAAAGTAGAAAATGTCATGTGCTACTTTCGAATTTTCATGAAACAATGCATTCAAAAGTAGTAAATGTCATGTGCTACTTTCGAATTTTTATGAAACAATGCATTCAAAAGTATTAAATGGCATGTGCTACTTTCGAATTTTCATGAAACAATGAATTCAAAAGAATTAAATGTCATGTGCTACTTTCGAATTTTCATGAAACAATGCATTCAAAAGTAGTAAATGTCATGTGCTACTTTCGAATTTTCATGAAACAATGCATTCAAAAGTAGTAAATGTCAGGAAGCACACGACAATGTTAACAATTACTAATATTAGTATATTTCGTTATATAAATTCAAAATTTAGTTTAAATGTGCTTTTAAGTTGCGTTTTTCCCATTTCGCTGCCAATAGATATATATTATAGTTATTGTTGCGTGCTACGTTTTATGTTATTTGTACCTTAGTATGAATTTAAAAGTACACATAACACTATTATGCACTGCAGTGTCAGCATGTTGTAAATAAGACTTGATTTATATTATATAATGTGTGTTACTTATTGAGGGCTGAAAAAAGATGCTTCAGAAAAGGGGGGATAACGATAAGATGTGGTTTTTATTTTTTATTTTATTTATTTACTTATTTGCATGCGCAATACATTGCATTTTGTATTTTGTGATTAAAGTACACATGACACTACTGCAGCAGTGGCATCATGTTATAAATAAATTTTATTCTATATCCTTTAAAGTGAGATTTATTGACTTCATGGCTGAGAGAAGATGCTTGAGAATTTTCAAAAGTATCATAACCACACCTCCTAACATTGACCCCAGTGTCTGTCAAAAGACGGTATTTTAATAATCTAATGCTGATATAATAATCTTAGATTATGATGCGCAAATGGCAATGCGATAAAAACAGACAAAAATAAATTTTTGCAGGCAGAATTTTTCATTTTTTATTTTTTTATTTTTTTGATTGGTATCTGGATCATAATGGCAGTGTACGTAATTGATTTTTGCAGAGAATTAATAAAAAGATAAAGTCATGGGCAATCACATTTATATGTATAAAGGGGTTGTATATATCATAACTGCGAGTATTTTTGCGAGTGTAAAAACAAATTTCTTCTCTGAATCGCAATACAAAGGGTCCAATAAAGGATTATATTTTTGAATACTGCTTAACTAACAGTATTATGGGCGTCTAGTTGCCTTCTGTGAAATACGCGATTTTAAAGCAATCTATCAAAATAATGCATTCAAAATCAGCACATGACCGATAAAAAACCAATGAAACCGAAAATTTTTTTTTTTAAATTTCAGTTTTGTTTCGTAAATTTTCGCGTTCAATAAAAGAAGCATACATTGAAAGCAGAATCTTTTGTCAATAACAATACTGTCATGTGCTGAATTTGAATTTCTATTTCAATAATGCATTTAAAATCAGCACATGACAATACAGCAAAATACGGAAAAAACTGAACAAGGAAAGACAGAAAGGGCCAGATAAGACAGGACAAAACAAAACAGGATAAGACAAGATTAAACAAGACAAAAACAAATCAAGGCAAGGGGAAAAACAAGACAGGACAAGCCAAACAAAGCAATACAAAACAGGGTAATGCAAGAAAAACAAAGCAAGGCAAGGTAAGAAAAGACAAAACAAAACAAGGCAAGAAAAAACAAAACAAGGCAAGGTAAAGCAAGGCAAAACAAAACAAGGCAAGAAAAAACAAAACAAGGCAAGGTAAAGCAAGAAAAAGCAAAACAAGGCAAGATAAAGCAAGAAAAAACAAAACAAGGCAAGATAAAGCAAGAATAAACAAAACAAGGCAAGATAAAGCAAGAAAAAACAAAACAAGGCAAGATAAAGCAAGAAAAAACAAAACAAGGCAAGATAAAGCAAAACAAGGCGAAATAAAGCAAGAAAAAAGGTTAGAAAAAACAAAACAAGGCAAGGTAAGACAATCAAGGCAAGGCAAGACAAATCAAAACAAGGCAAGAAAAACGAAAATATTTTGCAAGGTAAAGCAAGACAAAACAAAACAAGGCAAGAAAAAACAAGGCAAGGAAAGACAAAACATGACAAGGAAAGACGAAACAAGGCAGACAAAAAGGCGATAAACACAAGACAAAACAAAACAAGGCCAGGTAGGACAAGACAAAAAAGGCAAGGCGAAGTTAAACATATTGACTACAAAATGTGCTTAAGATGAATATTCCATTTCGTCAAGTTATGTACAGTCCTTATTATTTAGTTTACAATCAAAAGTGATCAACATTTATTTAAAAGAACAGATTAACTTAATGCACTAAGACTTATTTCTTTAAATCATTTTAAATTCGTAAATTGTAAATGTCTTTTTTCTCGAAGCTAGAGGCGTTTATTTCAATAAATGTGATAAAAATTGATAATCTTATTACAATCTAGGATGATTGATTTTTGTAAGTTTTTATGTACGCTAAAACCAATTAAAATTCAATTTCGTACACATGAGTCTGCTCCACCTAGATTTATCGATAAAACAAATTATCTTTCAGAACGATTTTCTTTTTTTAATATTCTAACATAATTCTCTTTAATTATCAAATTACTTATAAAATTAATATTTAGTATACAAACAAACAACGGAACCATTTTTGTTTAAAGAGGATCAAATTTAGGGAAAATGTTAAATGTTCAAATTAGAAAATGAAACTACAGACAGAAGGTTTGACAAATAAAAAAATAAATAAAATGTTTTGAATGAAATTAACATTTTTTATTATTTATACTTTTTTTATCAAATCATGGTTAAAATGAGTACTGTAGTGTACATACAGAGAGAGAGAGAGAGAGAGAGAGAGAGAGAGAGAGAGAGAGAGAGAGCATAAAAAGATGCAATAATGATGAATTTCAAACTTTGTATTGAATTATTGAATTATTTATAGATAAACATACCTAAAAATTCACGCAATCAGCAATGACAAAATACTGTGAATTCATTCATTCGCAGTATCCTTATTTTCGTTTGCATTCTTACTCTTCTCACCCACGAATTTACATGTCAACGAAAAGTCAATCAAAAATGAAGAGTAGTGTTTCATTAATAAGTTTATCATTTCTGCTTTAGTTTGAACTAATGAATTTTGTTTTTAAATGTCATGTTCTACTTTTGAATGCAATATTTTATAATATATATATATTTATATAAATATATATATATATATATATATATATATATATATATATATATATATATATATATATATATATATATAAGCACATGACAGAAATAAAAAAATTAATGATTCCAATAATCTGGTAGAAGTATTTCTGTAGAGTTTTGACAATACCGCTTATTTAACAACATGATAGTTTAGAAAGTGTATACATCTTCGTTTACTGAAAGAAATACGAAATCTTATTTCCTAAATTTCATACTTGACGCCTTATTTTCAGCTTGATTTCTTTGATCAATCACATAAGTTCCTTTGAAATGTCAAACGAAATGAAATGTCAAAATATATTAAATAAAAAAAAATGATTGTCTTCTTAAGACTGGCAAATAGTCTAAAGATTTATCTGTCAAACAATATGAAATCTGCTTCTATAGATCAATATCTTAAAAGGTGTCGAATTACAACTGAAACAAATTCAGGTCTGTAAACTTTTCTTGTATATTTTTCCATATCCTGAATTGTAGTTTTTTTTAATTCAAGACGGTTTTTTTTTTTTCAAAATACGCATTCCTTGATCGAAGTTTAAAATCGCATTGTAATACAGATCACTTAGCGACATTCCGCAATCATTGATAAAAAATCCACCAATATGTTACAGATCATCCAGCGACATTTCGCAATCAAAGATTTTTTTTAAAAATCCGTTAATTTGAAATAGACCATTCAGCTATATATATATTCCGCGTCTATAGATTCGAAACCCGCCATTATATTATATAATAAAGTATTTTATGATTAAATTCAAAAATAGTATGGCACCACTAATATAAATCAGGATAATCTAGCGACATTCTGTGACCATAGATAAAAACCCGCAACTATGAAACAGATTATACAACAACATTGCCCGAAATATAAATAACAGCATTGAAATGTACATAACAGCATCTGATTTGAATGAAAAATTATTAAGTGCGCAATAACATTTACTGGCTACAGAGAGAAGAATATAGAACTGATTAAAACAGAGCCATAAAAGAAACAAAGATGCAACCGGAAAAGATAGATTTTTCCAATCTGTTTCAATGAAGCAAAATCTAAATTCGGAATTCCAAGTCTGTAAAATGTAAAAGTATCAACATGTGTTAAGTATAGATCCTTATCCTATCAAGCAATAAGAAAAACAAGATATATATATATATATATATATATATATATATATATATATATATATATATATATATATATGTAAGACTCTATCTCTCTCTCACTCTCAAATCATAATGTATAAAAAAGAAAAGTAACAATTACAATTAAAAGTGAAATGTTTCAACGGAAATGCAATTATAACATACTTTTTATCGCACTCAAAAGCTTGGTAAATTTACCATAAGGATATCAGCTTGATTGATTCCAACTGGTTTAAGAAAACAACAATTTGCAGGGAAACTCTAGTACATACAAGTTACAGATATGCATTATAAATATGCAGTTTTAAAAGACCCTACGGCGTGAACGATCCATCATGGATGTCAACATCGTTTCTTCAATATCCAGAAAAACGGAACTTTTGAACTTCAAAATGTTCTTTAATAATACTAATATTAGTAATATTAATTCGTCATGAATATCAAAAAATTGCAAATTTCTACTTAGAACATAATTTAACCAATCAACACTCTATACAATACACCCTGGTTTGTTGTTTTAACATTTGGCACAAAAAGACTTTGAAGACGACGGCTTTTACAATACGTGGAACTTAAAAAATGACGAATTCCAAAGGGTAAAAACATCTCCAATGATTTTACAATATGGGAAACTGAAAAAATAATTTAAACACTTAATACCAAAGGTTGAAAACATCTCCAATAAAATCGAAATTTTGAATTTTTTAATTAAATATAATAGTATTGTCATGTGCTGATTTTGAATTTCTATTAAAATAATATATTCAAAATCAGCACATGACAGTATATAGATATATTTACCATTTCTTATAAAACTTTTTTGAAAATATTTCAAGCATTTAACGGTATTTTCTTCCTATTTTTATATCCCCTAAACATACTGACGCTACATTTTGATTAGATTTATAATGTTTTTTCTCCCATCCCCCTACGTTTGAGATAATAATTTCCAATGGAAGAAACGGTGGTAGAAATTTCTATCTTCACCTCCTCATGCTGTTTATCTTCACCTCCTCGTGCGGTCGGAACTACTTTTTTAACTTTTCGTAACTTCCTCCACTGACAGGAGCAAGTTTAATCACAATTTATTTCAATAATATTATTAAAATGTTTTTCTGTTATAATTTTTCCTGTATTCATGTTGCAGCCAAGCTAATTTTCACGTTATTTATGCACCACATACTACTTGCGGAATAAGATGTACTTCTAAGTATAGCCATATCTTATATGGGTCAAGCTGCGGAGTAATACATTTTCTCAAAATACTCCCCGACAGCTGATCATTCACGATTGTTTTTTTTCCCTTTTTAAAGTGATTATGTAAGAATTTCCGTTTTTTCAGCATACCTCAGGTATGCTAGGATTCGAAGGCGGTCTTTTTTATGGTGGTATTCTTTTTCTGATTTAGACGGTCATTTAAGAGATAGGAATTTATGTCAGCCATTCGTGTTTTGGGTTAAATTTGCCCAAAATTGTTAATGGGATGGGAGAAAAAGAATCAATCATATGTGTCAGTGGTAGATAGAGGTATCCCACCCTCGTGGGCAGATTTTTTGTGTCTTAAACTCGGCAAAGCCTCGTTCCAGACACAAAATCTGCCAACTCGGGTGGGATACCTCTATCTACCACTGCCGCATATGATAGATTCTATTAATCTTTCACTCATACCGAGGTTATCAGCTCAAAGACGGTGGACGAATCAGAGTGCCTTGAGAAAACCAGTAACCGTCAGCAAGCGAAACAACAAAATCTTTTCAGACCGGGAGCCGTCCGAGTATGAATATTGGCAGTGCTGGATTGTCGTCGTAATTCGCAAACGTGCGCTTTGGACCATTCGGCCAACTATACCACGCAAAATACCGGTAAGTCAGTTATCAAATGGCGAATAAACAAAAACATATTTATGTAAACATGTTTGTTACTCTGCATTTGACAATCCCATATATTTTTCATTATGGAAATCTGATAATCTTCATAAACTCATAACAAATGGATTATTCTATTTTTAACCTTTTTCAATACTTTTGTATTACCGGAAACCTTTGAGAATAATAACAATAACTCTTCAAGTTTTTCAAAGATCCACCCACATTGCGCAATCAAATAATCTCTCCCACAAGTCCATTACCTTCCCGTGTATTCCCATTGGAAGATAATGATAAATGTTTGTTGACATGTTAAATAAGAAATTAATCATCTGTCAATCTTCAGATCATCAATTAATACGAGTAACCTTTTAATATACGATATTTGATTAATGTGCAGGCGTATTGATCGGGTTTTTTAAATACCACTTACATAGCGATATTTGTACCATATGGATTATTACTACGGTGTATACAACAGAAAGAGAAATATAGCTGAATATATACTGAAAGCAAAATCCAAAGCCATAATTCCAAAATTAAAAAAAAAACAAATAAATTGATAAATGAAAAAAATTATGTGATAATATTATCCTTTGTGTGATTTTTAAATCACGTGTTCTTGGCAAAAGCCAAAATATCCCCCCCCCCCCAAAAAAAAAAAAAAAAAAAAAAAAAAAAAAAGAAGAAAGCTTTTTAAAATCACAATACTGAGTTTATATCTATATTTACATAAAACATGTAAAGATTTTTTTTTAAAGTCTTTGATAAAAAAATATGAAAGTGCCATATACCATTTTTGAATGTATCTTATGATTAAACTCAAAAAAGGTATATGACGCAAGGAAACCTGCCTAATGACAAAATAATACCATATGATGTAGTTAAAATTGATTGCCTAATTGAATTGCCTAATTTAACCATTTGTCCTTTTTCATTTGTTAAAAATAAGCCTTTTTAAACAATCTACAAACGAGCGATGTTTATGTAAATGACAAGTAATTTAGTCAAAAACTTAATATAGATGGTACTAGAAATTTCAAAATTATCACTAAAATCGTGTTGTAAATGCCAACATGCTTTTACAAGAGTTTATTTTGTTTCTCTCCAATAACATAATCTATTTCATCTTGTCCATTATATTGGAATCATTTTTCCACATTTACATCATCATGATTTTATTACAATTTATATACTAGCTAAAATATTAGTATTTATTAAATTATTGAACATTACATGCACTTTAAGCATTCTGTCATTTTTAAAAGACTATTAGTTGTTTTATATTACATAATCGTAATGGAAAATTATTCATGGGGATCTGTAAGGGGGCAAAAAGGTGAATTCTGGATCAAACAACAAGATATATATCATTTCCGGGAAATTAGACAAGAAATATGAAACATTTTGCAATGTTAGCCTTCACCATTTGAATAAACGATTGAAAACGGGAATGTTTCAAGTGTCTGTCCAAAGCCAGGATTTAGGTGCACGGGGGTGGGTGGGTGGATGTGGGGGGGAAGGGCGGGTTTCTAAGTATAATACATATTTTTCAATATCGAGTTTCTAGACATATCCGCTTAGGGGATCACATCCGAGATTTGCGAATTTATTTCATTTATTGAATTTCTAAAAAAAATTTACTCCACTCTACTTTTTTCTTTTACACAGATGTATTAAGAGAGTTGAATTGACCGGCGCTTTAGACCATTCGGCCACCAAGGCAACAAGGATGCTAAAGATAAATCCGAATATTGAACCAATACCGTCTATCTTGCCGCAGAATTTTAAATAAAGATAACAACCGTTTATTTACTACATCAAGGGAACAAGAGTGTATTATTTAATAAAAAGAAAATTAATTGTCATGTACGGCCGACAGGTGTAAATAACGCCACATTCCACAGTAGCTGAATATATATAATCTACCTCTGATAAAAATGATGGTACGCCTTAGTTTTAATCTTTTAAATGTCAGAGGAATTAATTTTCAGCTTTTGTTTTGGTGTAGGTACAAACGGGTCTATCACCAGATGTCAAACAAAGTTTTATGACGTCACGATTCTGATTATGTGCCCATCGTCTGCTTGTTTTAGTTATTCGAAGTTACTAGGATACAGCCTCAGCTAAAGTCTTCGGAGACCTTTTATAGACTTTCGAAAGATGGTACAAATGCACATTACTACAAACGCATTAGACGTATTTTCATCAAACGCACACTGATGAAGGTATTATGATATTAATACCAGATTTTGACAATTATAAAATGTTAAAAAAAGGAGAAAGTTGTGGCTTAGAAAACGTACATTTTCATATAAACCATCAAGTGCGTATTATACCTGAGCATATATATATTGTAACTACAAACTTAAAGAGACGACCAATTTCATTATAAAAGTACGACTTGGGACCGACACTGGACCAAACAAAACCCATTTACAGAGGTTTGAAAATGACGTTTAAAAAAACTAATATTCAAGGCTTAGCGCCTATATCCACAGACTAAACCACTGAATAGATGTTTGTATCATTTTCACCAACAGGTGGCTTTATTTGATGGACAAGACAAATATGTTTCTTCATATCGCGCGTCTGCAATCTAAGAAATTAATTTGAACATGAACATTAGAACAAGTACAAATATATTCAATCCGAGATCAATTGGGATTTTATTTGACATAAACATTGTATATCCATGCTTGTTTGAGATGCGCGTATTTAGGCAAGTCTATAAAACAATATATATATATATATATACAACTGTATATATAATCGTTACTTTATTAAAACAACGCGTACAGTTTTACTAAATGAAAAGGATTTTGGAATCTTGTTTACTATTATACTGAATATGGTGAAATCTGTAGGCTTGTGAAATGAAATTGACAACTAATCTTAAAAGTATGTTATCAAGTTACATCACATAAGGAATATCAACATTTTTTCTTTGTCAAAAATAATTTATTCTTCCTAATGCAGTCGTAATACCTTTTTAAAATTTTGAGAGGATTTGAGTGGAGAATTGGTGTTTTATGCTGCAAACAAGATTCTTTCACTTGAATCGAGACAGTTAGTGCTGGAATGGTGGGGAAAACCAGAGTGCCTGGAGAAAAACCACTTACAATCAACAAACGAACTGACAAACTTTTTCGAACTTGTGAGATTATGCAGTTAATGTCATACACCATTTCCGAATGTATTTTATTAAAGTATCAAACGGTATATGACATTATGAATCAGACATGTCATGTAGGATATGATATTCTGTCTCTTGTATGAAAGTGATATGAAAGGTTAACTGGTTTTTTCCTCTCATCCAAAGAACGCATTATCTCTGAAACAAGGATTCCCATGCTTATATTTGGACTATCATGTGCTACTTTTGAATTTTTATGAAATAATACAATTCAAAAGTAGCACACTTGTCATGTGCTACTTTTGAATTGTATTTTTTCATAAAAATTCAAAAGTAGCACATGACAGGACTAAAAGCGATGCCATTAGCATTTACTTATTTGTAATGATATAATACGCGTACTTTTGCGTTGCGTGACTTGGAACAGAACTGGACGGATTATGAATTTCATTTTAAATCACGGAAAAAATTATCAGATATGCCATATGCTTTGGGCACTTAATTTTACAATTTGGGATATACATTAGTAATTTTATAATAATTTATAAAACAGAGGTGGTTGAATGACCATCAGGATAGATAGACTAGGTATATTTATCAACGCTAAAGGTATTTTAAATCACAACTACAGAACGGTACAAAAATATTTAACATCTTTACAGGAAGTAAAATCTCTCTCTCTCTCTCTCTCTCTCTCTCTCTCTCTCTCTCTCTCTCTCTCTCTCTCTATATATATATATATATATATATATATATATATATATAAATTGTAGTAAAGAACCAAACAGAAACATCTTATTTGAATAGAATGGGTTGGATTATTGATGTTTTGCGCCCCAGTCAAGATTCTTTTCACTTATATCAAAGTGCCCAGTACTGGGATGATTGAGGAAACCAGAGTACTCGGAGAAACCCATTGACTTTAAGGAAGAGAACTAAAACACTTTCTAGCACGATGCTCTGCTGAAGTGGCAATCGAATCAAGGTGGTGAGGGGCACAGTGATCCAAATCTCGCGCTTTAGACCTCTTGGCCAATGAGCCCCTCCCCCATCTGATTTGTGTTTTTTTTTCTTTACTTAAAACTGTACAGATCTATATCACATGTTACAACTGAAGAAAAGAACGAAACAAAAAACATTTGATTTTAAAAGGTTTTTTATCTTTACTTTGAAGTAAATCTGTATATATATTAATTATTTACGACTTAATGTTTTCTGTGTTATCAACAGATGTGCTGTTTCTTATAATAATGCGTATAAAATACAATGTTCTCAAAGACCTTAAGCGATTACGACTATTATACATACGTTTTTATCAACAGTATTATATTACTCTGTAGGGAAAACGTATCTGGCTATAGCCACATTGTTTCATCTACTTATAACCGTCTAGCAGCACATTATGCTATAATCCGTATGTTTTTTCTGTTATTTGATTTTAAATCAATGCATAGGATGCATATCTCGAATGCGTTTGCACTTGACAAATATACATATAATGAAGATTACGGTTCATTGTTTTGTATAATAAAGTTTATCTTGCTTTTATTTGAACACATGGATTTTGCATTTATGGATAATTGTAAAACGAGTAGAAATGGTTGCGGTTATCAATTCATGTTAGTCACCACACCACTAGGTATTTATTAATTAAATACAGTGCTTGTTCAAAGTTTTAACTTTTATTAGTTGCCTCATATACCTTTTTTGAATTTTTATCATTCACTACATTCAAAAAATAGAATATGAAAATCTACAGGCACAAACGATTTTTAGAATGTATTCACGGTATTTAAAAAACTGGAATATGACAGTTGTTCTATAATATCTCTTTTCTTATCCCAATTGGCAAGAACTAACATTACAGTTGTTCTAAAATCATTCTTTTTTTTTTTTTGTCCCGGTTAGCAAGAACTAAAAAAGCCAAGACCACACCAATCTCAAAAACAACTGGAGATCTAGAAACAAAACACACAGAGACTTCTAAGACTGGCCATAAAAAAATAATAATGACTAAAAATTGATAATTTATTCGTCTACAATTAAAACGTTTTAACTGTTTTATTTTTATTTCTCGATTTTTTTTTTTAGCGAACATCGTATCTAAACTCCCCGCCTTGTCTGTAGCTAGATATACGAAAGTGTTTAGAAATTGTTTAAACTGTATAAATTCTTCCTTTATTTCTTTTCTTTTCTTTTCTTTCTTTCTTTCTTTTCTTTTTTTAAAAAATATTTTCGCTTATATTGCTGGTTAAATTTGAAAGGCAAGTAATACAATGTGTATTCAGAATTTCAGAGTGAATGACCTAAATGGACATCTCCAATCAAACCAGAGATGAAAGCAATTTCGTATACATTATTATAGGTATGGATCTAGTTCATTTAATTGCCTTAGACCGGTTTCGAGAATAAAAAAATCAAAATGTTCTTGCCAATATTTGATTAACATTTCAATTTAAAAATAGCCTTTGGTTTAACAATAAATAAATAAATAAATAAATAAATAAATAAAAGTTTTAAAGGTGTTTACGCAGAACAGGCAATCTGACAATATTTCGTACAGATATGATTATTTTTTCAATTTCTGGAGATGTTTAAAAATATCTTAAAGTGATAGCTTTTCTGTTAGTTAAAGCGTTGAGGAAATAACTTTTTTTTGTAATGCATTTTTGCAATCTTTTAAAATGAATGGACTTCATTTAAGTTATATCTTAAAATACGTGTGCGTGTTAAAATGAAAAGGATAAATTAAATTACTTAATAACTCCGTTTCTTTCATTTCAGCTAATTGCACCACTTTGCATAAAGTTTTTGCTAATTGTGAAAAATAATTGCTCTCTAATTTTATGATAAACCGGATATCATAAATTTTTTGTATGAGGGTTATAAAAATCTTTTTTTTTCGGCGATCACCTTGAACTATTGATCAGGTGATAAAAATATTTTTTTGCAGAAAAATTATTTTTCAATTACTTATCACAACACCATTTAATCAATCATGAATCCGTTTCACGTTGACAGCATGCAAGTTAATTTCGGTATGATAATGGATATATTTATAAGTACACCTGCTACAAAGTTTAATTTGAATATTTTTGCTTTGTAATGAGATCGTTTTCCCCTACAACAAAATTATAATACTATGCATCACTTCACACATTTAAAATAAATTCCTTCACTGAGCCTCTGTATGCATAGTTTTATCGGAGAGTGCATTTCAAAAACAGTTGAAAAATAATGTCATACACTTATGCACTGTTACCTCCGCAAAGCGGAAAAAGTCTGACTTATATTTCAAAAATGATTTGTGCGAATAAATGAACTCATCAATTTGTTACTCGCGTTTTTAAAATTCCGGAACGCACACAACAATGACCTTTGAAAAAACCCTCTATAATGTGTTATCTGCAACCATACGGCACAGGAAAAATATAATCCGCCAATATTGTGTTCCCTTTAACCTTTTCTCACGCGAGATAGGGTAAATAAAACCCTATAACTGAACAATATATGATTATATATCAAACATGCATCTATATGTCCTCCTTGACACCGTTTTTCATACAATATACGTGTGTTTATTATTTGTATGCTACATGTCGTCTGCTACAAAAGTGGGCGGAGCGTCGTTATGGCAAATTGCCAATACATTTACATACATCAGATAAATTAATTAATACACGAGTTTTTCCATCAAAGAAAATATTATAAAATATGGTACATCGAATTTTGGTAGAATAAATTATAAATAAATAAAATAATAAACAACTATGATTATATACTTCCGTTAGTACGGTAAACACCGCTCAATTTATACCGCAATCTTGCGGTTAATACGTCTGGCCGCCATGTTGCTTAATACTCCAAATATAAGTTTACAGCTGTGCATATTAAACCCAAAATGAAACAATTACAAAACTAACGATTAGAAAAAACTAAAATTAAAAATTTATAAATAAATTGAGATTAACTTACCTAATTTGGAGTTTATCCGCTCTGTAATTAAAGAATTAAACCGTAAATTAGTTCCTACTTGAATTTCTGAAGGTCGATAATATGTGTATCTCAGACCGAGCTGTAGGTGAAGTCACGTGACAGCTAGTAATTTATTAAGCTCTAACTTGCGATAAGAACGAACATAGCACACATCGTAAATGCACATTTGAGAACTTTATTATTTACTTGCAACAATGATCGTGTTTTAACTTATTCATAGGTTTATTCTTTGTGAAAATAATCGTTCACCTACACTGCATAACTTACCCCTCATTCAGTTTCAGTCGTATATGCGGGGGATTTGGAAACATCCAGGTTGGTCGTGGGTTGATCTGATCTTCATGGGAGTACAACTACACTTTTATGTTAAAATAAATAAATTAAAAATGAAATATGTATTCATTTAAACTTTTATGCTAAAAACCTGAGTTAGCGTGATGTTATCCAACTGAACGTTTTAAGTAATTATTTTCTGTCGTATCTCGAAATTTAAGAGCTTTTTCTGTTTTGTCACGGAATCATGGCGTTATGAAATTTAAGAATTTTCAGTTTAGCACAGTCATTTTGTAAACGTTTCTGATTAAATGATAATGAAGTTTAAATGAATAAATAGTATATATGATAAGTATTTTATTTAAAACAGAAAGCAATTTAAAAGTATGTGCTTGCAAAATAATTTTAAACTTTGTAACTAAAATACTGTGCGAATCTATCTGGAAATTTCCAAGTTTTTTTTTACACGTGGAATTAAATTTAGAATACAAACAAACAAAATTGTTTCTTCTTTTTTTTAATTTAAAATTCTTTCAGGCAAAATGATGCGTCAGTTTTTTTTTCAAAAAACTTTTTGAAACTAATTTTAGATTCATCGATCTCGTTTAAGCATTCCAGTCTTAATCATTTTGCATTGCTGTTTTCAAATAATATTATAACGATATATAATATGTTGGTTTCAATAATCTTTATTATAAGTTGGATTCGTTTTAAGCAACGATACATTCATTATTAAACAATATCGTAAATGCGCATCTTCGATGTCACTTAATTTGCATAAAAATGCAATTCTTCAGGTAAAACTGTCATATGCTCAATTTTTAACTTCTATGAAATTATTTTTTCATGTGCTAATTTTTGAATTTTTCCGTTTCATGAAAAATGGAAAAGTTAGCACATGACAAAACTTAACAAATTTGTATTGCTGGAGCATTTCTTGTAATTGATTTGCATCTTCAAGGTGTGCGACGAAGTTTTACCCAAAAAAAATTATTCCAATTAACAAGATAAAAATATTAATATCTAAAACCAAATAATTTTTGGCTTTCTAAAATTTATACTTTAACAAAAAATGTTGTCACATCCACGTGTCTATCTCACCACTAAAGACTGTGTTAAATATTTGTGTCCACCCGTCATAAACCATTCGTTAAATTGCTTCATGACAATAATTTGTCATAGAACATTTTTTGAATGTATTCAACGATAAATTTAAAAAAAAAAATGCTTTTTGACACATCCATCCCAGCATTTAAAAAAAAAAAAAAATAATAATAATAATAATAATAATAATAATGATAATAAAAATAAAAATAATAAAATAAATAAATAAATATAAATAAAACGACTATTTACTAAAACACTTGAAAATACGATATCCCATTACAGAAATAAATACTCACTGCAATCAGACAATGTCATTGGCGACGATGTACACATCCAAAGTCGGGATGACGTTATACAAACGTTTATCCTTTAGCAGCCGTTTATTTAAAAAAAAATAATTTTTTGTTAAATTGTTATGTATCATTTTTTAATTTAATTATAAAATACATTCAAAAATGATATATGACAATATAATACTACTTTAATTATTTTTAATTTTGTATTGTGTAATTTGTTCGCTTGCTATTTTTGAAATTTTTTAAATAAATTTAATAATTGAAATATATATAAAAAAAAATTAACAAACTTTATTAGTAATAATCACATGTACTTTTGTCATAAAGGACATGCCTATACTTAAAATATCAGTTCATTGCGTGATATACACATGTGACTTTATCCGAGTGTTATTCTGGTATAGTTTTATATATAATTAATATAACCACAGCGTAAAACAACAGGAAATACCAAATTTACTTCACCATATATCCTGAAAAAATTCATTTAATTATATCAACAAAATTATAAATAGTGCTTGACATTTACAGGATTATTTTTCTATTAATATAAACTACGAGAACAAATTAAAAAAAAAATCAATTTGTAATTTGCATATTCCTTGATTTGCGAATTTAATTAATTTATATAAATTTTTATTTTTTATATATAAAACAAGGGGAATGCAATGTTTATTAGATAAAGTTTCTGTTTCCCATTTAAACATTTTTCGTAGCTTGCTAAGCGACATAGTAAAATAGTTTATTGATGCATCACGTGTTACAGTTCAATAATATTTCAAAATGTACACATTAAAATAAGTATGATACCCTGCATAAAAGACATAGGAGACACAATTAAAAAAAAGACATAGGAGACACAATTTAAAAAAAGACATAGGAGACACAATTAAAAAAAGACATAGGAGACACATTTAAAAAAAGACATAGGAGACACAATTTAAAAAAAGACATAGGAGACACAATCTAAAAAAAGACATAGGAGACACAATTTAAAAAAAGACATAGGAGACACAATCTAAAAAAAAAGACATAGGAGACACAATTAAAAAAAAGACATAGGAGACACATCTAAAAAAAAAGACATAAGAGACACAATTTAAAAAAAAGACATAGGAGACACAATCTAAAAAAAGACATAGGAGACACAATTTAAAAAAAGACATAGGAGACACAATTTAAAAAAAAAATTAAATTATTTAATTAATTAATTAATTATTATTATTATTATTATTATTATTATTATTATTATTATTATTATAGCTCTACACAATTATGAAGAATAACAGAACAAAATGTAATGGCTTGAAAACATTTATGGCGATTATTCCTTTTTAATAATTTGCTTATTTAAATTGTTTAAAAATTGTTTGAAGCTTGTGATAAATGATAAATAGTTCTCAAATCAAGTTTTCTTAAATCGTCATTGTCTGGTCACATTTTATTATATATGACAAGAAGAAGAAGAAGAAGAAGAAGAAGAAGAAGAAGAAGAAGAAGAAAAGAAGAAGAATATCTGCAACTGAAAAACATTAACTTGGCATTAGTGTCATATTATAATTTTTTAAATATTTTATTCAGAAAATTGAAAAAAAAATATAATATTAAATAAACCAACGGAACTAACTCAGAATAGGGAACGATGTTAGTTAATGATACTTTCATATACCGTTTTTTGAATGTATTAGATGATAGAATTTTAAAAATGGTATATGACAATATGTTATGGCAGAGCGTTTTCCCACTGCGGAAACCTTAAACAACGTGACGGATGTAGTAGCTAGACAGAAGGTGCCTACACTTTCGGAGCACCTGGTCTCCGAAAATATAAGTATATCTTAATTTGTAAGATTTTACAGTGTTTTTTTTTTTTTTTTAAATCTATTTATTTATTTTTTTGTTTATTTGTTTGTTTGTTTGTTTTTTATGGAGGGGTATTGTTTTATTGCCCTGAAGATTGTGATTTGAAAATGAACTGATATGTTCGTGTTTGATTCACCAGCCAAACGATATATATAAAAGACGAACACATTGGGCAAAAAATAAGCTTAAGTAAAAAGCTCTGACTTTTGACGGACACCGGAATAAATGTCCATTGATGTGATGATTATACTATTGGAGGGTCTTCAACCGTCCTACCTTTTACAACAGGTGGTCAAAAATGACACACATTTAAAAAAAAAACTTAAAAAGAAATATTAAACATTGAACTTTTTCATCTATATGTAATGTCATATTATAAATTTTTGAATATTTCATTCAATTGTCATATTATAAATTTTTGAATATTTCATTCAGAAAATTCAAAAATTTATATGACAGTGATACAGAATAAGACATTTTATCTTATTTTTTATAGTGCCGAAAACGTAAAAATTATTTTAATTATAATGACAACTTCAAACTCATTTTAACTAAAATAATCGCATACTAAATTGGTTTTAATAATGTATCATTTGTATAGTTAAATGAATTTTTTTTACCCAAAAGCATGAACCTTAAACCAGCCCATGACACAATAAAAGTTAACCTACAGTTAATGTCAAAAATAATGCGGATGGTGTGGTTAATAGAATGGCTATAATACATAAGATCAGACGATCCAATTTGCATTATATATATTTTTACTAAACAAACAATGTAATCCCAGAAAAATAAAGAAATTTTTATAAATTTCTGGGTTTTTCTCTCTCTTTTTTTCAGAGACATATCAAATAGATAGTACAAGAGTATAGATAACCAGTTACGCCTTTAGCAGTGAATTGCACAGCAACTGTACCATTCAAACATCAAATCTGCACCAGACAAACTAACAAACAAGATAAATAATATTTATTTTACAAGGTCAAAGGATGATCGGTTGATTACAATTTATACTTAAGATATAGTGATTGACTGGATGACGATACTCTAAAAAAAAATTAAAATTAAATTTTAAAAAATTAATAATAATAATTATATAGTCAAAAATTTGCAAGCTTTTTAGCAGTAAATAAATTGTTGTATTACTATATGTTTTAAAGAAGATGGCATCTTTCTTAAAGATATTTTATAAACATTTTTTTTCAAATTTACGAAAGTTTTATTTCATTTATAAAAAATTAGATTGAAATATATTAAATTCGTTTAAAGCTAAATTAAGTTTTCCAAAGAAAAAATAAAACGGTGCTAATCTAATTAATGATGTTCCTAATGAACAATGTTACATTTGGTTCAACGATAAAAGCTCGAATAATACAGAAATTACAGTAATTACCCAGCGAGTTGCAGCATTTGGGATCTAATATTAGAACATGGTTACGTCATCAAAGCCCGGGTCATTTAAGCACAGCTTTAAAAACGGGGAAATACGATAAATTAAACACAGAACTTCGATGAATTTATCATCTATGACTTAGTAAGGGATACATAACACCATTTCAAATACATCTGGATATTAATTAAGGACAAGTAATGCAATTTGGCATGATTCACCTTCGATTACATTGGTTTTTCCGTACATCCGTGCGCATGTTCCAAGCTCATAATTACCATCGTTAAACATTGACCAACCGGTCAGAGGATTCCGTTTATTTACAGCTAAAAAAAAGAAATTTTAGAAAATGAATCTCACGGATCGTGGTTAGAGGATATCTGTTTTTTTTTTAAAAAAATATATTTTTAGAAAATAAAAAAAAACTAAATGCAGCTTTAATGAACCAACAAAAAAAAAACATATCATTTAATCATTTAATTGGAGATGTTCATCTAATCGGTTTTTAAGAATTCCTTCAATTTACCTTAGAACCTTCCATAGATAGTGGTTAGGCGCTCCTAGATTTGCAAGTACGAAAATAAACATGTTTTTGTCTTGAAACATTTTAAGCACCTCTATCCAACACTTTGTAAACTTCAAACAGGACTCAAACACATCGTGATAGAGTTTTACTTACGCCTTAATTAAATATAATATGCAAATCTATGTATAGGGACGGCGAAAAATATAGCATATGGAATTCAGTAAATTTTAGAATATACAACTTAAATGTTTCCCTATGACGTCATTTAGAGTACAAGTATCAACAGATTATACAAAAAGGAAGTAGATAATATATTTCATTCACGTCTTTTTCCGAATAAATATTTCTTTAACATTTAAAAGTGTTTGAATAAAGTCAGACCAGGAAAGGTCTTCTTAAACTATTAAGTAATGGGGATTTTGCAAATATTTTCCCGTTTTTTAACCATCGAATAAAATTAGAGTGTTTGGGTTTTTTTATCTGTAAATTGTTGTATTAAAATTACTAAGAGGGTATGTGTCATATATCACTTTTTTAAAAATTTAATCATAAAAATACATTCAAAAAGAGGTATAATTGTCAAATACCACTTTTGAATGTATTTTTATGATTAAATTCAAAAAGTGGTATATAACATATGTATGGCTTTTTTTAGATTGTTGACCTAATACATAAAGACTGGTTTTTCACGTTTCCTAGAAGTTTTTTATATTATAAATTCAAAATATGACAACTTATGAATTTTTAAATAATTCATTAAGATAAAAAAATAAATAAAATAAAATAAAATAAAATAAAATAAAATAAAATAAAATAAAATAAAATAAAATAAATAATAATAATAATAATAATAATAACAACAAAACATGTTAAGAGTGTACAACTTACAGTAAAATTTAGCTCTTAATGTAATTGCATGAAGACGGATTTTTTTTGCTATAAAAAGGACTGGTATCAAGAAACCATTTTTTGTAATTTGTATATCAATCTTCTTTAAAAACGATTGTTTTATGTTTTCAGACTTACAATATTACTACTGTTCAGCTTGCTATGGCTAGGGTGTCTAGTGACTTGCTTTGAAATGTACTCAGGTAAAATGAAATGCCACGGTGACTGATTTAAGAGATAGCTTAAATAAACATTTGAACTTCGACATTATTCAGAGCTTTTTTAAATTATTAATTTTCTTGAGATAAAATATGCCGGATTTTTTTTCCGGAATACTATAGCCATAGTGACCAACTAAAAGAACATCAACGGACCGATAGAAGGTAAGCAATTTCGATAATACTGTAGTGACGATGTTATATCAAACGGTTTTCGAACTGCTTTTTTAAAAATAACTTTTTTTAAAAAATCAACTCCTGTCTTGTCGGAGACTTGGTTTAGTTTTTTTTTTAAATTATAAAAAAGGCATAATTTTGGTAGAAAATTAAAAATTATCAAATTTATTTACGTGTTGTTTAAATGTTAGTAGTTGAGGGCATATAAACTATAGAATTCTAACCACACGACTGAAAATTAACTCTAGAACCCATCAAAATTCGGGAAGATAGGTGATTTGTTGTTTCAATATAATGTTGTTTGTCTTTTCGTTGTCTTAATTATCTGCTTTATCGTTGTCTTGTGTTTTTTCCTGATCTTGGCTGAGTTGTCTTTGCTAAGTTCATTTTTGACTGGTCCACTTGTTGGTTGATTGGAACCTTACATCTCACCTGGATAAAATTTTGCGTTTATATATCTGATTTAAGTCTAAATTCTGGATTTCCGAAAATCTATTGATAATTTCTAAAATGTAAAAAAAAAAAAAAAAAAAAAAAAAAAAAACAACAACAAACAAAATCAAAAGAAAAAAAAAACGAATTTGTTATAACCAGATAAAAATCAATTTTGCCACTTTTGAACTTGTAATTTATTTAAAAACATTTTTATCAGTTGATCAAACTGAATTTCACATTCGAAATTGTTCATTGGTATCGTTTTAAAACTTTGTAAATAAACAACAGCGAAAGTTTACGTGTCAACAACACTGTCAAATTTCAAAAAAGGAAATATGATCAATCTCTTACAATATCTATATACATTTTCTGTCAAGCACATTTTTTTAACATTTACCGATTCTTATTGTTAAGCATTGAACGACTCAACCTGCATTGGTTACAAACATTTAAATGGAAAAAACACATACTAATGAAGAATGTTATTGACTTTAAATTTATTATATTTGTTCATTTGTAACACGTATATAAACTATATATATATATATATATATATATATATATATATATATATATATATATATATATATAATCAAAATATTTTATGAATTGTAGTGCAGAAAAAAAATCAAAACCGAATTTGACACTATTGGAGTCACGGCATTTACCCTAATTATTATTATTATTATTTTTATTAATTTCAGCTGTTGAGAGTCATACGTATGTACAGCAAGGTAATCAAGATAACGTTTTGTATTCTTGCATAAGTTTAAAAATAGGTGTTTTCAGTTATTGAGAAAACGTCCTCATTTTCACAAAGCGTCACAGAAACAATCATGCGTGAATCTTATTTGACTCGTAATATATGTAACCTTTAGTTTTAATATCCCCTTTCCTTACACCTGGAAGAAATGAATAACAGGTAAAACCAATTTGCTGTATGATGATAGGGTATGTTTCCTAATTTCTGTTCTGTTCTTTCCTGTTTTGTTTTTTGCACTTATCTGAACATTTAAAAAACTATTTAACTTATCCTTTTTCTTTCTTTTTTTCTTTCTTTTCTTTCTTTTTTTCTTTCCTTTTTTGTCTTTTCTTTTTTTAAAAATAGAAATTGTCGTTTGATTGTCAAAATAAAATATTTTAACAATCAGGCCCCAGTTTCAGAATCATTTACTCAGTTGAGTGTACACTCAACTCAAATACTACCATTTTTCTCTCATCAATATTTAAAAAAAATTAAGTTCTAGTATATGAGACAATGATTTGTTTTGTATAACAAACTTACACTTAACAATTTAAATCTAATATTATATATTCAATTTTAACTGTGAAATGTCTTAAAATTGACATCGAATTATATCCTAATTCGAGTTGAGTGTACACTCAATTAAGTGAATGATTGTGAAACGGGGACCAGGAGTATTTGAATACAACAAATGTTCAAAAACGTTTATAAGATGAGCCTTACTTGTATTTATGCAATGCGTTTACTGTACGTCTTGATAAAGTGACGATCAATGATGTGGTTATAGTGGTATTAGACGATCCCTAACAAATATTTTCATAGATATGAAAATTAACCACTGTTTATCAAACAAAGCAAAATGTATATGTTATTTCATAAAAAATTACTAACTTGATTAAAAAAGACATAGAAAAAAATAATTAAATAATTAATTTCTTAAATCTTTATTTGAAGGTCACCTGTTTTAAGTATAAATGGTGTCAAGTGGTGTGGTTATAGTGCTTTTAGTATAGCGCCTTTACAATCATATTTGTCATATGAACGTTGGTCTATATATATAGGAAAATTTTCAAAACGTAATCTTATTTTACCACACAATAATGACCAAGCAACCCCCCCCCCAAAAAAAAAAAAAAAAAAAAAAAAAAAAAAAAAAAAAAAAAAAAAAATTATACATTTGTTTATGTTGTTTTTGATATCTTTAAAACAATTGAATATAATACTTTTTTGTTTAAACTTTATACCGATAAAACAGAAGATAAAGCATAGATGACCCGAGGTTTAAATATTCATTTTTTTCGTGCGTTAAGAATAGAATGTAACCGTTCCTCGTGTGGAAATGTGTAAAAGCTTCTATGGCTGCCTTCCTGAAATTTGATTTTACTTTCATACGTTGGTAGGTAATTAAGTGGTGATTTATCAAATGCCTTATTTTAGACTTGCGTATATGGAAAGCAAATTGCACAATAATTCGAGAAACCTACATTAACGCCGTAAAACCAGGTTTTGCAATTGCAAAACTAGGTTTTACGACGCAAAACCTGGTATTACGACCGTAAAAGTAGGTTTTACGACCGCAAACCTGGTATTACGACCGTAAAAGTAGGTTTTACGACCGCAAAACTAGGTTTCACGGCATAAATATAGGTTTCTCGATTTACTGTGCAATTTGCTTGCCATATGCGTATATTTTACAGATTTCACAGCGACCGGCTGAATGAATATATCCAATTCAATCAGAAGACAAATAATGAAAAACAAATTATATGGTGTACGTTGTTGCCTGTGGTTCTGGTCGAACAACATTTTCAGAACTTTCTCTCGCGAGTCGTAAGGAAGTGCATTTGTGTTACCTGGTTAGTAACCTACAACAGTGATTCTACTTTTGTGTACCTTTTTGTTAATTTTGTTGGTAAAATACAATATGTTAATTAAATACGTAAGCACTGTTTCTTTTATTGTCTTGTCTTTTAAAGATATAAATTTATTTATTTTATTAGGTCTTTAGATTCAACTGAATATGTGACCACAAAACCATTATATACACATACAAACATAGAACAGTATTGTTATAAACTTTCATAACTGTGATATTTTTTAAATAAAATACAAGTCAAAACCAAGAGTCCCCTGTCCTCAGTTCTAATGACTGTTTTATAAAGGAACCTACAATTTTAACTTGGTTGGGTGTTGATGGTTTTAGTAGAGTAATGATTTTGTTTATATCAGGATAATGTATAAATTCAGCATTTTCTATAATAAAAGATTCAATTAATTTGTTTCTTGGTATAATATTAAGTTTACAATGAAGAAAGAAATGGATCTCATCATCAAGAAAAACAATGTTTACAAAGTCTTTCTTCTCTGGGAGTTTTCTTGTATCGTCCAATTTCAACTTCTAGGGTGTGATCACTAATTCTAAATTTTGTTAAAAGTCTACGAAATTCAATATATGGATGAATCTATCATTAGTCTTAACAGATATTGTGCCGTAATCCTTGTTTTGTTGGCGTTTGCTAAGTACATATTTTTTCAGCTATAATTTTTGGTTTCTACGATTCAGTAACACTAAAGTGTTCATTAGTTCATTGGAAATAAATCTTTTAAATAGTTGTTAATTTTTATATATGTTGGATTAATTAAAACAAATAAAAACGAACAAAATATTTTTATTTATTTATTTATTTATCGAAGTTGTTCTGTTATTTTGTTTGATAGAATCATTTTTATAACTATTGTTTATTTATTCCTTTATCGTTTGTTTATTTATTTATTGAATTTAAACTTTTAAAAATAGAAACTTATGACAATTAGAGATAGTTTTAAATTATCAAATATACACCAGACAACAAACCCCTTTTTACCCTAACTGTGTATGCGTGACTATGCATTGTTATCTGAATATTGATTCGTAAATAATTAATTCTATTCATTGTCAAATATTTAAATACCCAAGTTTTGGTGATATTGTATCATAGCGAAGTTATTTTATTTAAAGTAAACGTTTTTGTTTGTTTTTAAAACCCGATTTTTTTGAAGTGATATAGAGCACAGCTGACGCCTAGCGTCGATTTAAGATTCTTTGTAACAGTATATCCGGTTTTATACCCTTTTCATAACCATCAAACCGATGGTGAATTTGGAAATGTTATATATGGATATCTCTCTGTTAGTGTTAGATTTTCATGGAACAAAACGAAAAAGATTATTATCTTGAATAAAACATTTTTTGTGAGAGAGGCAATTTATTTCTTCCCTTACCTTTTGTAATGATTAGAGTAGCATTGATATGTTATAAGAAAGAAAAAACCACGATATGAAATTCGCCATACTTTTTTTTTAGTGTAAACAATGTTTTTATTTATAAATTACAAAAACTTATGAGATAACACACAGATAAATATACATATAAAATAAAATCATAAACAATGGATATATATCCCATTATAATTATCTGTCTCTTTAAGATAACATACATATAAAGAAACAAAAAAAATGAACATATATTCTATTATATAATTCCGTCTTTAAAAGGAAACAAGACATAATAATCAAGATATAAACAATATTTAGGTAGAAAAACAGAAAGAAAAAAACTGCATTAGATGATATTTAATTAAAATAATTCATGTAACTTTGCTGTGCAATTCAACTAATATAAAGTAAATTATGGACAGATTTACATTTTTTCATAGATATGAGCAACTGGTATTATATTCTCGTATTAGTTGTCAATTTTGGTTGGAACTATTTTAAGTTTGAAACAATTATTTTATGATTTTCATGTTTATGATTCAATTGACAACTGATTATACAATTATCGGAATGGTTAGAGTTCTGTCATGTACTACTTTAATATTTTTATAAAATAATACAATTTTTAAGTATCACATGGCACTGGATATCATAAGGATATTGCCATTAATGCATTTGTTTAAATACATGACTCTACTAATTTTCGTCGTGTCGTGTTGCTTCGGCTGTGTATTTTACTCTTCAAAAAATAAATAAAAACTGTACTTTTGGCACAATTGTTTGATAATTAAGGTTTAAAAACAGTGATATTTCAGTGATATTAATCACAAACCGTCCCCTTAACCTCGATTCAAGACGATTTAAAATAATATAGTTATTCATAATTATTTTCAACTGTTTGGCTAATGTTTTTATCTATCAAACTTTTCGGCCCCTAGTCCCTAGTGTCACTGATGAGGAATGATTTTCCGAAATGTGCACATATGGCACAATATCAATTTAACAGGTATTTGGTATATATAATGCATTTATCAAAATCGTTGTCTATATCATTTATGTCGTGTTGCTTTGACTATCGTCAACATCATGTTTTCATGATTTGTTTTTACACCCTTGAAATGAATAATACCTGTTTTGACGGTTTTTGTTAAGTTCCAATTTTCAAACATTTAAAAATCAACTTAGCTTTCCTTTTTGCTGGATGATTTTGCAATACTTTAAAAGCCTAATGTTTTAATTTTTATCTAAGATTCTTTTTATTTATCGTTTATTTACAAAAGATACCATCTAACATTAACAATATTATAATGACGTCAACATGCTAACAACAACTACATTTTCATTCCGATGTTGATTTGTTACTGTGAAATGTTGTAATTTTTTTGAGATGCCAAGAGAAAATTTTAAATTCCAAATAATTGAATGACATTTATCTTAAGACCTTTACGTCACGTCCGCCTGGCAGAAAACTGCATGCTAATAACATAAAAATATACGAACCATAGCCATAACGTCTAGCTGACCTACAAAGTTACATGAAAGTAAAAATATTTGGCAATAAATACAATGTTACATGTTACCTGAATATGAATTCAAATAATTACAAAAGAACCTTTTAAACATGCATTTTTCAGTTTAATAAGAGACGGAGTTAACGGCCGAATGAAATTTTTAAAAACCAATAACATCACTGCACTCAAAACATTCTTAAAGTTTTCCGTTTTAAAAGGGTTTAATGAAACATAAAGCAAAAAAGGATATTTCGTTTAGCCTAAAATGCAATAAATATAATAAAATATTTTAAAATACTTTAAATATGGAGGAGAGAGATAAAGAAACATGTTTGATCTAATTTGAAAACGGTCCAAATATTTTAATCATATAATATACCATCTCCAATGTGATCAAAGATGTTCATTCTATAGGTAACTTTAGAATCTTCAATAAACTAAAGTTACCTTTTTAACTGACTAGACGCCCCATAGAATTTAAACTTGACCTGAATTGTAAACCTTATTTAATAATTGAATTGTTTTGAAATGAAACAATATATATATATATATATATATATATATATATATATATATATTAACGGTTAAGACTGCAGTGTGCTAACACTTGACATTCCTTTGAGTACAAAAGTGCTATTTTTATTTTCATGTCGCAAGACTCACAGTACTGGATTTTCATAGGCGTTATCATGACTATCACTTGAACTATAATCAAAAACTTAAAAAGATTTGGATTGCAATTAATCATGTTCTTTTGCTCGATAAATTATCCGCTAATTTTAACAATTCTGTAAGTGTACTTACACTTCATTATTTTTTTTTTTTTGGAGGGGGACGACTTTCGTACACGTGCACCTGTGGCACGTTTAAATTAAGAATGATATTTACAAGGTATTCTTTAATGAAAATTTTAATTAACCGTTATTGTCTTTTATGACCGATTATTAAGTTTTTATTATGATTTATTTATATCTTAATGTATTTTGCATTTGCATTTATGTGCAAGCCTACAATTTTTTTTAATTTAAATGGCAAATCATCTCTAGATTTTATAATTTTTTTTTTTAATTTTATGAGGTGATTTTGCATATAATTTTTAGGAAAAGTTGACAGATTGGTAATTGTATAACACTGATGATAACAGATCGTTTATCTTCGACACTTTAAAGACATGATTTTATTTCTAATGGAACACGTGTAAATAAAACATTGCTGTAATAATTTTAAACAATTTACGACTACTTTTTTTAAAAATTCTTTTTTAACTGAAATAAATGAATTTTTATAGTTAGATCAAATTTTAAATTTAGAGACCCAAAGCACAGAAATGGTTACCTTTTTTCATGAGTCTAATGTCCATTCAAGCACAAACAATTTACTTAAACATGAATTTTTAAATTTTTGATTCGATAGTTGCGACATGATTTTCTAGGTCTACAAATTGACAATATATTTTTTCAAATAGCTATAGCAAATATAAAAGTCTAGAGATCCCTAATGGACACCCTTTTGTTAATAAGTTAAATCTACGTCCAAAGTATAAGCAATGGAAATAATATTTTAAGATTTTTATTTTATTTTTTATAATTTGATTCGCTAGATGGTCTTCATATTGACAATAAATTCTGCTGCAACCTTACTAATATCAGTGCCTAAAGATCACCAATGAATAGCTTTTTGTTAATAAGTTTAAGCAATATAAATAATGACTTACGATTCTTATATTTTTTTAATTTGACTTGCTATTTGCAGCATGTTATTTTATGATAAAATTATAATAAACAAATGCATATTCAAAGTATTAGCAGTGTAACTAATATTTTAAGATTTATATATATTTTTCAAAATTTTATTTTGCTAGTTGCCGCATGTTATTTTATGGCCTTTGGTGTTTAGCTTATCTTTTTTTTATCTATCAACTATTTCGGCCCATAGTGTCACTGATGAAAAATGAATTTACGGAATGTGCACATATGGCCAATGAAAATTTAACAGGTAATTTTGATAAATATATACTCTCTTTCAGCTTTGTAAATTAGACATTTTGTGAAAACCACTAAAGCCAACAAACACGTTAAAATTATATAAAAATTGTTACTGATATCGAGAACATATATTATCATGTGAATTATATGGGCTGTTTCTTCCGTTAAACTCTATAATATTGATTCTTGTGTTTAATTGTGTTTGATGTACAAGCCATGTTTATTTTTCTGTGTCTTTTTTAATAATAAGATTATCAAAATCATTAGTTGTAATAAGGCATAGAAAACCCTTATAGAGCAAAGTCCATTTGCTCTTATGAATCGTGTGTCGATAAAACAGAATCAGTAACAATTAATCTGAAACATTTTAAGAACTGTTGGCCATTAAACTTAATCCAAATAAACCATTCTTATTATATGTTGAATACAGTATGTGTTGGCAAGGAAATAAACAAAACTGATAAAGATCGATTTCAGAGTGTTTTGTTTAACCATGGTACTGACCCTGAAGTTATTTTATTAAAAAAATTGAATTACAAGAAATAAAATTATCCAAAATAGAATAGCGACAAAACATATTTTTCTAGTTACCATACCACATATGCTTTAAGTGGGTGTTTGTTTTAATTGGCCTGTTTTGAAAAAAAACCCTGAAATTTGACTAAGAGCCAAATATTTCGTTGTTTTTTTTCGACCTATATTATTACAAAAGCGGATAAAAATACAATTAAACATGTATATAACATTTCAAAATTTGATAATGATAAACAACAAATGAAATCAGATACTTTTAAAAGAACATATAAAGCCGAATATCCATTCAGTAGGGATCGTACTATTCATTCTAAAAGACAACAGAGATCTCCCAAGTTATCCAAAAATTAACACTCACCACGGTTCAGATTTCTAGACTTATATCTATTAATTTCCGCAAGTTTTTAGAGTTGAAATAAACTTATTCTGAAAGTCAATATGACCATGTTCTTTAACGAAATCAATTGTATAAGAAGATCACAGGTTTATTAATTCCGAAGTGTGAAAAGGTAACTGGTAATGTTGTTGAAAAAATACTTTTAGTGGACATAAACCTCTTTCTTTTCTCTGTAACTGGGGTCTTTTAAATCTTAAAAATCGAAATAAGGTTGGTAAGTTAACATTTAATTTCTTAGTTTTGTGAAAGTTTCAATTTTATTTCGCTTTATAATATTGACATATAATGTCCTTAATTAAAATAAGACATGTCACTAAGGAACATTGGTGTCATATTTGTCTAAAACACTACTAACGTATCATTGTGTCTTTCATCGCCTACGGTTCAAATTCCACTAAGGCAGATGCGTGTGTTGCATTCAAATCGACTATATATATGTTGTTTCTAAACATAGTTGTTATATTTTCATTAAATGTTTTAAAAATGTTCTACAATGCTATCATTTCGCAATGGTTTAAATTGGATGAAAGGGAATGTTTTCTACATGGACTTTTTAATTTCGTTGTTTTACTGTTTATGCTCTTTGTGTCGTCAAACAAATGCGATCACAAAATTTGATCGGTAAAAAGTGACGTAATTGATAGAACGTATTTATAAATACACAGACTCATATTCGTGTACGTTCTATCTTTACGTTCAGACACAACTACCCCACTAAATATTTTTTCACCATATATATCAATGGATTTGATTAGCTAAATATTTAATACCTTTAAATCACAATCAGTAATGAAATGGTATTAAATTAAATAATATTTTATTTACTGTTTAGTTTTGTTAAAAGGCTCTATTTTATTTCTCTTTATAATATTGACATATCTGGACTTTAAATATTTAAATAAAAAAACAGTATGTTTTCACTATTAGGGATCTTTGTGGCAGAGTGGCATCATTGTTTCACTTATCGGCTAGGTTTAAATACAAATAAATTCGTTTTATCAGAACAGTTCAATTGTTATATTTTTGTTAATACACTGTGAAAATGTTCTTTGTTCAAGAACTCTATCGTTTAATATGATTTTGATTTCAATTCAGTGATTGTTTTTCTCTATGCACACTGAATGAGGTTGTTATACTAATTTCGCTATTTGTGACGTCAAAGAAATGCAATCACATACTTTGATTGCTAACAAGTGACGTCAATTAAAGTGCTTATTGATAAACAGACGCACGTGAATTACTTTATAAAGGTTTAAAATGTTTTAATGTGGACTCCACATATATTTCTAATATATAATTTCTAATTTTGATATGTTCATGTTAATTTTTATTCATATTTAAGTACGTCAAGACACAAATATATACTTTTCAGCATTAATATTAATTGATTTGATCAAAATATTTTATTCTTTGAAATCCCTGTGCATTTGAGTGCAAGAAAATTGAATGGAATAAAACAATGTTTGATTTAGTTTTGTGAAATGTTACTATTTTATTTCACTTTGATATATTGACAATAAGAGGACCCTAAGTAAAATGAGGCATGCCATGTTTATTTACCTATTGAAGACCTTTGAGGCAGAGTGGTGTAAAGCGCTGACTGAAAGATCAATTTGCCTCTCTTCGCCTAGGTTCAAATCCCACTCAGGCAGATGTTTGTTACATTCTTATTGACTATAAACGTCATTTCAAAACAATTGACTTGCTATATTTTAATTAAAACATTTTGAAAATGTTTCTAGCTCTGCAACTCCGTCAATTAATAGTTCAATGATTCACATTATTGATTGTTTTTCTGTGAAAATGGTTTTTATGTTGTTTTCGCTGTTTGTTACGAGAAAGAAATGCAATCACAATATTTGATCAGAATCAAATGAAGTCATTATTTGAATGAATTCATGAATAAGCAGATTCTTCTTAAAAAAATAAAATAAAAATTTTAATGTTCCAATGTGACCTTAACGTATGCTTCGATATATATTTTTTAATTTCGATACCTTAACAATGATTTTTCATTCATATTTATACACGTTCAACCTTTACGTCCAGACACAACTTAATACTTTTTCAGCATATATATTACATGTATTTGTTTTGATTAGCTAATATTTCATACGTTTAAATCACAAGAAATTGGATTTAACAACATAATATTTGATTTAGTTCTTAATTTTGTTAATAGGTACTATTTTCTTTCTCTTTATAATATTGCCATATCTAGTCTTTATGTAAAAATACGATACTCCGTTTTGTGATTAAGGACCTCTTAAGTTGAAAGGTTTAATGCGCAGGTTTTCGTATCTTGGTGTCTTTTACCGTCTGGTTTCAATTCGGTTGAAAAGATGCTAATATGAAAATATGAAATATTTGCCAATCTCTCCCTTCTTTCCAGTTCCCATCCCCTCTATTATGCAAATGAGCGTCTTGAAATAAGAGAAAAGGACTGAAACTGAAACGATGACTACAACGATAATAACTAGTACGAGAAAAAAATAAATAAAAATAAAACCAGTCAACTCCCTTATGTTTAAGATATGAAAGTTCGTTGCAATTTTTATTCACTGCCACATTTAAATATAATAATCGAATATTTCAAAGGTTATATATTTTTACAATCAACGGTTCCAAAATTGGATACCTTTTTGAAAATTTGTATATAATAATAATAATAATAATAATAATAATAATAATTATAATAATAAAGGAAGACGCTACAGTAAATGTTTGGTGGCTCTGAACAATTGGATATAATATCAATTGAATAGATAGCTTATCTCTAGTATAATTACAGATGTGAATCTTTTTTTTCGAATCGAAGTGCTTAAAATTTGAGATAATACAAATTAAAACAATAAATTGCTTACAATGTTGTAATATAATAATTTGATTGGCCAGAACCATAAATATAATTTTAAAAAAGCTTAGCTAAATTATTCATCATTGATATTGAAATGATCATGATTCATCCAATGCAATCTTTTTAAAAGTAAAAAAAGACAAAAATATCTATAGAAATGCTTATCTGAACACAGCATTTTGATAAATTGCATGTGAAACCGAGAAGCTGTAAGCATAATCATAGCATTATATGTTTACAGCTTCTCGGGTTTGCATGCAATTTATCAAAATGCAGGTGTTTAGAAAAGCATATATATTTCTCGCATATGTGATAGATTTATCTCACTGAATTAGTGGTACGATATTTCTTCCATATCGCAACCGCGTGCGCAATGGAACTGGGACTACTTTGTTTTTAATTGACAACTGACATTATTTAGTGGGTAAAAAATTATATAAAAATATCGAAAGTAAATATTTTTATGATAAATATTATTATTTTTACTAATGAATATGTATATATAAAGAAAAAATTCGTTAACCAATTACACGACTGAGGTCGAGATGGGGAAATTCCGAACTCGTCGTCAGATTTTTCCCAAACCCTACAAAACCTTGTTTGAGATGAAATATCTGACCACTCGATCAGATTTTTCCCATTTCGACCTCAAACTCGTGATAGATTTTCCTTCTGAATTAAAAAAAATATCGTAAAAAACGTGTTTACTTACCATTGCAGTAATTGATATTGAAAAAAAATCCATTAGAGCATACTTTAGTTTATGTGCTTATATAAAATGTCTGGTGTATTTAGATTTTTAAATGTGCTTTTCGTTATCCAGTTTCGTTTTATATATCCAGTTTATATGTTCCATATCTTTTATTTCGTTTTGCCAATATTAAATGCCTTTAAATCACAATAATAAAGCTAACTCTTTAAGGATACAATCAATATTTGTAATAGTTCTGTGTTGAATGAAAGTTTTATATTTGTTATCTCTATATAACATTGACATATTAAGACTTACTTAGAAATTATATGCCATGTTCCTCTTTTTTGTATGAGTTTGTACAATTAGCATTTTGTGAAAGGTTTTGATCAGTTGACTTAGGTTTAAAAATTCGAAATTACACAGTTAAAAAAGAAGTTTTTGAAATGTTTCTTTAGCTAGAATCATAGCTCATAATGTAAACAAGATTGATTGAAGATGCTCACATTCTTGATATTACATGTTGTCGGAACAGGCCGCTAAACAAGGTTATGTAACCAAAGCATTATTGCTTCCGGTTTTGTTGAAATGGTCTTCAAATCGGTCACTTTAATTTTACAAAACGCAATTGCATTATTTAATAAAGATCTAAATATAGTTAAAATCTCGCCTACAATTGACAATTTAAGCTGTTTAAAATGGCTTTTGTAGTCAAAATGCATGCCACACCTTTGCACGACAAAATAAATAATGCACGTAAATGTATCATGATTGGTCAGCCATTCAAAGGCGTGGCAGTCATATTGACAATAAACGTCAACTCAAAACAGCTCAGCTGTTGTATTTCCTTTCATTCTGTAACTTAACAATGATATATATTCAGTGTTGTTTTTTATTTTTATGTTATGTTTTATTTATTTATTTATTACTTGCTATTTAAATGCAGTTTGGATGGAATTTGTTTCCTTGTTCAGTCGTACAATATAATACATATACATGCGTTTTTATTGTTGTGCAAAGCAGCATACATAAGAAGACAGAAAATTACTTTTTCAGATTTGTAACGGATGTTGAACTATCTGTTGAATTTCGTTATTCGACACCGATCTTATATCGGTCCGTTTTGAAATTGTGATGCTTTATTGATAAGTAACCGTTGACACGTCTAAGTTATTTACCAAATGTATTTCTCATTATTATTGAAATAACTCGATCAACGATAAAAAAAACATTTTAACATTTATTTTTAAAAGTTTTTGAAATTTCTTAGTTATGCCGTTTTCAATAGAAGGCCTCTTCTATTTATTTCGCTCAAATAATACGTTACTTTTTACGAATCAACATGCCCATTTGTTGATTACGTAGCGATTCTTCGTATCCAGTTTCTGTTTAGTCAGCAATTTTTCAATGTATTAATTTCAAAAATGGTATATGACAATACTGGGTTGTTAAGGAAATGTTTAAGCATAAAGTTATTTAATTTTTATCATAAATGTGCCATGTGCAGATTTATTTAAAATTTATCAAAATATTTTTAAAAATTCTATAGTTTGCTCATAATTTATGCAAAAGGGGACCGCCGCGTATCGATCCCAGTTTTTCCGATATTCTTGTACGTGTCGTAAAATGACTGATGTTGCGTTAATAATAATAATAATAATAATAATAATAATAATAATAATAATAATAATATATATATTATTATTATTATTATTATAAACCCAACCTCAATTATTTTGTTTTTATAGACAGGCATATTGACGCTCTTACGCTCTTATTAGTTACATTGTAATACATTTCGATTAAACACGTGACAAACATGTACACCTTATGCTTGAAACCTACAAATGTGCAACTACTAAACCGTTCTATAGTTCATAAATAATAAACACGTGTTTGTGCCAACTGCCGCACGCAGTTTGATTAGATTCCACAGTATTTCTTTTTTTAATGATAATAATAATAATAATAATAATAATAATAATAATAATAAAACTTGTTCAGTTATAGATTTATATAAAAGCTTTGGTTTTTCCTCTGCATTTAGATGTAGAAACAATCCTGTATTTTTTACCATTTTAAAGCATTGCTTCGGATTACCTATATCACGTAGGCAGGCAAACATTTCAAATAATGATTTACGCCCCATTCAAGATTTTTAACATGATTTTAAAGAAGATGGTTGAAACCGGAGTCCAAGAGAAAAATCTACTTTCGGCACATAAATCGATCAACCCTATCATATTATGATCTTTCGGGTTCGAACTAAGGCGGTTAGAGGCGTTGTAATCAGTAAGATCGCGCACTAAACTATTGAAACCTTGAAACATTTATAACTTCCCACCTAATGAACTTTTCTGTAGTCCATGTACATGTATTATAGACACGTGTCTGAACTAATTATCCCGCGCGCAGTATATTGTAGAATTACTTTCTCGTTTTTATCTACATCACGTAGAAAAACCCATCATCCATTCGATAAACACAAATAATTGTTAGTTGTCACGTTATGAAGAGTTCAATTTAAGATGTTATGAAAGAAGAGGACGTTCAACTTGTAACGATTTAAATTGATCAAAATAAGAACGGGAAATGTATTAGCCTACCAATCGATACAGTGCATCTACATTCTTATTACTAATATGTGAAGCGTCAAGACGTGATGCTTTGTCACATGTTCGTCATGCTAAGGAATATTGTGTAACCAACAGGCTGTTTTTGACAGTTTTTTTTACGTCACATCATACATATTAGGTATTCGTGAAGAGATAATGTTTTCATATTAATCTCGCTGACCAATTTAAACTCAAGTTCATGTGTTTCGCGAAGTTGTGAAAGACTGATCAGATTTGTACTGCTGCTCGCTTACTACGACCATTTATAGTGCTAGAAAGCTTGCCCCGATGCTATAGATTAAAATTGCAGAGCATACGGTTCATTTATAATAAAGTAACCGCCCTAACCAGTAACCTTTCAGGTTTCTTGTAATCTCGACCGGATTGTCACTAAAGTAACCGCCCTAACCAGTAACCTTTCAGGTTTCTTGTAATCTCGACCGGATTGTCACGAATAAAAATCACAGATCACTTTGTCCATTATGCATGTTCGAGCAATCAAGTGTCATATACCATTTCTGAATGTTTTTTTATGATTTACTTCGAAAATGGAATATGACACAAGTAAAAGCTATTCTTATTTAAAGTCCCAAAAGGCTGTATGGAATAAAATGCTTTTAGAGCTGTTTGATTTTCTTTCCGCACAATTGTTAATTTTCCATCAATTTATTAAGATAATTTTAAGTTGACAAGGTTTATAAACATGTACAATTTGCTAATTTAATTAATGGATCCGTTAATTTTAACAACTATATTCACAACATTAAGTTTCGGAATTGATAAATGAAACTAGTCTTATTACAAAAGATACTGCAGCAGTAAGTTCATCTTAATTGTTATTTGCAGATTGAAGTATTGCTTATCTCAGCAATTCAAAACATTTAACAGCAGTGCCTTTATTCAAATATTTCTCACATATAATGCTTCACATAAAGAGTGTTAAACTAGTTTGGTTTCGGTTATTTTATATGTAATGACTTCGTGTGAATTGTTTACTGTCCATGATACCCCTTTGGAGTCATATTTTCAACGCATTTGCATTATTTTTTAACCAAATTTTCATTGTGTATATTTGATTGTAAAATTATCAAGATGGTTAAAGATCCCTCAATAGTACTTTAACCACACCCCCTGGAATTTTCATCCAAAGTCGTGAGTTTTTTCCTTAATGTTTCCAATAAGTTTTTTTCTTTATCTTGCTTAACATTTATTCCTTCGTGATGTTTATTGCGTAGGACTGTTACCAAGATGCATGCACTACTGTTGCCAAGTACATGTACTACTGTTGTCAAGTACATGTACTACTGTTGTCAAATACATGCACTACTGTTACCAAGTGCATGCACTACTGTTACCAAGTACATGTACTGTTGTTGCTAAGTGCATGTACTACTGTTGTCAATACATGTACTACTGTTGACAAGTACATGAGCTACTGTTGCAAAGTATTTTGCGTTGACTGTTCTCAAGTGGATGCTGTTGCCAAATACATGTAACACTGTTGCTAAATACATGTAATACTGTTGTCAAGTAGATGTACTACTGTTGCCAAATACATGTAATACTGTTGCCAAGTAGATGTACTTCTCTTGTTAAATACATGACATACTGTTCCCATGTAGATGTACTACTGTTGCCAAATACATGTAATACTGTTGCCAAGTTGATGTACTACTGTTGTCAAATACATGTAATACTGTTGCCAAGTTGATGTACTACTGTTGCCAAAACATGTAATACTGTTCCCAAGTAGATGTACTACTGTTGCCAAATACATGTAATACTGTTCCCAAGTAGATGTACTACTGCTGCCAAATACATGTAATACTGTTCCAAGTAGATGTAACTGTTGCCAAATACATGTAATACAAGAATTTTGCGCTTGACTGTTCCCAAGTACATGTACTACTGTTGCCAAATACATGTAACACTGTTGTCAAGTTACACGTATTACTTTCGCTAAGTATATATTTTTCATTTCTGCTTCATGTGAAATGTAAACTTTTTTAAAATTGTTTTAAAATGTTTATTAACAAATTTTGTAACTGTGTTTATTTATTTATCTATTATGGTACAATCGCACAGATATTATTTCCCAATTTTTAAATCAATATTAATTCTTAAATTTGTATACATTGTATACGCAGATGTAAGCCATTTTGATTTTTGGCGTGTCAGATGTCCAGTTATGGCGTTGAAGTAGAATTTGGTGACGTTAAAGTTGACATTTAATTAAAATTAAAATAGTATATGACAATATACCATTTTAAATGTATTTTATGATTGAATTCAAAAATGGTCTATGACATCAGTTCAAAATTACAAAGTGTTGGCAAATGGGAATAATTCTTTGCAATCGTCATATCGAACCCCTTATAAATCTGCAAAACAATGTCTAACTTTTTCTAGAAAAAATTGCATGCTGTGGATTTGATATTTTTTTTTATTTTTAAATACTTCATACTATTGATATTGGTAAAAAAAATACCATCGACTTCATTAAGTTAATCAGTAACAATATCTAGAGTAAAAACGTGTTATAATATTGAGCGTATCTCAACTCCAGTAAAAAATTGATGGATAATCAAAACCACTTTGATAGAAATAGAATTGATTCGTTAGCCCTTTTTGGTTGTCAGTTAAAGAAATGGTTGATTTTGTGTTGTAGAAGAATTGATCCGACAATCATAGCTGAAATGATTATATCCAGCTGTTTGGACAACCAATTCATTTATATGATATAAAAGACGGCACATAAGAATTAGGGTAATGTATTTATTTGCAATAATTGGATTTGTTTCTTCAATCTTGAAAAAAAAGAGTTTATGAGAAAACGTTAAGTGGATTGGGGTAATGGTGTTTTACGCCCCAGTCAAGATTCACTTACACCGAGGCGGTCAGTTCTGGGATGATGGAGGAAACAGGAGTGGCCGAAAAAAACACCACCGACCTTTGACAAGCGAACGGACAAACTTTCCTACATAAGGATCGGCTCGGGCGGAATTCGAACCAAAGCGGTAAGAGACACTGTGATCCGTAAGCACGCGCTTTAAACCACTCGGTCATCAAGTCTGCAAGGAGGTATCGTTGCAAGAAAGAAAGACTTATATCTCTTTTTGAATATTTTATTTTATCAAAAGTAAATAGCGAGTTTTCCATTGATAATTTTATGGATTCATTCAATAACCTCTGGTTGAATAATTAATGTGATAGTTAGGATCCTACCTGCACCACACTGATTTCACTTTGGAGAGCACAATGGGCATGATTCATTTTGTTTAATACACGTATTATAAGAATTCTACATAAAGACCGTACATTGATATCACTTTGAAAAGTATGATGGTTGGGGTCCTTTTATTGTATATTAAATATTAACCACTACCCTGGACCAGTTACCTATTATAATCGTTGATCGGGAAATAATTAAACAAGTTCGGGTTAATCTTATTTTAGTAGTTAGTAAATATTCTGCTGGGGTATGTTACTGTCACGATACGAGAACCTCAATATCGACGTTTTTTTATTTGGATTTTTAGACATTACAAAATTCATTGCAAATTCATTACAAACTCCTTAATTCGGGATTGATTTTTATGAAATTTTCGTTTAGGTCATATTTAGGTACGGCGAATAAAATATGTTAGAACGAAAAACTGTTACATGTACCCTTTCAACGCGTTCGTGAGATATTGATAAGGCCCGGGTTGTTCTAGCATTTGCACGATTCCTATCTATACAAATTAACTTTCTGAGCGTTTTTCATTACAGCTCATTCGATACGATGGCCGATAACGGCCAGACAGAAATGAAGCATTATATCTATGTTTGTGTACCATGGTACACATTTTTATGATACACAAACACATAAAAAGAGTCGTGTTTGTGTACCATAAAAAGTGTACTGTGGTACACAAACATTGGTAAAATGCTTCATTTAGCTTGAAAATTAGTATAATGGTACGCAGGCATACCAAAAGTGTTGTATTTGTGTACCATGAAAAAGTGTACCATGGTACACAAACATACTGAAAGAGCCGTGTTTGTGTACCATAAAAAGTGTACCGTGGTACACAAACATAGGTAAAATGCTTCATTTAGCTTGAAAATTAGTATAATGGTACGCAGGCATACCAAAAGTGTTGTATTTGTGTACCATGAAAAAGTGTACCATGGTACACAAACATACTGAAAGAGTCGTGTTTGTGTACCATAAAAATGTGTACTATGGTACAAAAACGTACCAAAATAGTCGTGTTTCTGAACCATAAAAAATGTACCGTGGTACTAAAACATAGGTAAAATGCTTTATTTTAGCCTGGCCGTTATCGGCCATCGTAGATAAGCAACATTTAAAACGTATTAAAAATCGCCGAATCGGTCCTTGATTGGTCTTATATAAGCAGTTTTAGCGTATTATAAATTTCTGTTTTGCCGACAGTTCAGATGTTCTAAAAAGATTTATCTGTGAACAGAAATCTCTTTATACACTGTTCTGTCTTAATGATAAATTTCAGTATTTAAATGAGTTTTTTTTAAATTAGCACATGACCATGCAATCAGGTGCAATGTATTGAATGTACTTAGTTGCACCGTATTGGTTTCCATAGCGACCGATAAATGAACGTCTCAACATAGCAATTTGTGCGTCTTTGGTTTTAGCGATAGGTGTCGCATCTGAACTGTTTGAAAAAAAGCTCTCTCTCTCTCTCTCTCTCTCTCTCTCTCTCTCTCTCTCTCTCTCTCTCTCTCTTCAAAAATAATACCTTAATGTGTATAAATATTATGCCGTATCACATTGAGATTGTGTCTCATTTTTTTCGTTAAACAATATGCATTTTATAATGTACAGTTCATAAATTAATATTATAAAAAAAGACTTGCTTAATAAATTGTTCTGACGTTACAATTTCTGTTGTGATTTTGTCAGCTGCCATATACCACTTTTTGAATGTATTTTAATGATTAAGTTCAAAATGTTGTATATGACACAGTCACAAAACACCAAAATATCTCTCTCTCTCTCTCTCTCTCTCTCTCTCTCTCTCTCTCTCATATGAATTGATTAGTAGTTCGAAAATGTCTTTATTTCAATTCACGTATTTATAAAAACGATCAATGTTTAAGATTCGTTTTTGCATGTGATTGTAATGATTTATAACGGTATAATTGTTATTACTATTTCCATGATAAAGCAAGCGATATGTTTCGTTATGTGTTTTTAAGCAACAGATATATCTTCTTTTCTCTGAAGTTAAAAAATTTCCATCAAAAAGAATTCTATGCGATAACAAATCAAATTAGAACGGAACAAGACACACAATAATCATATAGAACGCCTTGTTACATAAAAGATACCAATTTCCTCGTTTGATGTAGCTTACAAATCGATAAAAGATATATATTGTCATAATGTTAAATGTCAAATGTTCTAATTTGACGTGATTTTGGAAAAAAAAATGAGTGTACAGATATATTATTTTCTAGATATATTACATATGGATTATATGTCATAAAACATAACTCTCTCTCTCTCTCTCTCTCTCTCTCTCTCTCTCTCTCTCTCTCTCTCTCTCTATATATATATATATATATCTGCGTGTGTGTGTGTGTTTTATTTTTTCTTGATAATGTCACTGATTTTTCACTAAGAATATGTACATGTACTTTGCAAAAGCCAAAGAAGCTTAAAACAAGACGTCTCAAGACAACGACAAAAAAGGCAAAGCATGACATAACTAGTACTACTAATGATGAAACTCCTGACTTTAAACGGACAACAGAGTTAAAAAAAAAATTCAGTGATATGGTAAGAACCGCAAAAACACATCGACCTACTAACAACAAGTGGTGACATTATATTATATATCCTGTGTTCAAACGTAACTTGAATACACATAATTTTTTTTCTTGAAATATTATTTGGATATCATAGTTTTATTTATTGTTTTTCCAATAAATATATCATTGGCAACCAAAACACAGACAAATACACGACACAAGACATTGCCAGAAACAGCAAAATTTGAGAACAATGGTTTAAAAAATTCCGGTTTTGAACAAATACTGGTATTAAATAATCAAGCGGTTTGCGTTTAGTACTACTGGCTTGAACCTCACTTATTTTATCTCAAGCCGCCTAATTAGTGGGTTTTTTTAATTTATATCTAGTGCCCGCCTTAACCAGCGATATGGAATTATTATCAATTATTTATTTATTTATTTATTTATTCATTCATTTATTTATTTACATTGTATTAATCTATTTACATTGTATATATCTATTTATTTATCTTATGTTTTGATAATTTCCTTGGAAAAAATCTGCCGGCTACACATTTTTGCATTCCGTTAATCATGAATGTGTTCCATCGCATAAGACGCATCAACATCAAGATGTAGTAAAACAGTATAATGTCTGGCAACTTGGCAACCCACTATCTGACATGGCATAATCATCGGATTAGTGCCAAATTATTTAATGTATTTGTGCAGTTAAAGAATCCTGCTTTCAGCATTATTCTGCTAAGGTAATCTTTTAGATCTGGTAAACTAATTTTCGACATTATAATAACCTTCATTATTTGATTTTAACGCTGTAAAATTAGGTATGTGGCATTTTCATTAAACTTGGTTGAATAAACATCTTTCACAGGCAATTTATATCTCTAATCCTTGGAATATACGTTGATCAGGATTTAAACTACGGAAAACTGTCAAAACCAAAAATTTTCAATGGCTTTTGTATGAATGAAGTATGACACTATTTAAAATGGTGGATTTAATAAAATGCCCCTACAGTAAAGGATTTTTTGTTTTTGATTTGTTTCCCCTTTTTTCATACTGGCTAGTTAAATTCAGGAAAATAGATATCAAACCGATCCTAGAACTCTGCCAAGATGGATGGATCCCGAATCCCTTCTCCTTTCGGTATCAATCGGGTTTGTTCAATTAAGTTTAATAATAGTTTGTTTAATTAAATCTTGTTTTAACTTTATTTTTTAAAAATCGTAATCGTGTTGTTTCTTGTCCTTTTGGCATTCTGTAGCTTAGTGTCTCATTATTATTATTATTATTATTTTCCAAGAAATAATTATTAACGTAAAATTTGTTAATTGTTTGATTTTATTTTATTTAAAAAAATATTTATTAACATAAACAAAAAAACGAGCTTGTAGCTCAACATAGTTATATACATATTAATATGATTAATATTCTAGTTTTGTTATACACTTTCAGTTAGAATTCCATGCCTTGTTTTTTTTTTTTTTTTTTTGTTGTCTATTTTAAATAATCCTTCATATTTGTTCAGCGACTTTGCGACATGAGGGTTATTTTCATTTAAAATTAGATGCACCGTTTTGTTATTTATTTTATACATCCATTTATAGTTAGTAAATTGTTCACTAACCTCGCGAAATGTTTAAAGCAAATCTTTATCCTTTATTTAACAAATTGTTCGTTAATTTTTAAAAGTCGTTTTAGATGTTTATCAAATGGTATTTATCACATTTTATTCATGCATCATAGAATGCAATGTGTGATCCTTTTTTTATCAATCATTTTAAAACATTATCAGTATATTTAATTATACCTGTTTATTTACGTATGCATTCATTTTTAAAATTAATTTTAAGAAGCCCAGATAATCATTAAAATATGATAATATTTTATATTTCTTTTAAATAAAATAAAATAAAATTTAAAAAAGTTCTAAAATGAGCATGGTGTCATATACCACTTTTTGAATGTATTCTTATGATTAAAATGCAAAAAGTGGTATATGACATTAGCATAAAGTTTTGTAATGAATATGAAAAATAAGTCACAATCATTTCTGTTTTAATTGAAACTACTCATTTAATGTGTTATGATATAGTTTTCAATATGGCACACATGTTCTTTACCAAAGGTTACAAGACCTTTTAAGCATCGCAATTTGATAAAATATTATTGTCGGGCTTGACGGTCGTTAATGTAAACAATATTGGCGTAGGCCTACGTCGGAATGATAGAGTAAGAGATTACCGACCGAAAACTTTTTGGTGCTCAGTTAGCAGTGGTTGGGTTGCATAATTTTTTCAAGTTGGAACCCACTTTTTAATAGTTCATTTTTGATAAAACGGTGTTTATTTTTTAGATAAAAAGGGTCATGTTTATTCTCTAAAGCTGAATAAAACTTTTTCATTGTAACCAGTTTGTGTTCAGTTACGGAATTTTGTTGATGCAATCTTCAGAATTGGTTTTTTTGTTTTGTCTTTTTCCTGTTCTGTGGTTTTTCTTCTTGTTTGTTACAGCTATGACCAAAGTTTCTTTATGTGATTCAGCAGCTGCAACCTTTAGTTATACAAAAGTTATATTGTATTATTACTAATTTTATCCATACCTGACTCCTATGGACCAAATATTCCCGTATCAACATCCTTTTTGACCTTGCGACCTTGACCTTTGAACTACACACCTAATACACGACACATAATCTTTTGTTGGTTCATATTTGTTTCAAGTTTGAATGGACTCCGTCTAAAGATATATAAGTACTGAAGCATACATGGACAGACAGACATACGGACAAACGGACATGGCATTCCATATAAATTCTCTAAAATAAATTTACGGGGAGTTATAAATCCCAAAAGTAATATGTATAATGAGCAATTGTCAACATAACGAAGAATTTGTCATCAGAATACAAATTGACGACAAAACAGATCAAATGAAACAAGAAAAGACGAAACACAAATTTAGACTTATCCTTATAAAACTGCCATCTTTGGTCGGACGTTTTAAAGCAATCATTTTCAGATTTATTTATTTTAAGTTATTCAACAGTTCTTTCAAAAATCAGGTTTAGATACCATACAGTTTTGTATTGCATAAATTACATACCACTTTTTAATTATTATTCGTTTTGCTTTCAAACAGTTAAATATACGGTATTGATTAGAAGCCATTTTAGAAAAATAAAGTTCATTTTTGTCGAGCCTGGCTTTGCCATAAGGCGAGACTTGGGTGTTACATTTCCGGTGTTGTCGGTGTCGGCGTGTCAAAATGTGAAAGTTTATGTTTAATTAATGTATTTTTCTACTCTATCAAAAACTAACCAGACGAGACATTTAACTCCGTGGAATTCTTGTTTAAACTATTTATATATACCGCTTAAAATATTAGCTAGGGGCCTATAGTAACTTGTGAGAGACATTTAAGCCGTTTGGAAGACTACGTCATGATTGATTTGATGGCAACCTTTAATCAATCAGGAGACAGTGAAGGTTTTGGGCGACATGTTTGTGGCACATTTTTCAAATTTTTAAATTAATTTTTCTTTGCATTTACGAAAGGACTTTCTTTTGTACCTTTACCCATTAAATTCTATGTAAAATTTTGGAATTTTTTTACGGATATATTCAAATGGCTTGATTACTTCATTTTAGGCCATTTCAATCGAAATTCACGTAGTTGAGGGTAAAAAAGAAAGTCTTTTCGCATTTACATACGAAATTATTGAATATACACCGTAGATTATATGTATGCGTTTATAACTGTGTATACCACTTAGTTGTTCTTCATATGCCTTGATTTATTTCTCCATTTCTTTTAATTTTTGTTTAATATAATATGCATCAATATTTTATTTCTATACAACTACGGTGGCTTAGTTGGTAGAGTGGTCGCTTCGTTTGTGTGAGATCAGGGTTTCAAACCCCGACCGGATCTGGCCAAGCACTCCGCATTTAGAAATTTCCTCATTTCTGTTACACTTGTGTTTTTTTATCGTTATTTACATAAATAGGATTCCAGAATTGATGTCGTTTTGAAATTTTCAAATGTTTTCAGTACTTTGTTTCACATATACGTATATGTCTTTGTATCCATTATGCTTTAGATGTCATAATTGTGAAACTTTGGATTCTTTTGAAGGGTTATGGCCATTTTTCGCGCCGGAACGTTACCACTCGCCATCGAAACTGGGCGATACTCCAGGCCGCTCATACCACTATCCGATAGGTTGTGTAAATTTTGTGATATGTCTTCTGTGGAAGATGAGAAGCATGTTTTATTTTTATGTCCTATTTATTCAGATTAACGTTTTACACTTTTACAGAAAGCGAACATGTACTAGTATATTGAAAATTTTAGTAGTTTTAATTTTGATGACGGTTTTAATGTTTTATTAAATCATGGCCCCATGCAACCTTTTTAGCTCAATATATCTATCAGTGTTTTAACAGAAGAAAAAAGTTTATATGATTTTATGCTATGAAATGATTCTTAATGTATATATTGTGTTTTATAGTGTCTCATAAGTCAATTTTATGGCTGGATTTAATCATATATATTTTGCTGTAATTTATGTACATGTATATGTAAAAAAATATTATGGTATAATTATATGTGACAATTTAATAAATATATAATACAAATACCAGTTAAATTTTGATGTGCCAGATGTTCACATTTCGGAAATTCATTCCTCATCAATGACACTAAGACCGAAAAGTTTGATGGATAAAAAACATAAGCCAAACAGTTGAAAATAATGAATCAAAAATTCCAAAATTATATAAATCCAAATCCAGCTAAGGAATGCTTTGCATGAAGGAAAGAAACCTTAGTTTTAAATAAATTAAAAATTTTAGACGGCTGAAAACTTTGCTAAATGGTACATTTTCTGACAGCACAAAGTACTGCCTACTGAGTTATGGATACCCTCGGGGAGTTTTACTCCACCAGCAGCGGTACCCGCTCAGGGGTAGTAAATATATAATACAAATAACAGTTAAATTTTGATGTGCCAGATGTGCACATTTCGGAAATTCATTCCTCATCAGTGACACTAAGACCGAAAAGTTTGCTGGACTAATAAAAAAACTAATAAACTAACTAAATAAACTAATTATTTTTATTATTTAATTTTCAACTGTTTGGCTTATGCTTTTTGTATCTATCATATTTTCGGCCCTTAGTGTCTTTAATGAGGAATTGCTTTCCGAAATGTGCGCATGTGGCGTGTCAAAATTAACTGGTATTTTTGTTAAACAATAGTTAGTACTTTGTGTTGACAGAAATTGTACAATGTAGCAAATTTTAAGTCGACTTAATTTTTAAAACATGTTTAAAACTGAGGTTTATTTCCCCATGCAAAGCATTCCTCAGCTGGACTAGAATTTTTGTAATTTTGGAAAAATGGATTTATTAATTTTCAAACTGTTTAGCTTAGGGATTTTTTTGGCCCCTAGCTAGTGTTGATGATGAGGAATGACTTTCTGAAATGCGCACATATTGCACATCAAAATTAACTGTTGTTTTTGTTAGATATTTACTGGGTACCGCTGCTTGTGGAGTAAAACTCCATGGGGGCCTTAACTCAGTAGTCAGTACTTTGTACTGACAGAAAATGTACTATGTATCAAAATTTATGGTCGTCTTAATTTTTGAAACATGTTTAAAACTTACGTTTGTACCCTCATGCAAAGCATTCCTAAGTTTAATTTGGATGCAACATAATTTTTGGAAGCTTTGGATTCATAAACTTTGAACTGTTTGAATAATATTTTTTTTTATTATCTATCACATTTTCGGCCCCTAGTATCACTGATAAGAAATTACTCCGAAATGTGAACATATGGCACATCAAAATTAAACAAGTGTTTTGTTAGATATTTACAAGTATAATACATGGAATTCCATGTAATTTTCACTTAATGTAACCAAAAATCGTCTATCAATGTGATTTATTATATATTTTATATATATTTATATTTTTGTATATTTTCGTTTTTTGTATCTAAGTTGTTTTCAGTGTATTTATTTTGATTAATGTTCTTTTAATGAGGATATTCAATACACCATATTTTTTTTCGTTTTGTATTTATAATGATGTCATATACATCTTTTTGAATTTAATCATAAAAATACATTCCAAAAAGTGGTATTATTGTCTATTGTCATATACCACTTTTTGAATGTATTTTTATAATTAAATTCAAAAAGCGGTATATGACAATGGTATAATACATCTTCTGCATGTTTTTTTTTCTTTCCCTCCAAATTTATTATTTAGAATGCCAATTATACTTCATTTTAATTCCGTGCTTGAGGTACTTCAAATTTTATGACTTGAAATGTTTTTACCTAAATATATACGTTTATGCATTTGTTTCCTCGTAATCTCAAGCATATAGATATTTTTCACCAACTAGCGTTTTTGCATTCATGAATTTATTTATCATATTTCATTATATTACACATACATACGTGAACATATATTTCATTTTAATCTCGAAAATGTATTTAATGAAAAATATTTTCATTAACTTGCGTTTTGCGTTCTAAACTTTTTATTTTCTATATTTTGCATCAATGTAAGTTAATCAATTAACATACTTTTGCGTTTGTTATTTCACAAAAATATTGTCTTGAACAAACAAATGTGAAATTTTAAACCTTTTTGGTTAATTTTTTTTTCAAACTTCAAAATTATTCGTGTACGTAATAAATTAAGTTATTTCCATCAAGTCATGTTCATTTCACTAAAAATTTCGTTTTTGAAATTGGTACTCGGTGGCCGAGTGTTCTAAAGCGCGCGCTTACGGATCACAGCGCCTTTCACCGCCTGGGTTCGATCCCACTCGAGACAGATCCTAGTGTGAGAAAGTTTGTCAGTTCGCTTGCCGAAGGTCGGTGGTTTTCACCGGGCAGTCCGGTTTCCCCCACCATCCCAGAACTGACCGCCTCGAAATGAGTGAAAGAATCTTGACTGGGGCGTAAAACACCATTACTCCACTCCACTCCAATCGTTTTTGATATTTCTTTTGTATATAAACAAAAAAGTAACTGTATCGATCGTAGTTTTTTCTTTTTTTTTTCCCTAGTTTCTAGTGCACACAAGATGGAATGATTCCAGATGTAAACATTCTGAAGTAATATACTCGCTGTTAATGGGCACGTGACTCGAGCGTTAAGATTGGTTGTACATGGCGAAATTTTGTTTTTGATTGATTGCATCACGATAACATCCACGGTTGTGAGATGCTGCAGCTGACAACGATGAGAGAGAGAGAGAGAGAGAGAGAGAGAGAGAGAGAGAGAGTAGATGCAACAATCAAAGAAAAAGAGAGAGTAGCTGTAACAATCAGAGAGAGAGAGAGAGAGAGAGAGAGAGAGAGAGAGAGAGAGAGAGAGAGAGACTGCAACGGTCACACACACACACACACACACACACACACACCGTTCTATATGATTAATTGTAATGTGTGCTGTGCTGTTACGTCTTACTTTGAATTTGTTATCGCGATGAATTATTTTGATGGTAATTTGTTAACTTAAGAGAAAAGAAAATATATCTTTTCATTGCATAAAAACATATAACGAAACATATCACTTTATCATGTAAATACTGATAACAATTATACCATTTTAAAGCTTTTAAAGTCACATACAAAAGCAAAACTTAAACTTTTTTTTTTAAAAAATCCCCATGTGTTGAAACAGACATTTTTCACTACTCGTTAATTCTACTGAGAGAGAGAGAGAGAGAGAGAGAGAGAGAGAGAGAGAGAGAGAGAGTTTCATGCTAAATCTTCTTATTAATTATTATGATATTGTAGTCAAGATCTAGGGTAATTTTAAAATCTTTAATGAATCCAATTTCGCTTCTTCTTCTTCTTTTTTTTCGGTTTTTTTATTTATTTATTTTTTTCGGTTTTTTTAATTTTATTTATTTATTTATTTTTTTTTTTTTTTTAAGAAATCGTTATACAATGCAAATACATAACTAATATTTTTCTTTTGAATTCCGTCTCATATTAGTGAGAAATCGGTTATAAATCCGTCTACAATTTTATTAAAGTATTTCCTTAAGAAAAAATATACATGTATGTCCTCTTAACTAGACTGAAATAAGAGCATTTGAGTTGTACCCTGTCTGTATAGATTTATTTTCTATCAAAATATTTAGTCTGGAATCAGGATAAAATTTTTATTTATACAACTCAAGGATCGATAGCCTTTTAAATCCTGTGTCTAGATAGCTTGATGTCTGATTTAAACGAAAATTAATACTAAATATATCGGTAAAGACATTTTGAAAAATTAAAGCATTTTAGATACCACTGTTAAGTTGATGTATGATGTATGACGTATGGATGTGTCATACAGCATTTTGAATGTATTTAACGATATATATATATCAGAAATTAAAGTAATTCCCAAGACCAGTTACCAATCATTCTTGAAAAGTCCTGTGAAGGATGAAAACGTTAGAATTAAAACAGTTTACTTTTCTTGGGAATTACTTTAATTTCTGATATATTTTACAATGTGGGAGGAACTTTAACTTACTTTTATATATATATATATATATATATATATATATATATATATATATATATATATATATATAATGCTTTAAGACAGATGCGTTTTTAGCATCTTATTTTTCTCGTTTGATAACACCAAGCGTTGTTTAACAGAGTTAAATGAATATAATTTACTTAAACTAAAATTCTTTATGATATAGGAGCATGCGTCATTAAGTTGGAAATCACGAGGGATTTATCAGCAAAACCATCGTGCAACATGCGCGCGCAAATTTTTACAAAATATCTTTACCAGGCTTGCTTGATCTGCTAGCAATATACAAAAATTGAAATAAATCAAAATTAAATACAATTAAAATGTATTTTTGTAGAAAAGGCAAATTTAAACAAAGATAAAATTATTTATAACATGTGAAAAAGGCTATTCGAACGAAATTTGGACCGGTGTCCATCTTGCTACGAAGCGACGTTGGTAACGTTAGTTTAAATGGACCAGGTTCACGTTCAGTGGTCAGTTTTGATCTTCATGAAATCGATCTTCTTCGTACGTATAGATTGTGAATTGCATTTTGACATTATTTTCAGGCCAGTGACGTAAAACTAGGTTTCTCTGAGGAAAATAAATAAATAAATAAATAAATAAATAAATAAATAAATAATGGGAGAACCCCATGCTCATAATTTGGCATACTGGGGAATGTTGACCTTTAAAGAAAAATGCTAAAAATGTAGTCCTTTCAATGGGCTACAATCGGAAATTTTGAATTGAATACTATCCCTTTTTCATTTAAGTGCTTTAATTTTTTATCCAAATCAAAACGGACGATTTAGGATAAAACTCCAATCAAAACTCTATTTATTCAATGCTAGGTGCTATGTGCTAATTTTGAATTTCTATTAAAATAATGCATACAAAATCAGCACATGGCACTAGGTTCACTAGAAAAACCAGGCATTGTAATGTTTGTATTCAATTTGACGCCAATAGTCAAAGGGCACTAATTCTTGCAAATTTTATCATTACGACTGACAGAATTATATCCCCTCTATAAGATTTTTTAAAATGATATTTGAAGCAGAAAAATGCAGGGTCGAACCGGAGATCGAACTCGGGACCTCCCGCACTACAGGCGAGTGCAACCCAGACCGCTACATCAGCAAATATATAATTCATGTCAAAATTCCAATTCAAGTGGTTCCTAAACGCGCGCTCACAGATTTCAGTGCCTCTTACCGCCCAGGTATGAATCCCAGTCTGGCAGATTCTGTCGTCAGAAAGTTTGTAAGTTCGCTTCATGATCGGAGGTTGGTGATCTAACCGGATTTCTCAACCATTCCAGAACTTGCCTTGACGATATAAGAATATTGACTGGGTGCGTAAAAATCAAAATTTCAATGATTCCATGCATGTAAATTTTTTCTATCCATTTGCTATTGAAAACTATGTAGTTTCTTTTAACAAGTAACTGGTTACTTTTACAACAAGCAAGATGATTTTAAATATCATCTTGTTTCTTTTCAAAACAATCAAATTGGAAAAAAAAAATATAATGTGTGAATTAAAAGGGCAGCTTAATTTTCGTTTAAAAAACGTTTTTCAGATGATTTTGAAAAATATTAAGATGAGATGTGATTTGTGTCTTCACAAACCTGGAACCATGCAGTGATTTTGGTAACTAAACATCTAAATATCCGTTTTTGCTGTAGCTTGTTTTTCTTTCTTTCTTTTTTTTTTTTTTTTTTTTTTTTTTTTTTTTTTTTTTTTTTTTTTTTTTTTTTTGCTTTGTAAGTTTTACAAGGTTTGAAAATTTTTCGACCTTGCCTGTTGGTGTCAAGCGGTATTATCATGATTATTAATGACTGCTACTAATATCATGTTTGGAAACAAACTAAAAATTCCCAACGGCTCAAGTTATTCCGTTTGAATCAAGTCAAATCAACAAATGCAAAAGGTGATGCACCTGTATTAAAATGGGACATTTGATTGATTAATTTCATGAGGTTTTACGTCCCAAGAATATTTTAAATCGAGACGTCACCAGCTATAAAGGTAAGCAGCAGAAAAGTTTACAATTGCAGTGCGCTTCGGGGCAATGTGCACGTGCGTGACATGGGACATTGGTTTTGAAAGTCTCCTCCAAAAGTACGCAGTGACTTTCAGTTCTAAATGCCGAGTGCTTGGCCAAAGAACAGTCACTTTCTAATTATAAAGTCTCGGTGAGACCCGACCGGGGTTCGAACCCCGACCTCCTACATACGAAGCGAACCTTCTACCAACTGATCTACCATAGTGTTCCGAAAGCAACTTGCATTGAAAAAAACATTGACGAGGTGTGTCTTGATAATTTTGAGCTTTTCTGCCATCTATAATGTTGTTCCCAGTTTATGGTTGAATAACATAACGTTTTGATGACAAACTGGACAGGAAGCTGCCGATTACGATTCTCCCACTTATATCTAGGAAGTCATTTCTAAGGTAGTGGATGAAACGGAAGTACAAGACAAAATAACCACAACAGTCGGCGGCAAGCGAAATGGACATACTTTTTAACACTGCATCAAAGAAATAGAAGTAAAATCTTGTAACCAACAGACGGCAAGCGAAATTGACATACTTTCTCACATTGTCTCAATAGAACTCGGATCTAGTAGCCAATCGTCGGTAAGCGAAATTGACATACTTTCTCACACTGCTTCAATAGAACTCAGATCTAGTAGCCAATCGTCGGAAAGCGAAATTGACATACTTTCTCACACTGCCTCAATAGAACTCAGATCTAGTAGCCAATCGCCGGCAAGCGAAATTGACATACTTTCTCACACTACCTCAATAGAACTCAGATCTAGTAGCCAATCGTCGGCAAGCAAAATTGACATACTTTCTCACACTGCCTCAATAGAACTCAGATCTAGTAGCCAATTGGCGGCAAGCGAAATTGACATACTTTCTTACACTGCCTTAATAGAACTCAGATCTAGTAGCCAATTGGCGGCAAGCGAAATTGACATTCTCAATAGAACTCAGATCTAGTAGTCAATCGTCGGCAAGCGAAATTGACATACTTTCTCACACTGCCTCAATAGAACTCGGATCTAGTAGCCAATCGTAAGCAAGCGAAATTGACATACTTTCTCACACTGCCTCAATAGAACTCAGATCTAGTAGCCAATTGGCGGCAAGCGAAATTGACATTCTCAATAGAACTCAGATCTAGTAGTCAATCGCCGGCAAGCGAAATTGACATTCTTTCTCACACTGCCTCAATAGAACTCAGATCTAGTAGTCAATCGTCGGCAAGCGAAATTGACATACTTTCTCACACTGCCTCAATAGAACTCGGATCTAGTAGCCAATCGTCGGCAAGCGAAATTGACATACTTTCTCACACTGCCTCAATAGAACTAAAATCTAGTCGCCATTTGTAAACATGGTTTAAAACACGTGGCCAGGAAGTCCACACACAATGCTTAAGAAGGTTCAAACAACTCAAGTATGTACCCACCAGCCTAAAAAATAAATAACAATAATTTTTATAAAATGTTTGATCATCGGTAGATCATTTTATTTTAATTCTAAATCTTCAACAAAAAAACAACTGATATAAAATGGTATAACTTCATTTCAACCTTACATAATGCAAACAATGTCAGTTCAACCTGAAATAATATATTTATTCAACCTGGTATCAAAAACTAAATACGTAAGTTTGGATTAGTATTACCAAAATACAATATTTTTGATAAAAAAATCTTAATCTTCCTTAATTTTTTAATACGTGTATATTACTTGTAGGTCTAGTATTTCTGTTGAAAAAATGTAAGCAATGGTGGACAAGTCTTCAAGTTACCCTTCCAGGACACCAGGTCTCAATTCCTTTTTATTTATTTTTAATTTTTTTTAAATTTTTTTTTTTGAATCCACAAAAATCATCTTATACTTGTATACATGCAAGATTTTTGACAAAAATGTTAATTTAGATGTGTCTGTATAATTGAAAATTGGTTAGGTGCAATGTGTCTTGGCTTACATATAACAGCCACTTTCACTGTCATAGATTAAAATCTCACTAAGGCAGGCCCTAGTGTTAGAAACTATGTCAGATCTCTTGTTAATAGGTAAAAGTTTTCTACAGAAAATATGGTTTTTTTCACCATCCAACAGGGCCTCTGTGGCAAAGAGGTGTAAAAACAGTTCTTATGGATTACAGTGCTTCTTATGGCACCTAGGTTTAAATCTCACTTTTCAGTTCGCTAGCTAAAGGTCAATGATTTTCTCCTGGCACTTTGGTTTTCTCCACCATCCAAGAGCTGATTGGATCAATATAAGTGAAAGAATCTTGACTGGGGCACAAAACACCATTACTCAACTCAACTAACTTGGATCCAAGACTTGACTGCCTTGATATCAGTGAAATAATCTGGTTGGGACATCAAACATCATTACTTCTGTAGTTATATAGGCCAAGTGAGTAACAATTGATAAACCCAAATATTTAGGTGTTTTAGTTTTTGATACACAGATTATTTGTATGTATATAAAACTGTCAGTAATGATATTTAAACTTCAAACAAACTTAACTATACATCTTACATAACTGTTAATTTGTCAGCAAACATTTAAATGATTAATATATTACAACCCAAACAAATATTTATAGCTATCATTGACCTTGACTTCATCACAGTGAAGGTCAATAAATATAACAGATAATGAAAGTCCTTGACCTACTTTTTCTATGTAAAGTGTAGGTCAATATATAACATTATGACTAACTTTGTCAATAAAGGTTAGTACATATATAAGTAATTTATTGATGAATGACCTTGACCTCATCAGAGTAAAGGTCAAAGGTAATTTTATGGAACCAACATTAGCAGGAGATTATAGCCATTGATATTGTGAATGTTTAAATAACAATATGAAATAATTTTAATGAATTGCATTGTTTTTAAGTGTATGTTTATGATATATAATTTACAAATATTAAATTTGAAAATTCCATTTATTTCAATTTTTGCAGAATTAAAAATATAAGTCCAAAGCTTAAAAAAATGTTGAAAGAACTGTGTAGTTCCCCTGGTTAAAATACATGTAATTAGTTTTAAAATTACTAAAACTTTCAAACAATCTGTGTGATTCCTTTGCAATTCAAGTGCAATAAAAAAAAAAATAAGTATGAAACACTCATGTTTGAAATAAATCCCTTTTAAAAAAAAAAAATATCAAAAAAAAAAAAAAAAAAAAAAAAAAAAGGTTTAATCACTGTGCTCACAACTGCAAGAAGTTTAGGGTATGGTGGGTATGAAATTATCCAATGATATAAGTACATGTATAAGAATTTTCAATTTTTCAGATTTAAGCTTTTCAGAAAAAGTAATACTTTTAAAATTGGCATAAAAATATTTTTGCCAGTTAAATCAGAGTACTCGTATACAAAATTATGAATGAAAAAAAAAATGAAACTTTGGGAACAATGTTTTTGTTATTATGGTGATTTTTGAAAACCCTTCTATGTCAAAATAAAAAACAATTAAATGACTGCCATGTTTAGGTATTCTGGTAAATGTCTTTAACAATTTGAGCATTAAAATTTCAATTTTTAAGCAATGAAATTGGGAAAATAAATATTTTTGACATTACTTTTCCACTTGTAGAATGGATGTAGCTGTTTTTTTTTTAATTTTATACTGATAAACTCCATTGTAAAAGATATATCATACATAAAATTTAGTGTTTTATTCAGATAAAAGTATAAATAAAATTGAAGTATATCTATATATTATAATAATTTTTATGGTAAAGTGTCTGGAAAATGAGAATATTGATATTTTTAAGGTACTTAAATAATGCTCAAATTATTAAGACAGTTATTATGATTTTTTTTTTCCTTCTTCGCTATTCTGTTTTTTATGAACTACCAAAACATCATTAATGAGCATTGTGATCAAACAGTTGAACACTAGGAATCATTCAGATAAAAATGAAAATTCACACACACACACACACACACACACACACACACATGTTCCACCCATCTACCCACCCACCCACCCACACCCACCCACCCACCAAATCAGGCAATGAATGAAAAAATAAACATATCTAAAAACAACAAAACACTACAAGAAAATTATAAATACCGTAAAATCACAAATATTCATGAAGGATTAAATGTTGCAGGTTTCGTGGATCAGTAACAACGAAAATTCATGTAAATGAAGTTTTTAATTACCAAGATTTGTATTAGGATTCATTCTTACATAACTCAATTTGACAAAATTTTCTCTAAACAGAATATTTTTATCAAAATTGCAAAATGATGAAATTCAACAAATATTAATGATTTTTACACTAGTATATCTAATAAAACAGCTAACATCACAGACTATGTTATACAGACATGTGGATATGTTAGTTTCATTTTTAAAAAGTCAGATTAAAAGTCCTGCAAGACCATATGTTTCCTAGTTTCTTGAACATTCAACTTCAACAAGGTTATATACATGTACTCAACAGCTTTCGCAAACATTAATAAAGTTGATTCAGGAATTCTTTAACAAATATGAATTTTTAAAAAAAGTTATTATATTAATTTACTATAAATTTTTAACAAATTTTAATTTTATGCAGACAGAATTTAATATTAGAGATATCTGTTATCATAAAACCATTAATTTTAAGACCATCTCAACTTTGAATTACTTTTCTTATACTTAAATTTTAAATTATAACATTTTATTAATTTTTTTATTTTTGTTGTCAGATACAGAACTATACACTCTTATTTAAGTCAATAATTTTTTTTCTAAAAGTAGAATTTCAAAATCAACTTTTTGAAGTTGAATGATTACGAAACTGTCTCTTACAACCTGAGGACTTGATTTACATAATCACAATCTATTGTAAATACTGTTAGGGATTATAACCATTCTTTGTTTTATTGCCATAGCAACCATACCCGTATAATGAACTAAAATATCAAATAATTCCAAGTATTTAAGTAAATCAACTGAGGTTAAATGAAACTATAGTTCAGTCTTAGTGTTTAATATCTCTCTCTCTCCCTCTCTCTCTCTCTCCTGTCTCTCTCTCATTCTCATATCTTCCATATATATAATGCTATACAACTGTGTTTTTCATTTGTTTTCCTTCAGGAATACCTAGTCTTCTTCTAGTATTAGGAGACAAATTGTCAGTTTCTGATTGGCTATGCTGAGTATCACTTGATTGATCCATTAAATGTGATTGGATGGTTTGAGCTGCAACATCATGTGACTGATCACATGGATGCACCTGAACAGAAGGAGTTTCTGATTGGGTAATTGGAGGAGGAGGGGGAGGAACAGATTCTGATGTACAAGTCTGTTGATATGCAGTTGCAGAACTTTTAAGATCTGGAACTGGAATTTGAGATTCAGAAGGTGCAGAGTCGGGTCTTGGTTGCCATGGAGATTCTTCTTCCTCGTGTTCTTCTATCTGGAAACAAAATAATCAAAATTTAATATTAGAATTCATTCATATAAGGCCATGCAAAATTAATTTGTTGTTCAATGAACATGCCCACCTATAAAATTCAAAATAAAATTAATTTCATTTTCAAATCGATTTCCGCCTGGTTCAAATTTTGTTTGCCTGAAGAAAAATGTGTTTAAAAAAAAACATTTAATTTTTAATCACTCTCTCGCCTCTATTTTTCCCCAAAATAATCTGTATAACTAAAAATTAATTTGGCCTGGCCTAACACATAAATTCTTCTACCTATTATATGGTTAACATTACTCTTTCTATTGGTTACAGAAAAGGTTCTGTCATTATATCAGAATAACACCATGGAAAGAATTGTTTTGCATAAATCTTTTGACACTGTCACATAACATTTGAATGAAATCTATTTAAATAAGAATGTGAAATGCTTATTACATATTGAATACCAAATTATAGCTAATAAACTCTTTATTTGGTTTAACCACTGTTCAGGTCAAGTGGTAGAGAATGCTTGCTTTGTACAAGAAACCCTATTATACACACGGGAGCCTCAGTGGTCGAGTGGTCTAAAGCGTGTGCTTACAGATCACATCACCTCTCACCGCCTGGGTTCGAATCCCACTCAGGACTGATCCTAGTGTGAGAAAGTTTGTCAGTTTGCTTGCCGAAGGTCAGTGGTTTTCTCCGGGCACTCTGATTTCCTCCACCATCCCAGAACTGACCGTCTCGAAATTAGTGAAAGATTCTTGACTGGGGCGTTAGTTAAACACCATTAGTCCACTCTCCACTCTCCTATCATACACAGACTACTATGATGTAAGATTTGCCAAGTGGTTGTCGCTGTTACTTCTCCAATTGCTTGGTCATGACACATCATTATGCTATGGAGATAATTTGTTCCAAGTTTCATGAAATTTTTTCAACAAAGCGGATAGTTATGCTCTGGACAGGGAATTAAAAAACACCATCCCGATGACCGTGACATTATGATATAACCGTAGTTAAAAGGAACAACCCCATAGGAGCCTGGGTAAAATTTTATGATATTTCTGCAAGAAAGCAATAGGTTAAGTTAATAGGACATGCATTCATACACCCTTGGTAACCTTGACTTTCAGAGAATGTTATGGTCACACACCATCAAATCATAAAGATAACTTCTGCAAAGTTTAATGATGTACTTGCCAGTGAGTTACAGCTCAGACAAAACATAAAAATTCACAGATGTGCAGACAAAAAAATGGACTCCAGTTACCCGGTACCTCTCATATGATTGAAAGATGCATAACTAACTTACTGTACATATATGTTCTGTTTGCTGTGACCTTGAACTGTCATACTGATCATGTATATGGTTATATTCTGGAGGTGGTGGCAGGTCATCGTCACATTTCATCATATGGAGTTGTCTCCCCATACCTATCCCTGATTGTGATTGGAGGATTTGTAGTATCATGGCAATGTCAGAACTCATCTTCTGCTCCAGTCTTGTAAGTTGCCTGATGTACACAAAGAATTAATAAATTAATAAATAGAATTCTAAACTAAACTAAAATTTTGTCTTGAATAAACAACTTTTTAGCCATAATTGCAGCTTGAGACATGTGGAATACAAAAATTATTAAAATTAATAATGGGAAGGCTTAAACTAGTGGTATATGTCATTGGATATCATATGAAGGGGGTGAGGGTTTAAAGATTTTAGATTTGATTTTTCTTAATATCTGATCCATACTAAAACAGTTGAAAAGCTGATTTAAAAGAAAACAGAGGAGTGTGTAAATCTGGATTTTATAACAAAGTGCCAATGGACAAGCATATTTAATACTTTACAGCCATATTTCTTTATAAGCATTGCAAATTGAACTTTCATTCCTTGCTAGGGTTAATTTCCCAACTTCTTTATAAGCCTTATTATGTTATTACAGACTTTGTTATAACCAGAGTCTACAATACTATAAATGAGACAAGTGGTATAAGTGGTATATTGTTGGTCTTTACAGTAAAAGACTGCAGGTTCAAACCTGATTATGGGTTTTTTAAATCTGATTTTTCATAATCTCCTGCCTGCTCTAAAAAGTTAAAAGTTTATTCAAGAGGAGAGTATTATGAGGGGATGGGGGGATGAAACTACAGACATTTCTGCAGAGTTCGAAAAAGAGAAGGCTGTCTTTCCTATAACAGAGAGTGTGTTCTACTACCAGCAACATAAACACACTGCACAAAATAAAGACAAACAGTATGAAAAACAAGGTCTACAGTATAGAAAATAAAACATATTTACTTAGATAATTCATCGAGCCTCCTCTCTACTTCCTGTGGATTAGAATGGCCTTCCTCACCACTAACGACATGTTCTGGAATGAAAGACTGTTGTTGTCCAACAGCATCCTCAAAGTGGGAATAAGCTGATGGACTAGAAACTGGCAGTGTCATTGAAGACGTTGATTTTGGCACACTGGACGAGGAAGTTTCTTTTCTCTACAAATCAAGCATCAATGAAATCAATCTTACAGCATTCAAAAATTCAAAAATGCATTGAAAATTTTTTCAACAAAGTCTTATAAGTTCAGAAATTACTAAAAACAGAACACATGTATTTTGTTTCTCTTGTGATGAAAAAATCTGCTTTAAATAAGTAAATTTTAATAATTTTTCCCCACAACTCAAGATAACACTGTTTGATTTTTAACAATGTACCAGTAACTGTTTTTATGGCTCCAGTTTCACAATCATCGACTCAATTGTGTGTACACTCTACACAAATTGAAAAATGTTAATTTTTTAAACAGTACACAGTTAAAATAGAATATTTAATGTTATATTTAAATTTATAAGTGTAGGTTTGTTGAACATTATCTTGTAAAAATTGATATTTTTAAATTATTGATGAGAGAAAAATGGTAATATTTGAGTTCAGTGTACACTCTATTGAGTAAATGATTGTGAAACTGGGGCATGGTTGACATTTTGGAGTTGTTTTTTTTAATGGTTCATAGTTGCTATGATCCGAAAAATTGTCTGAAATATTTTAACTCATGAAAATCTGGATTTGTATAAAATTTAATTACAATGAATTAGCACACATTAAAATAGAAAAAATTAAACAAAATTTACTAAAAACTGATATTTCTCTTTAAATATTTGCATATTGTACTAAATTTTATGTTATTGTTTACCTCTGACCAACTGAACTTTACACCTACAAATTTGACTATGTTGATCATGTGGATATAATAGGCTGATATAGCTTTTGAATAAATGTTTTTGTTTCATTTATTGCCCTGTATGAATATAAGGACTCGACACAGTGTGATTGTCAACAACCAAACAGCAGCCAACATTCAATTCTCTTTTATAGTTGCTGCAGACAATGGTCTGAGACATATTATGGTGCTAAAACATAGGCACTGTTTCAGAGAGAGAGAGAGAGAGAGAGAGTTAATTTCTCACCTGCTCCACATAGGCATGGGTATCTGGACTGTGGTCCTGTAACAGTGGAGCAGAGTCTTCATCAGGTTTTTTCCCCTGCTCATACCGATTTGTTACAGCATTAACCAAATTGTTAACATTAGCAAATGCACCTGAAAAATACAAGTCACTTTTATTTTAACTACAAGAAGCTCTGCCAATGTAGTTCTGGTATCACTTACCTCCTTTTACTCCAACTGTGACAATTATGATGATGGTGACTATATGCAGATTAATATTGAAATGTGTATCTGAAATAATCACTGTGGGTAATTTTTTCAATTAAAAACTACCCTTAGATGTGCGAATACCCTTATTCTATCCAAAAATATCATTATATTCATTAGACCAAACAAAACAATTTGAATGTTTTATGTTTTAATCTCCAAAACAACTGAAGTCTCTAAGAATTTTTTTTCCCTGAAAAATTTTTGGTCATTTGAAATGCAAATATTTATTGAATTCTTATATATACATACGGCAACTGATACAGATATTGTTACTGAGAAGAGATTTCAGATATAGTTGTTTTTGCTTTTGTGTGTAGTTGAATTGCGATTCACCTGATGCATTTTTGAAGCAACCTGTTTTTACTTGCTCATTTAGTGCAATCTGTTTGATCACCAGTCTATCTTTATTATAAAATATGGTTTTATATGGTGCAGATTTTAATCTCACCAAGGGTAACCAAAATTTATTAACCAGAAACATTTTTTACATAAATACTTCTGAATTCTTCCCAGTATACCTTAGGCATGTTCAACAATCTGCATGTAAACTTTTGCTTTGGCAAGCATTTAGTTCAACAGCCAGTGTCTTTAAAAGCAATTGTGAACAAAAGCTGTCACTATCGTAAGGTTGTTCACCATAAATTTCATAATAGTGTCCTGATATTTCACGGGAGCACTTTGGAAAGTGCATGCATTGTTGAACAACCCTAAAATCACCAGCTCATTGACCAGCTACAGATGAATCATACATAAAAGCAATGTGACGGACATCGTTTTTGAAATCAGATAACCCACAACCTACTGACCTGCTATAGAAGAGAACCCTGATTGTTTCTTTTTATCATCTTTAGCTTCAAAATCATAATTAGCTGGAGTAATGTCTTGTCCTGCTTTTGCTGGAGAAAATTCCAATATTCCTGCCCCACTCTCTCTGACATCTTCATCACTTGAGTCAAATGACATGGACATCGTTGGTCCCTCTTCCCGACTGAAGTGTCTCCGTAATCGACATCCGCGTGATGGTCTGAATTTGGTCTCTAAACTTATCTCTTCTTTAATTAAAAATAAATTCAAAAAGTTATTTATTAAGATTTTACAAAAAAAGGATTATTTTTCTTTAGATTTATTAATTAAAATTAAAATTAAATTAATTCTTACACTACTATGAATCTGATTAAATGGAACATAGTATGTTTGAGTGCCCCATCTCTTATGATAATGACAAATACTTTAATGATTATTAAGTTTTTGGTGTATTGAAAGGACATTCAAGCATAAATGTAAAAAAATTTTTTTTTTTAATTTTGCACCATCTGAAACACAATTTTGTGGATAATTTGCATACATTAAAATTACTTTACAGATAAAGGCCCCACCTTGAGATCCTGAGGAAGAATGGAATGATCTAACAGATTTACGTTTTCTGACCGCTGAGCGATAACCGTCGTCAATAAAGGAACGTACAGCTAAATCCTCCTGTAAATACAAAATGGAAATTTAGCAAAAAAAAAATTGTTAATTCACAGTCTCAGTGAACAAAAAGTGTCAGAATCAGTTTATTGTTCACAAAAATTTCAATATAGTGCATAAATGGTCATGAATTATTAAACTCAATGCTTCAACATTGGACATAAAGCTTATTGGGGCAGACAACAAATGTTTTATTTTTGAAATATTTTTTAATTCCTAAATGTCGGTATTTAAAGACCTACTAATTGAAAAATAAATGGAACAAATGGTAGCCATTCAATGGTGCTCTAACCGCACCTCATGGATTTTACTTCAGTACTTGTCCAAAATAGAGAATTCTTTTCTTTAATCAGTGGTCCAAAAACTGACTTTATCTCTTCTAGTCTTGTCTCATTGGCTGTAACATAATTAACTTGTAATATGTCATTTTCTTGGTTCGATTGGCTTTTGCCAAGTACACATTTTTTTAGTTGCAAGTTTTATTTTTTCATATTACAAGTTTGGGTCATTTTTAAATACTCACATCTCTCAAATCAAATGTAACTTCTAGATTTTTAACAAAATGTTCCGAGAATTCTGGATACATATCGAGTATTTCTAGAAGGTCATCTCTGTGTATCTTATGCAGATCGCAGTACGTCAAGGCACGGACATTGCAGCTTGATTTACCAACTGTATTGTGTTTATTTATATTTTCACCAAATACATCGTCTTTTCCTGAAAATAAAACAAAAATAGGACTTATACTATGGAGTTTATTGGTGTGCCATTTGTAAGCTCATAATGTCTGCAGAACAATAATCTAATGGATAAGAAATTGTTTTTATTGAAGGTTTCTTGTAAAAGTGATTTTTTTCTGAATTTTTTTTTTTTTTTTTTTTTTTTTTTTTTTTTTTTTTTTTTTTTTTTTTTTTTTTTTTTTTTTTTGGTGGCATAAATAGGTTTCAGACTAATACTTAGAGGTTACCTGGATTTTAGATGTTCCTTAAATTGCAATTTTATTGAATTTACTACATTCACTGAAATAAATGTTTCAGAAATTTTCAATAAAAATAAAACAACATTTAAAAAAAAATTGTAAGTTTGTCACAGATGTAAAGTATACTTTTATAGAATATGGGATCTTAGTTATGATTCTGGTCATGTGACCTGTGTAAATTTCTAAGTACAATGACCCTTGCAGTGATCTGAAATGACATTAAATTACCCCATTAAATGATTACCGGTAATATTTTCACTTTTAATTATGGTCAATATCACACCATAGGATGTTTTGTTTTTTTTATATAATAACACAGATATGGACTTTTTAGAAGAAAATATGGATAAATACCAACTGTAAAAGTGGATAAATACTTTAAAATCACAAAAAGTTGAGGGGAATAAACTCTGTTATTTTCATAATTAGTGAAAAACACAAATATTAATATAATGAAAATTTTTAAATACTGAAGCCCTAAAAATGGAATTCATTTTATATAACATATTTCCATGAAATTTTCTTGCAACAAAATATTTTAAATTGCAAAACCATGGTGCCCAAGTTGTTAACTTGGTAGATATTTATTGGGTAGACAATATAAACTTCGAAAATCCTATAATTGTTCAATGCTCCCCCCCCCCCCATAAAAAAATTTCTATATATGTTAAATAGTGAAAGTATATAAGACAATTAATTTTTCTCTTATATTTTATATTTATTCAAAACATACCTAAAATAGCTACAACAATATCATCTTTTAATATTTCAATGGATCCTCTAGATATAAAGTACAGCGCTGTTAACACGTCACCTCGATGTACCAGTGTATCACTGGGAGGTACATGTGTTGTTTTAAACTTCATCGATAAAGCTCTCAAACAACCCGGACTAGCTCCTAAAAAAAACACGATGATTTGAAGTTCATATTTTGCAAATATTTTTAAGCAAAAAATAGATAAAATCAAATGAAATTAAAAGAAGTTCATTTTTGTTCCTATTTTAAGCAAAAATACAAATAAAACTAATTTTTATATCAAATTGTTTTTAAGCAAAATAGACATTTATGTATCATTGATGTACATGTTCTAATTTTAAATCATTAACAAATAAATTTACAGAAGATTTTGTATCCTTCCAATGCCCCTCTTGGGTGGAGGGGGGATGGGGGAGGCAGTGTACTAACACTTTAATTGTTGCTATAAGTGTACACATTAGTACAATGCAGATAAGAAACAATTACATACTCATGTACCACATGAACATGTGTTTAAATTTATACTCAAGATTCATAATTGTCATAAATAGCTGGAAAATTGCTGACGTGGTGTAAAACAACATTTAACCCATCAATCAATCTTCATTCTTATGGTTAAATCTAAATGTATATCATCTTTAAATTTCATCTAAAAATCTTTTATTTTTAACCTAAATATGAAAATGTTCCCTTCAATCTATCACAAGTGAAAGAATGTTAACATTGGAATAGCAAAGGAAGAGGGAGAGCAGAATACCTCTTACCACCAAAGTTACACTTACAGACCACAGTGCCTCTCTTTGCCCAGTGGCCTCAGTCGCCGAGTGGTCTAAAGCGTGCGCTTACAAATCCCAGTGCCTCTCACCGCCTAGAATGTTTGTCAGTTCCCTTGCCAAAGGTCGTGGTTTTCTCCGGGCACTCCGGTTTCCTCCACCATCCCAGAACTGACCGCCTCGAAATAAGTGAAAGATTCTTGACTGGGGGTAAAACACCATTACTTCACTCCACTCTCATTGCCTAGGTTTGAGTCCTGCTGAGGCAGATCTTAGTATGAGAAAGTTTGTCAGCTCACTTTCCAATGATTGGTGGTTTTGTCCAGGCATGCTCATGGTTTCCTCCACCATTCCAGAACTGGCCACCATGATATAAGTGAAAGAATCTTGACTGGGGCGTAAAACACCATTACTCAACTAAGCTAATTGAACTAAAGGTCAACAACAGTATAGTTATTATTAATATATATATATATATATATGTGTGTGTGTGTGTGTGTGTGTGTGTGTGTGTGTGTGTGTCACATATTTCACATTTCCTTGGATTTGAAAGAGAAGAAAATCCCCTTAAAATAGTCTATATTACTTATACTATATTACTTTATTATAATACAACTGGGAGATGGCCAGAACACAACAAAATAAATCTAATTTTTATGTGCAAACAAAATCCCTTGACATCCCTATCTAATACTAAATACTAATTTGAAAGCAGAAATATATATATATATATATATATATATATATATATATATATATAATACTGATTTGAAATCAGAAGTATTATCTTTTTATCAATAAATGTCAGCTTACCTTTAAAAGCAGCACAATTACTAATTAAATTTTTATTTAAATGTAGACATATATCAGCCTGTAAACACTCTGGAAAACTTTTTAACACCTGAAAATATAGAAATTACTAAAAATGTTTATTGCAGTAAAACGTGTATATATAGACCAATCATATAATCTAAGAAATAGAGATACAGATGGTCTTCACATCAAAGTGTTTAACATCGGACACCTTGTTGCATTTGATTGCAAAATTTTCCACTTGAATAATAAAAAGCTTATATCAATTTTTAGATACTTCAAACAATTTTCTAAAAAGCCATTGTAGCAAAATAATCAAAGGTACATGCTTATGGATCATGGCACCTTTCAATCCCTAACTCTAAATTTCTCTCCCGCGGAACCTAGTGAAAAAAAGTTTGTTTTTTTATCTGCAAAAGGTGGGTGGTTTATCAAGCGGCTTTGGTTTTCTCCATATGAAAAATGATGGCCTCAATTTAGGTGGAAGAATCTTGACTTTAGTGTAAAACACTAAAATCAGAGATGAAAGATATGTGACTTTTATTGAATGTCATTCTTGCCTTATATGGATCTCCATTTTAATGTCAGATTTAACAAATCTGTGGTTATCAGTTTCACGCTGAGCAAAAGAGTACCTGCAGTAATAGCTTTAAATTCTCAAGTCTTTTTATGCATTCAGACTAAAAATCTTCATTTACATACCAAGACCTCTTCCAACTAATGGGGGCCTCAGTGACTGAGTGGTCTAAAGTGTACTCATGGATCACAGTGCCTCTCACCGCCTGGGTTTGAATCCCACTGGGGATAGATCCTAGTGTGAGATAGTTTGTCAGTTTGCTTGCCGAAGTTCGGTGGTTTTTTTCTCCAGGCACTCCAGTTTTCCTCCACCATCCCAAAACTGACTGCCTCAAAATAAGTGAAATGAATCTTGACTGGGGCATAAAACACCATTACTACACTCCACTCCACTCCACTCCACTCCACTCCACTCCACTCAACTTTTCTGACTAATGATCGATACTGGTTTTGTTTAAACAGGTTCAATGTATAAACCTACCATATTCATATCTATACCATTTGTATAAGACCATGCATGTTGAAAATATTCTTCTAGTCGTTGACGTAAGGGATTTGGAATCTGATGAAATCTGATGAATTCTTTTATTCGTAACATTTGTGTGTGATATCTGGCTGTACCGGAGTATAATCGCTGAATAATGGCAGAAACATTACCAAAGATACTGGCATACATCAAAGCTGAAATACAAATTAATAAAGTTTTATAAAAGAATGTACCAAAATTTTTTTTTTTTTTTTACAATTTTAAAGTATTTATTTCTATGATGACCACTGTATCAATATTTTTCTCACTGATTAGTTTATCAATGGAATTATTTTGACTTTACATGTGATGGATGTAGCTAGAACATCTTATTAAACTGGGTGAAAAAAAATGTTTAACTGCAAGTTTAAAGTAAAAACATCTCTTTGGACAAGTTGTAGGAAAATTAAGCAAAAATTGTGACTTGTAGAATGAAACCAATGCTTTTCAATGATATGACCCAGTGAACTGACTTGTAGAATGAAACCAATGCTTTTCAATGATATGACCCAGTGAACTGACTTGTAGAATGAAACCAATGCTTTTCAATGATATGACCCAGTGAACTGATTTGTAGAATGAAACCAATGCTTTTCAATGATATGACCCAGTGAACTGACTTGTAGAATGAAACCAATGCTTTTCAATGATATGACCCAGTGAACTGACTTGTAGAATGAAACCAATGCTTTTCAATGATATGACCCAGTGAACTGACTTGTAGAATGAAACCAATGCTTTTCAATGATATGTCCCAGTGAACTGACTTCTAGAATGAAACCAATGCTTTTCAATGATATGACCCAGTGAACTGACTTGTAGAATGAAACCAATGCTTTTTTAATGATATGACCCAGTGAACTACTTTTGCATCCAACATGACCCATTCATGAACTCAATCTAGTTTTTTTTTTTTGACAAATAGATATTTCTAGACAAATTTGATGAAGACTTGACAAAAACTCTTAAGAAGAGTGATAAAAATGAAATATTGATGGATAACAAGAGACAGATCTAGACAAAACAAAATAGCTAATTTGAGCAACATGTGCTTAGAAAAGCTAAAAATCAAGCATCTGTGACACCTGTTGAAACTTCTGAAAGCCGTTATCAAACTGCTGATGAAGCAATCTCATCAATTTATGATATCTGTAAATAACAAAGTGAACTCAAGTTCAACCAGCCTTCTCAGGTGCATGCATATTTTGCTCATTAAGAACTTCTATATCAATGTAAACTATGTTATCATTTGGTGCAGCTTAACACCTAAACAATAGATGTCATTGCTCAGATACATAAACCCATATATCAAGGTATGTTTTGAAATTCATATTCAAGCTGAAATTTAATTAAATTTCTATTCATAACAGTAAAGAACTAGAATGTATACCTGCAGGCAAGAATATGTCTGCATATTAGTTCGTTCTCTCTCTCTCTCTCTCTCTCTCTCTCTCTCTCTCTCTCTCTCTCAGCAATAGTTGCTACCAGTTCCACCTCTAAAGTGGTGCTTCAAATAGTGGAGGAAGTTCCAAGAAGAAAGAAAGAAAAAAAAACTTTCTGGAATTTGGTAGTTTAACTGGATTTCTCCAGAGTCCTTCCGAATTTCGTAAAACAGTTAGCCCACTTCCCATGATCAATCCCTACCAGCTGACAAAATTTTAACCTAATTGGATAAGAAAAGAAGGAGGGGATGCCTCTGAAAAAATGTCAGAAATAAGGAAGAATAATAATAATGATAATAAAGATTATAACTAACAAGATGTCTGCTGCTATGCAGACATAATTACTGAACAGACTGACTAACAGATTTCAAAAGCAGTTTGATGATTAGAGTACTCTTCTTCTGTGCATTTAATCCATAAATAACTTATAATCAAAACAATGTTAGTACACATGTACTCAAATGCAATTATGACCAAAATGTTTTTTATTTGAATAAGGATGATGAAATAAACATAATGTGTCTATTATAAAGAAGATGTCATAAATTAAAATATTTTTAATATTGAATCTTGAAGAGTTTAGGGCTCTGTGATTGAGTGGCCTAAAGCAGTGCACTTACAGATCACTCTGCCTAGGCTTAATTCCACTTAGACAGATCCTAGTGTAAGAAAGTTTATTAGTTAACTTGCTAAAGATTGGTGGATTTTGCTCAGTTCCTCTACCCCCCCCCCCCCCCCCCCCCCACAACTGACTCCTACCTAGGATGAACTTAGTGGTCACAGTGCCTCTCATTGCTTTGGTCTAAACCCTGTTCATGAAGATCCTAGTGTGAGAAAGTGTATTAGTTAACTTGCTAAAGATTGGTGGATTTTTGCTCAGTTCCTCTACCCCCCCCCCCCCCCCCCCACACAACTGACTCCTACCTAGGATGAACTTAGTGATCACAGTGCCTCTCATTGCTTTGGTCTAAATCCTGTTCATGAAGATCCTAGTGTGAGAAAGTTTATTAGTTCCATTGCCGAAGGTTGGTGGGTTTTCACTCAAGCTTCTTCTACCACCCAACAACTGACCCCCACCGTAAAGATAAAAGAATCTTGCTATTGAGCATCAACCACCACACCAGAAGTCCCCTCCATTTTTGTAGAGTTATTAATGAGTAAGATAGACAAAAAAAAAAAAAAAAAAAAGATTCATAATAATATCATACTTACACCCTATCAACATAATAAGAATTGAGAATATCTTCTCCGAGTTTGTATTCGGTGAGACATTTCCAAATCCTACACTAGTTAAACTACTGAAAGTAAAATACAATGCAGTCACATATTTAGATTTTATCGACGGTCCACCAGTATCATTAACATAATACTGATGAGTTTGGCGAGCAAGGTCATCTAACCATCCAATTTTCTCCGTAAGATAAGGTCTCTCAACATTTCCTATTGCATACCAAATACACGCTAACCAATGAGCAATCAGTGCAAATACAGCCATTAATAACATCAACACAGCAGCTCCATATTCAGAATATCTGTCAAGCTTTCGTGCCACCCTGACTAAACGCAGAAGACGTGCAGTTTTTAACAAACCAATGAGTGTTGTTGTCTGAAAAAAAAAGAAATATTGCAGAAATGTATTTAAAAACATTTACATTATTAATATAATCCTTAAAAAGTACCCCAAGTATTAAATGGTTGCATCTCAATACTGCCTTTAGCAATTACCTTGACCTCAGAACTTTGTTTGTAAAATCTTGTCATCTCTATTTCATTGTTACAAATAACCATGCATTTCAAAGTTAATAATAGCAATAACCTTGACCTTAGAACTTGGACTGTAAAATTTTAATTGTCATCTTTATTCAATTTTATAAATTACCATGCATCTCAAAGCTAATATTACCAATAACCTTGACCTTTAAACTTAGTTTTTATAAATTGTTTTTGTTGTCTCTTTGTATACCAGTAATAGAACCTATTTAAACCTTCTAAATGACAATTCTGTTGGGATAAGAAAGTTATTTCATTTATTCATGTTAATTACTTATAAATTTTATGATACATCACTTTGGAAAATTTCAAAAGAGCAGAATGGAGTAATGATGTTTTACGCCCCAGTCAAGAATCTTTCACTTATTTCAAGGCGATCAGTTCTTGGATAGGCGGAGGAAACCGGAGTGCCCAGAGAAAACCATCAACCTTTGGCAAACGAACTGACAAACTTTCTCACACTAGGATCTGTCCAGAGTGGGATTCAAACCCAGGTGGTGAGAGGCACTGTGATCCGTAAGCGCACACTTTAGACCACTCGGCCACCGAGGCCCCGAAAATTTCAAAATAGAGCAGGGGTTCAAAATTTCCTGGGTCTTAGGTCCGGGACCTTGTGATTTTAATTTGGGACCTTTCAAATTTTACTATAAAAGTCTGATGGATCTGCCGTTTTTTTGTCAGAACAATTTATTGTATACACTTCCTTTGTGTATTAAAAACAGTCTCAAAATCACTAAATTTATTGCAATTTTTCAAAGCTGTTGCTGTTCGATCATTTCCGGAAATGAAAAAAAAATACCCTGACGCTTTAACAACAATATTGCTTGTGTGTTTGTAAGTTGTATAAAATTTATGTGTGTAATCAAGAATATAAACAAAGTTGATCAACATGAGTTTAGTCGATTTTGGCACACAAAGACCTTCCAGTGCTGATATGGGACCTCTCAGTCTTTTATTTGGAACATACCAAAAATAAAAGCAAAAAGTCCTGGACCTATCATTGTGAAATATAATTTTGAACCCGTGGAGAAAAGAGAAAAATGTGGCCAAAAGGTCTCCAGAAATAATAAATATTCATTTTTCACCCAAGACCTCTCGCTGCTTAGTGCTTGAGGCTTTGAAGCTTATGAAATCTCAAAATGTTAAAATTTTCAATCCCCCCCTGCCTTTCATCAAATTCTTGATCCACCCCTGCATCACTATGAAATAGTCTTACACTAAGCAAGATGAACATTATCAAATCTAAAATCAGCTGCAGTTTCAAAAAGAATTTGATTCTAATAAGTTTTAAAATTATTTTACTTCATGTATATGTATAATTACCTCATCTGTTTCTGATCCAAAGAGCAGAAGATCAAACGGAATGGCGGCTACAACGTCTATTAAAAACCATCCTTTAAAGTAATGTACAGCTATTTTACCGGGATGGCTAACGACTTCATCATTTTTATTGACATAAGTGGTCCTAAAATTTATCAAAATATCAACAATAAACATAATATCAACTATTAATTCTATAATTGTCAATGGGTCTTTATAACGACTTTCGGCGCTCTCCTTAGCTCGAGTCTTTTTTTCCTCACTCAATAAGAATGCGGCTACATATGGAGTAAAAATGGCGGTGTATATAACTAGTAACAATATAATCCAGTCCCATACTGCTTTAAATGGTGAATAATGGAGAATTGTATATTTATGTATCCGTGGCGACTGTAGTTTGTATTCTGGTAATACTTCAGCACCCAGTGACAAAACCTGTAAACAGAAATATAATCATCAGTACATTTGTTATACTGATATAATTTTTTTAAATCAAAATTTTATTTTAATGAAACCATTTCTGAATTTATTCATATCTTTGCCTTTACTTTATCCAATTAAAATTGATATTCAAATAACCTGAATTTTTGTGATTTTCTCAAGGAACTCCAGTTTCCTCCACCATCTCAGAACTGACTGCATGCTTCCATATATGTGAAAGAATCTTGACTGGGGTGCAAAACACCACTACTCAATCAACTAAAAAAACTCTGAAATTATTTCATTTCTTAGAAAGTTACATATCAAGAAGGAAAATGGATTTCAAATCATGATTTTTGTAATACATATGACATCAAAATATTACTGTAGAACTGAAAAGCAAACAATTTTATGACTGACCATCTCTAAGAAAAATAAGTTAACCATAAAATGAGTTAACCTTCAATCAAAATTGTTCTTTGGCATAATGTCTCACATTTTTTGAAAATATATACTAACTATTAAAATCTTTAAAATATTAAACATATTTCCAATTAAAACTATCTTCAAACTTAATTAAAAGAATGCGACTTCTTTTAAAAACATAGCCTAAACTGAAAAAGCTGTTTTTTCACAGAGTATGGTCTTACCAGTTTTTCTATTGGCCCTGTTTATACAAAAGGGTAATGTGTGAAATAACAAGAAAGGGGGATATTAGGCATAACATAACATCTGGACATAATATCTATAGAAAGGCAAATTCACTGGGAAACACTAATGGTCAAACATCCCTCCTATCCCCCACATACATCCCTCCTATCCCCCAAACATTCCTCCTACCCCCCCCCCACAAACATACCTCCTATCCCCCCACAAATATCCCTCCTATCCCCCAACAAACATCCCTCCTATCCCCCACAAACATTCCTCCTATCCCCCCACAAACATCCCTCCTATCCCCCCACAAATATCCTTCCTATCCCCCACACTCAATGTGTTTTTCAGAAGTGTGTAATGAAGATTATGCACAATTGTAGTCAGACTATTAACTTATATAAACACACAAAAATTCAAGATATTGTCATGCATAATATTTCCCATAAACCAAATAAAGCTTAAATAAACTCCAGCCTGAAAAGAAGGCTCTGAAGGTCTAACTCTATTAAAAAAAAAAAAAAAACAAAAAAAACAAAAAAAAAAAAAAAAAAAACCTTTTATTTTTGGATAATTTCGCTAAAAAACTAAATGCCAACATTGTGAAATGGTGTTTAATACACTAGTAAAATATTATCTAGTAAGGTGTAGTTTATTTGATTAATCCATCACCATTAAAGAAAGAGGATAAGGATAATGAACACCAAGAGGCTAATGAAACATTTGGTACATGTTATGGAACACAAAAATCACAATAATGTAATAAACTCTATTTAACTCAGTTAAAATGGATTTAACTAAGATAAAGTTAATTAAACTCAGTTAATGGGAATAACTCAATTTAACTTAGAGAAAGTATACGTAATTAAACTCACCTAATTTAAATTACCAACTGCAGTTAATGGGAATTGTAGAATATCTAAGTTTATCTGAGAGAATATTAACTAATTCAAAACTTAATTGGAGAAAAAATCAATTCAACTAAGAATAATTGATTTAAACTGCATTTATGTGACTTTCTCCAAATATTAACCTGTATGAACTCAACCTGGACCCGCTACAGGCATTTAAATCTAGATATTTATCATCATATTTGTATCAATCTATTGATTGCATTTTCCATAAAAACTACCTATATGCAAAATAACATGTTGTAGATGTTAAATCATTGATAACATATACCAGTAGGTGAGTTTGGTGCACCATGATTTTTTTCACTTATATTGAGATAGCACCAGCTACAGATGAAGCAGATGAATAATAACCAGTAAAGATTCCTTATTGAAACAATTAAGAATGAATCAGGTTATAGAACTTATGAATTTCATGTCTAATTTTTGTTTTTTTTTTTAAATACTGTGGTTTGACAGGCATAGAAAGTGATTTAATCACAATTTTCTATTTCTGGAGCCACTAATAACTGACCTGGCTACTATAGTATGGTATATTAATTATGTTTAGAAAAATAGCATGTGGTCAGTGATTATTTATTAAGCCAAACATCAGACACTGATTAAATAAAATTACTTACCGGTAAACAGTTTTTGAACATATACCTGCAGTCATATTGGAAGCATTTTAAGAAAAAGAATTAATTTTTTTTTTTTTTTTTTTGATCTGTGCCAAATTTCAATTTGACCTCTTGGCCCCCCAATAATAAGGTGACTAAATAAAGTCTGTATGTATAACCTTGTGTAGAGATAGTGGCAGAATTAAAATGCAGATGGACAGGCAGCTGAACTGATGCCAATTAAATAATATAAATATGGGCTGGGCATAATCTTTCAGTTGATAAAAAATTGATCTCTCTCTCTCTCTCTCTCTCTCTCTCTCTCTCTCCATTCTTTTGACATCTAACTTATTCCCTACTTTTCTCAACTTGCATCTTTTTTGAAGTCTTTTCTTCCTAAGATTATCTCTCTTTTCCTCTTTCTCTTTGGCATCTTACTTATTCCCAATGTTTTTTCAACCTCTTGTTTGTTTTTTTGTTTTTGTTTTATTTTTTTTTTTGGTTTTTTTTTTTTTGTTTTTTGTTTTTGTTTTTTGGTTTTTTTTTTTGTAAAAATCCTTCCTTCCAAATATTATTAGCAAATCTCAGTCTCTCTCTCTCTCTCTCTCTCTCTCTCTCTCTCTCTCTCTCTCTCTCTCTCGCTCTCTTTTCAAATTTTTCCACAAAGTTTTTCCCAACCCCCCTCTAATGATTCTTTTCAACTCCTCATTTACTGTACACCAACTTTTATTCACATGCTACTGGCTTTCATGTATTTCACAAGGACAAAAAGATCCAAAAGATTTTAAGCATTTTTTAAAGTATCCTTTCCTCCACACTTTAACTAAACCCTTTTAGTGCAAAAAAAATTAAACAAGGAAAAAATAAATATAGATGAAACATCAGAAGAAAACATTATGGTTGAATAAATTGCAAATTTTTTTTTTTTTTTTTTCCTAAAACATTCTTAAAAGTAAACAACCAATTGGGATACTGTAAAATGAAATTCATAGCTTTCCACCACACATTGCTGGACATAAATGGAACTCATTGTTTCTTATAGATATTTATTTTCAAATGTTGCGGTATAGAAAATACAGAAAAGTGTTTGTCTGTTGTCTGTTGAACAAATCAAAGAAATAAAACTGCATTTGTGTGGACATAAATATTCCAAGTTTATCATAACAAAAGGGTATATTTTTTACTGTTATGAATAAGAAACTGCATAACCATGAAATCCTCTGAATCACAATAGAAACTGCTTTTGTGATGTGTCAATGTGTCCCCCAGACTTTTAGAAATTAATTATTTAAAATGTTTTTATGTAGGTCTAGATGTTTTTTAGAAATAAAATTTATGGATAATTTTATGGGTAAATATTTGGCATGTTAATGAATGAGGTTTAATATGTCTGGGTTAAGATCAATTTCAATGATGTTTGTTGAAATGTTACAAGTCGTCAATTTCCCTTATGGAATCAAGCAGTGGGTTTCACATGCCTACCAAGAGTAGGAAAGTCAATTGAATCAATGATAATTTGCATCTTCATTCAGGACTTTTCATATATATATATATATATATATATATATATATATATATATATATATATATATATATACATATAAATCAGCTTATTTTTAATATTTTGCACAATAAAATACACTCAATTACTTTGCCAGTTATACAATGTATCATCAAATATTTAGAAAAATAAAATTTTTCTCAGAAGATTCGATAATTCATCATTTTCACTGATATTATGCTGTTTCTGAATGTTTTTTGGCAGGAAATGTTTCTCATTTCAACAGGTACGAATACATACAAGACCAAGGTTTTACAGGCAGACTGTATCACATGAGGTTCTGTCCTCACATGTACCTTGGAGATTCATGCAAAACAATTACCGGTTTACAGAAGTGGATTGGAATAGCTAACTTGACAGTTTGCTATCAAAATGGTGATGCAGATACAAAAATATCCAGTAAAATAATTTCCATAATTAGTAAATGCAACAGTTTCTTACACACAAGTATCCCATAAATCATTCTGAAATGCTATTCGTTCCAAGAGGTTTGGATTGGAGCAGGACAATTAAGGTTTTTTACAGGAAGAGGAAATGCATTATCAAATTCTTGGCAGAGGTATATTGGTAGTACTAAGATATTGCACAAACCATCACCTGGATCCACTGAAATTGGGTCATTTTATTATATATACTATATTTACTTAATACTTATCATATTAAAAAATTGCTTTGAGGTGGTGTGGTCCGTCATCTACAAAGAATAGAGATAAGGTGTAGTTTAGAAGATGAAAGAATGATAAAAAGAAATCTAAAATGTTTGTACTCAACTAAATCATAACATCTATAATAGCTACAAGAAGAGAAAATATGCTTGTTGTTAAAAACATCCTTAAGAGCAATATTAATACAAATTAAAAAAGAAAAAGAAAAATAAAAAATAAAATTCTTTAGAAATTAATGATTTTAAAATAAGCATTACCTTCATGGATTCCATCCATTCACAAACCAAATTAAACTCTTTTATAAATGTATATGTTGAATTACTGTTTTCATTTGGTTTGAATTACAATATATGACACGTTCCTGCTAAAATCTTTTTTTTTTGGAAGGGGGGGGGAATGTGACACAAACTTAGTCTATTTTTAAAAAATAGTTTGACACAAACAATTAGGTCACTTATAACATGGTATAATGAATTATAAATTTCCAGAGATACAAACTTCAAATTTAAAATTCTAACTTAAATGGCTGAATTAAGTTGAATATTAAAAGCTTGTCACTGAAATATCAATAAATTATATAAATTGCTCAGAATTCAGTCCGTAATTAGGCAAGATCAATCCATGTACATAATATGTATATACAGACTACAATGTGATATTTCATGTGCTTTGAGACTTCTACCATGTTTTGCACATGAAACTTTCGATCACCTCAAGAAAAAATATCACATTTTCAATATTTTGAAATAAAAAATTGTGTCCTTCACACCTTCCTAATGCCATTGTGTTAGCTACATTTGACAACTACCTGTCTAACTAAGGCTATCAAAGTGAAATTTAATGTGCATTTAAAACAAATTTAATTATTAATAATGTCATGTACAAACCAATTTATTAGTGCCGTCTCCAAGGAGACGAAATGCTGAGGTTATTGAAAGCAAGTCCTTGGTAACATCCTTGAAAAAGATTTCAATATGTATGGTATGTCAGTATAATTGAAACTATTTATAGTTACAACAAAAAAAAAAAAAAAAGAAAAAAAAAAAAAAAAAACACCAAAAAAGATTAAATGGTTTCATTCACCATTTATGAAGTGTTTCAATATCTTTTAAGAAAAGAATCTTGATGGGGATGTAAACACCATTAATTACCCACCAAAAAAAAAAAAAAAAAGAAGGAAAGCAAAACAAAAAAGAAAAAAAAGAAAATGAAGTAAATAATTTGAAACAAAATTAAATGTTTGACTTCCTTTGAATCCTATAATACTATAAAAAAAAACAAAAAAAAAAAAAAAAACAAAAACAGCTGCATCTTTTACTTATCCCCTTCTCGACAAAAAAAAAAAAATATCATATAATTATTAGTATGTAACAAAAATTTTTTTTCAAAAATAAACTTCAGCAACTTCATACCATGAAAATAAAACCATTGATGGTATCATCATCTATTGGCAAAGGTATTTTAATCATTGATAAATAACAAAATCACAAATGCAGGTGCTGAAACGTCAGCCAATTATTGCAAAAGAAAAATTCTTGTAGATAAGGACAAACAACTGTATCTTTAACTTGTAAAAAACATGTGAATCTTTTGAAGTTGCTACATATCAATAACAACATTTGTTTTCATGTAATAAATATCATCAATAATTGCCAAAAGATAATGTGAGAAAAAAGCTTTATCTGTTATTAAAAATGTCTCTATTTCCTTCAATTCATCTCATTTTAATAAAAAGCATTCATGTTATCGCAAATCAACAGATTATTTTTTCAAACAAAAAGTTGATTTAACTGTTATCTCCTTAATTTTGTCAGATTTCAATAAAAACATTTAGTTTACGTGTTTTTGATAACAAAACCAAATGCCATTTCCATACTTTTTCAATTTTTAACGAAACAACACAAAACACATACTTGATGCAATATATATATATATATATATATATATATATATATATATATATATATATATATATATATATATATATATGTATATATATATATATATATATCTAGCATAGTTATGTAATTGTTAACTGACATGTACAGGTATATACGATAAAAGAGTTACTACAATAACAAACATTATATACATATATACATACATACATATACATATATATATTCCATACTTTCAAGATTTTACTTCGTCTTTGTTACTTTGTTGAATCCCTTGTATATGGTTTTCAATATTAAAAACGTGTATTGCTTTACCATTTTTTTGCTTGCAAGCACAAAAAGTTAAGCTGATTTTAAACATACAATCTTAATCTTCATCTACTGACCCAACCTACCCACCCCCTCTTCAAACACATGAAAAATCTTTTTAATTCAAAACTCTATTAACCCACTCCACTTTTATCTTCAGTGTTGACAATATTTTGATACATGTCTTAATCTTTTCAAACAACTGCTAAAAAAATTAATCATCGCCTTATCAATTCTATAAAATCAACAAAAATAAAAAAATAAACAAACAAGAAAGCAACTAATTGAAGTCTATCAATACATGTAATCATCTGATTAGATTAAGATTTTCTGTCTACATGGAAACTGATAAATTCATCTAATGTACTTTGGCAATCTCTGACAGAATTACACACAAAGTCATTTTTATCAATTTCATGCATTGTTAACGAAAAACTTAAACTGGACATATAACAATTTACACTAATATTCCGCAACACCGACCAAGCGCATAACGAAAAAGTCTCAACTACCATTTTACAGAGGTGATTTTCATTACAAAAAAAAAAAAAAAAAAAAAAAAAAAACTCACAATTTTAATATCATAAATTGATATCTATTTCTGAATTTTTAAAATTTTTTAGTATGACTTTGGTTGCCATATTAATTACAAAATCAATCTATCTTTTTTTATCTTTTTTTTTTAATTTTCTAAAAAATATTGGTTGCCATAATAATTACAAAATCAATCACTCAGAGATATCAGAGATATTTATATCAATTACCATACACAAAACAGAAATTTTAACGAGCATTGTACTTCGATTAGTAGATTGCTCATTCCTGCGACCAATCTCCGAACAATCAAGTTTTCTCTCATTCCCTTTTTAATATCACTACAGAATGTCTGCATAGCTGTATTTTATCTACATAAGAACAGTTTTTTAATCATCACAAAAAACAGCCAGTTCGTGCTGATTAATATCAACTCCATCCATTATTTCATTAGGTCTTGTCACATGTGAGAGTAGCATGATCACATGATCTAATTTATTTCTATTGTTATATATATCAGCCTGAATTTTATATACTTAATTGTTACATTGTCTAGTTTAATTTTTTTTTTCTGTATCAGTTAATGCTGCAGTCATCTGTTAAATTTTTTACTTTTGTCCTAAATAATTCGAACTCTTTTATTCTAAAAATATTTTCTAGAGTATTATACCGTAGTCTCATACAATAAAAAGCCATGATTTGGTCCACTGGTGGCCAAGAGGTCTAAAGCACATTTCTCTAACAACCAAGGCCTGAATTCCACTCGGGGAGATCCTAAATGAGAGAAAGTTGTCAGTTTGCATAGCAAAGGTTGGTTGTTTTCTTGGGGTACTAGACTGACTGACTACTTGGAAAGAAATGAAAAAATCTTGACTGGGACATAAAATACCATGACTGCTCTTCCCCCCCCCCCCCCCCCCAAAACTCCTTAATTTGATCCATTCATCAGTTAAATTTTGGTCATGAACATATAACTAAATTTGACAAATTTCTAACAATTAATTGGTTGAAAAGCGAAAATTCCTTCAAGTCATTTCTCATAAATTAGCCATGCCCATGCACCCACATGCCAAAAGTGTTTGTGACATAATCAAGAATTAACTACTTTAAATGCACATCATTTTACCTTGTTTTAAATTTATTAAATGCAAATATTGCTTCACTGTGTACACAGCGTCCATTCAGGTTTTTTCTTAATGATCCAAATGATAATCAGATTCAATACTTAAGTAATTTGAAGATATTATTTGATCTGGCTACAAGTAAAATTTTTGTCACCTTGCCCAAAAAATATTTCAAATCCAATATGTAGGTCAAATGCACATAGCAATATAAAAGGTTCAAGTTTCTGAAATTTGGAGATGCTCAACTACATTGGTCAACAAAATATGGCAAAAAAGTTCCAGAATTTGAACGTTAAAGTTTAAATACTGGTAACCTGATATGACCATGAAACCAAGACTTGAGAAGACCAGGTGGCAATCAGGGTTTTCTATGAAAACCAGGAAAACAAAACCAAAATTGGTACATTTTTTTTTTGGGATATAACCATCAAATTATTTTCAGTGTAAAATTATTTCATTAGCCCAGAATAAAAGAATCTTAAAGAAAGATAAATGAACCTGATTTTTGGCACAATGGAAAGCAATCAATGACCTTATATGGATCTGTACGCATGGTCTTAGAACACTGCTAAAGTACAAGATGGCTGAATATTTTTTTATCCTTATGTATAGTATCTAGCAAAAAAGCTAAGTGTTATAATTTCAAGCCAAAGTCAAGTTTTACAATGGGAAGGCTCAGTAACTACAGTCAAACCTGTATATTAAAACCATCCATAGGACCTTATAAATATGGAGTTTATATACAAGTGGTCTTTATTAGGACATTACCGGTAAATCATTTAAGTTAAAATACGCAGCAAAAAACTTTAAAACAGTGAACTTACTGCACAGGTGGTTTTTATGTATAAGTGGTTGCTATAGAAGGCTTAGCTGTAACTCTTGTATGTACTCTATTCTGCAATTCTTATTTCTTGTGTTTAAGCATTGTGCTCTTGGTTAGTCTGGCAAATGCCAAACATGGTTCTTTATAGTCAGTTTTGTTTTTGTTATGATCTTGGTTTTTTTTTTTGTATATAGTCTGTTTCAAAAAAGAGGTGTTCTAAAGAATGGCAATCAATGATGGCAGGATGGTAAGGAACAAGTAACTTGATCTTATCAGCTCTATAGCAACAAGAAAAATATACACACAGAGAATGTTGATAAATAAATTGTTATTTACAAAAGCCTATTTGTAAACATATATATCTAAAGATCAACATACCATCGAAAGCCTTAACAATTACTATAAGTTATCTTGAAGATTTGTTGATATTAACAGAGAAATAACTGTGAATTAACTAATGTTGAGTTTCAAGACCGACAAAAACTGTATTGCTTGGCAAAACACAATATATATACCGTAGTGCATCCAATATATTTTCTCATAAAATTGTGAGAGTATTTAAAAGAGGTTAAAATCAGAGTCATTTCATTTTGTCATATTTTATTCGCATTTGAACTGACCTTCATCCCATGATGTGAAATAAATGTTTGCAAAATCCTGAACTAAAGATACATGTACTTCCGAAAATCAAACTACATGGAAATTCCCTGATTCTCAGTAAACTAAATAAATGTACATGTTTTAAATGAACTGTTTTATAGGGACATGCCATAAATATTATTGTTGTAATAAAATGTGTAACTAAATACCAAATTAAACCTATCTAATCAAAGTCCAAAAGTCTTCCCTGTATGTATCGAAGAGGTTAATATGGGATGAATAAAATTCATATTCAATCTGAAATGGTATCTTGAGCTTTTGAACTAAAAATGGCAAAGTTTACAAATTTATAATAATTAAAGCGGTTTTTTATTTAAAGTGGTAAATTTTTTTAAAAATAAAATATCGAACATCATAATGAATTTTTTGTTTATAAAAAGGTTTTAAAAAATATACATTTTTTAAAAGAATTTCCAAATTTTTTTTTAAAAAATGTATTACCCAAAATAAGCAAAAATTATGATTGGTAAGCATTTAAAAAATTAAAAGCCTACTGGTATATAGAAAAATCAATTTATCTTCCATTATCACCTGATAATTTCTCTACACATGTAATATAGACATATTATCAGCCAATCATAATCATCTTGACCATTAAAGGTGATCTGGATTGGCTTTAGGCTATGTATTTTACAAAGTTTTTATTTTCAAACCCATAAGGAGTTATAAAAGCTGAAACAATCTGAAAAGATGTCATGTTACAATACATTTTCTTGTAATTACCTCCCTTGGCAGTCTGCTGATTGATTTTAATTGAGAAGCATGACAACAGCAATTCAATAAACCAAGAAATACAACAATAATTCCATCTTTATGACTTTAACAGAATGACACCAAAGAGAATAAATAATGCCTCTATTCTTGTTTCCATGACAAGAAAGAAGAAATTGTTATATAAATGAAAAAATATAACTATTTATTAATTGGCACTTTGCTATTTGAAAGTATTTTAATGGATTTTGTTTTCAACAGTAAAAAACTCTTTTGTTGCAATGGGTAATTATGTTAAGAAATAAATTGCCTGGAATAATTTTTTTTTAAAAACAAAATGGTGTCAGGGGATGTTGTGGCCAAGAGGTTAAAATGTTAATATTTAAACCCAAGTTTTCAAACTTGATTGACTACTGTGGGTTCAACCCCAATTAGTCTGAAGTGAAAACTGGGTTTCTCCTTGTTGTAGGCCTTTACTGGTTTGTCCTTGTTGTAGGCCTTTACTGGTTTGTCCTTGTTGTAGGCCTTTACTGATTTGGCCTTGTTGTAGGCCTTTACTAGTTTGTCCTTGTTGTAGGCCTTTACTGGTTTGTCCTTGTTGTAGGCCTTTACTGGTTTGTCCTTGTTGTAGGCCTTTACTGGTTTGTCCTTGTTGTAGGCCTTTACTGGTTTGTCCTTGTTGTAGGCCTTTACTAGTTTGTCCTTGTTGTAGGCCTTTACTGGTTTGTCCTTGTTGTAGGCCTTTACTGATTTGGCCTTGTTGTAGGCCTTTACTAGTTTGTCCTTGTTGTAGGCCTTTACTGGTTTGTCCTTGTTGTAGGCCTTTACTGGTTTGTCCTTGTTGTAGGCCTTTACTGGTTTGTCCTTGTTGTAGGCCTTTACTGGTTTGTCCTTGTTGTAGGCCTTTACTAGTTTGTCCTTGTTGTAGGCCTTTACTGGTTTGTCCTTGTTGTAGGCCTTTACTGGTTTGTCCTTGTTGTAGGCCTTTACTGGTTTGTCCTTGTTGTAGGCCTTTACTGGTTTGTCCTTGTTGTAGGCCTATATTGGTTGGCACAGTAGCAGTATATTTGACTGAGATCTGAGATGTATATCTGCTGACCAGAATTGAAAAAGGTTTGTCTTTGTCAAAGGTGTTTACTGATTGGTGCAGTAAAATGATGATAGACTGAGACCTGAGTTTACTGATTGGTGCAGTACCAGGATAATAGACTAAGACCTGAGTTTACTGATTGGTGCAGTACCAGGATGATAGACTGAGACCTGAGTTTACTGATTGATGCAGTACCAGGATGATAGACTGAGACCTGAGTTTACTGATTGTCGCAGTACCAGGATAATAGACTGAGAACTGAGTTTACTGATTGGTGCAGTACCAGGATGATAGACTGAGAACTGAGTTTACTGATTGGTGCAGTACCAGGATAATAGACTGAGACCTGAGTTTACTGATTGGTGCAGGTACCAGGATGATAGACTGAGACCTGAGTTTACTGATTGGTGCAGTACCAGGATGATAGACTGAGACCTGAGTTTACTGATTGGTGCAGTACCAGGATGATAGACTGAGAACTGAGTTTACTGATTGGTGCAGTACCAGGATGATAGACTGAGACCTGAGTTTACTGATTGGTGCAGTACCAGGATGATAGACTGAGAACTGAGTTTACTGATTGGTGCAGTACCAGGATGATAGACTGAGAACTGAGTTTACTGATTGGTGCAGTACCAGGATAATAGACTGAGACCTGAGTTTACTGATTGGTGCAGTACCAGGATGATAGACTGAGACCTGAGTTTACTGATTGGTGCAGTACCAGGATAATAGACTGAGACCTGAGTTTACTGATTGGTGCAGTACCAGGATGATAGACTGAGACCTGAGTTTACTGATTGGTGCAGTACCAGGATGATAAACGGAGACCTGACTTTACTGATTGGTGCAGTACCAGGATAATAGACTGAGACCTGAGTTTACTGATTGGTGCAGTACCAGGATGATAAATGGAGACCTAAGATTTTTATCAGCAACATTGCTGGCGAATGTAATAGATCTAACACTTCGAGGGTTGCCATAAGTGCACACTAGTAAAAGAACAAAAATTGTTAGTACCTAAAAAAACCCTTATTCACCAAATGAATTTGAGTTTTGATTTATTCTCGAGATTAATAAGAAAAATTTTCTTTTCACAAATTGAAGAAAAATGGCTGATTTCCTTTAAAACAACACTTAACCAACCAAAGTGCCATCAATTATCCAAATATGCCATCTCAATTTGATGAAAAAAATTAGTAGAAATTTGATGAAAAAAATAAGTAGAAAAATTGCTGATGTGTTTGAAGAAAATAGAACAATTAACGTTCAAACAAACAACCAGCATGGTTAAATTATCTTATTTTGATAAGAAATGAAAAATAGAAAGAAGAAGAGAGGAGTAGACAAGGTGTCATAGATGCCCAAAATTCAAAAATTTAACTGTCATAATCAAACAGTACATGTCTCCGTAAAATGAATCACTGGTGCATCATCAAGACAAATTTCATAAATTTTAGCTTGTTTTGTGTGATGTGTCATACTAGTATTTTTACAAAGATAATTAATCTCTATAAGAAAGAGGTGGAAACATATTTGGATATGAGACAACTTCTAAAACAAACATTTGCTGAAGCAAGAGCTTGTACATGTATTATATTCCTAAAAGCATAAGTTGTGTGTGAAAATACATGGTCACTATGACCTCATTTATTATTTTTTTATTGAAATTACTGTCACTTTTCCTTGCATATTGATAAACTGATAACTGATAAAACCTTTAAATATGACTAAGTAAATTTAGAAACAGATACTGAAATTTTTTGGGCCCCACAGGCACTTACCACACATACTCATTTATTGCTGGATAAACCTTTTAATAGCCAGAATTTTATCAATTTTATTCATTTAATTCCAAATTTACACCAAAAAAATTTTCAAAAAAAAAAAAAAAAAAAAAAAAAAAAAAAAAAAAAAAATGCTTCCTCAATTTAGGGAATTAAATAATAAAAAGCCAAATCAATTTGGAAAATGAGTTTATTTTTAAATGAAATAACAAATACGAAAAAAAGTTGCCACCCCAACCCCTTCTGATTACAATGGTGATAAATTTCTAGTAAATAGCATGTGTTTATAGAACACATTCATTCAAACCATTGTTGCATTTAATAATACGATCTGGATGAATTATAGCTTTATCTTCAACAAAAGTGACAAACACAAACTGTACACAAACTTACATAACTTTATTGATTTTAACATTAAAATCCTCTTTGGCATATTATTTTAGCAATCATGAATTTCCCCAATGAAAACATATCGCAGAAAAAAATCAGTTGAACATCGTTTTATCTCTCGAGTTTTCCCGCAAAATTTGCTGCCAACAGTAATGCATGGTTACCATTACGCAAACTATTAGTTGTTTTGGATAGGGATGAGAGGTGATGGTAATAACAATCAATTTTTCAAATGAAATTGCCTGTTTTAAAATTAAATATTTATTTTAATGATCTACATGTTTTATTGCTGATAAACAAACTAAACCTGATTGTACATATTTAGGTTAACCTTTTTGGAGAACTGCTAAAATTTTGTAATATCATTTGTTTAAGGAATGACACTTGTTTTGACTGTACTGTACACAGTTATGCAGTAGAATTAACTGTCTCAAACTAAATGAAAGCCCTTTTAAACTTTTTTTCAAGTCACCACCTAAATTTAACACTTTCAAAAAAGAGTAACAACCATAATTAACTCTTTAAAAACTGACTAAGCAACTTCAACGGTGACGTCACTTCAGTCATGCCCTACTCTACTCAGCACTGAGTTATGCAGTAGAATGATCTCAAATACTTCATTGAAGCCAAAACAGTGTAATTGAAATTATTTACAAATAAAAGATTTTAGATTAACAAAAAAAAAATAAAAACACTAAAATTTCAAAATGAAAATTTTCTTATCAGTGCTTAGTTGATTTGAAAATATAATTTTTGTTTTGTTTTAAATGTCCATAGCAATAAGTGGTGTGTTGATGTTCGAGTGGTCTATAGCATGCATGTATGAATCAGAGAGCCTTAAACTGCATAGATTCAATTCTGCTAAGGTAGATTCTAGTGCGAGAAAGATGTCAGTTCAAAAGCCAAAATATGGTGGTTTTCTCAATGTACTCTAGTTTTCTCCATCATTCCAAAACTGACCATCTGGAATCCTGACTGAGGCCTAAAATACATTGTCTCCACTCTATATTCATTCTTCATCCTATCTGGTAATACACAGACATACATTTTTTTTTTTTTTTTTTTTTTGCTTACAATAATGCTTTACTTGCAAGGCTAGGGATGTCTAATCCTCATTATGGACTGCAGTCAGATGAATAAGATTTTATAACAATTATCTCTAATCAAACTGGAGATAGTTGTTTTAAGCTTTTGTTTTTTGACATCAAAACATTTTTCTTACTTCATAATAACCATCTAAAAACAAAGGATTGATAATTTTAAAGCAATGATTCTGATTCATTAAAAACATTTTTAGAACCTTCTTATTTTACATTACCTGTTTGTTAACCACTGACCTTTAGTAAAATGACAAATTGGATCTGCCCAAACATGATTTGAACCTAGATGGTGAGACACTGTGATCCATTAGTGTATGCTATGGACCACTTGGCCACAAAGCCCCTAACAAAAAGGAGATTATCATATAATAGCTTGTGTCTACATGTGGCATATGTTAAGACTTTTTAAAAAAAAATCTACATACCTCAGTGATGGCTGACCTACGGCGATAAAAACGAGCACTTTGTTTAAATTCTTCCACAGGGTTAACGGAAGCACAGTTATTATCCGAGCCATCTTTATTTATTTTAACACTTTTCCCTAATAAATCCCTCATCGGATTGCAGGTACATTCATTAACACATTCAAATTGTACCATCTAAATTTTTCCAAGGTAACAAAGTAAAGCTCAAATAAATATTTAATTTATTTTTCTCCTACTCCTCCAACAACGAATCCGTGAAAACTTTCAATACGTAAGCTTCACCACATTCATACAGTTTCATTTATATACTTCAATGAAAATAATTGACTCAGTGCTCCGATTTCTTTTTACTTGTTCTATTTTGAAATTGAATCCTAATTAATTTCATCACAGTTTCAATGATTATTTATAGTTTTCATCACCGTTATTTGTTGAATTCTAACATTTAACCAAAAAACTTGTGGGAAAAAGATTCAAATGAATACTTCTAATTTTGATCTTAAATCTAGAAATCTTTCACTTAATTGAATAATATTTAATAAATAAGAACACATTTCCTGTCTACTGCAATACTCTCTCTATAAAACCTCACAAAGTTTGGGAATGCCTTTTTTTTTTAAATCTCAATTTAAATAAAAATTTCATTCAACTTCTGGACCTTTTCAGTGATTGCATCTAAATCCAAAAGAAAACAAAATTTCTGTATGATTTTAAAGTCAGCAATTTTTCCCAAATCTCTTCCAAGTTTTGATATGATTTGAAAATTACCACTTCTCCTAAATCTCCCATGAAAAACTTTACCAAAACCTGTTACAAGTACAGAATACAATTAACATTTGGTAAATTCTGATTTCTGTGCAGATGAAGATCTAAACTGGACCTAGCCAAAAACTGATCATCGTTATGTGCTGTCCGATGTCATAAATGATATTATCCTGATGGCTCACATATATCATATTGACTTGATATGTTGTCTGATATTAGACACTCAGAATAAACAAAACATGAATGATTTCATAATTGTGATATTTACACAATTGAGATTGATTAATGTAAAAATTAATATTCGTGTTTGTCTGGTTGAAAAAACTGAACAAATAATAGCTGGAAATTAATTGGAACGTTCTCAATGCCTACGAAAAATGATAATTCAATTGTACTCATGTATATGTAACAAATTAAAATCATTTCATTCGTAAATATTTTTTAAATTGCTTTTTAACACTTAAATAATATACCCTTCTTTCAGGAAAAACAAAGTATTTACATAGACGGCTTTGTATATAAAAATTCCTTTCAATTTATTCATCATGAAAAGTTTTTAGCGCCAATAACACAATCAATAGAATCCCTTCTCATTAATTAAGATCCACATTAATCAACCCTTCCATAATATAAGTAAACAATTCCACTACTTGACGATATTGAATTTCAACACAAAACATTTTTATGGCCAATTTACTTGTCACGTTAAGTACTTCATGGCCGTAATTAAGTCTGACGCACTACAAATAAAATATTGTTGGTATTTAAACATCTATTTCAAACCTGTTGTTTTTTTTTTAGTTCTATTAACAGCTCTAAGGATGCCGATACTTGTACAAAACATGAAAAAAATTGCATCAATGGAAAAACTGAATCTTGCCAAACTAGTGTATTATAAAAGATTCATCCTTTTAAAATATTGATTTAGATCCTTTCACTAAATTAATCAAATCCAAATGACAATATTGGCAACTAAATTTTCCATTTAATAAACTCAAATGTTGTCTTCTTAAAATTAAAACTTGTCTATTGAAAGAATGTTTCCTTTCTAAAACTAAATTTTGAAACTTTCATGTAAAAGTGCTGCAAAACTTCAGTATTTTCCTTTTTTTCATTAAAATTGGTTATTCTTTTTTCTCCTTCAAATTAAATAAAATTTGTTTACTTTCTCAAAACCATGAAACGCCCTGAAGCATTTTGCAGCTTTTAGATAACCAAGTTGAACTTGGTACATCATGTTACAAAGTTTCAAGAAACAAACACCCTACTGATGTAGAAAACAAACACCCTTTTGATCCAGACTTGAGACAAGAGTCCAATTGATCAGAATCATCATCATTACATTTCCAACATGTCAATCTCTATCTGTACACAAACAAACAGAATTTTGTACAGATACTTTCCTCAAAATTTCTGATGTAAAATCTGAAATGGCTAAAGTCATATCCAATTTGTCTTAATAAACAACACACAATGTGTGATATACTGCAGTTGTGATGAAGGGCTTTATCAATTTTATCCTGATGAGTAGCTTATATTATAACATGCAGTAAATTTCATTACATTATCTCTTTTCAAACACAAATTACCAATATGAGTTAGCAGAGGAATGATTCTGCGAGATAAACCATGTGATGTTTGTGATTTCCCGGGGAACATCTTGATTCCTCGGATCACCAACATAAATTAAACCCATTACTTCAGAATGTCAGTTACCTACTTAAAAAATTAACATAAATGTTATAGTAATCAACCAAATGCCATAGTAAACCTTTTTTTTTAGTTTTCTATAATTTAAAACTGTATTTATTATCTACAAATGTTTTTTTTTTTTTTTTTTTTTTTGAAAATTGCCTTTTTTATGAGAACTTTCTTTCTTTCTATTTTTATAAACCCTGATCAGCTTTTAGAACTAGATTTGAAATCATTTTGTAAAACTAAAGCAGTTTCTGACTATTGAGTAAATATGGCCCTTAATGTCACATTTTCCATCTTCTGAACATTTCACAAAAATAGCTTGGATACTTTTCAGGTGATCTTTTACATATTATTATTATTATTTATTTACTATTCATAATAAAGGGACATTTCTATAAAGCATCTATGAAAGATACTACAGAATGGTATTCAAAATTGTAAACAACACAGTCTGGGTTAAATAAATGCTTTTTGGCATATTATATTAACATGTGCTGTCAAACATCTTTCTAATCCTGTGTTTAGGACCCATGAAATTAAGAAAGTTGTTGGCATTTAATATGCCATATTTAAATGATGGAAATAAGAAGAGAAGTTATTTGAGTAATCTACAGCTTGCAATATTGCATTTAATCTATTTAAATTTGAAAAATTCACCATCATTTTACCAACTAGGTGGCTTAGTAGTTAAGCATCCACCTTTAGAGCAGGAAGTCAGTAGCTGCAATGGCAGCCTGGTCATATGTGGGTTTTATATATTTTGAGATGTTGATGCCACTCCTGTTGCTGGGCATTATGAAGACAGAGGTTCACTTGGTGGCAGGATGATGTGAATGCAAGAGTGTATGCTTGTCTGTGGCATACTGACTCTGCGAACTACCACCTGAACCAAAAGTTGTCCTTAATGCACCCTAGTACAAAGCAGACCAAACTTATACATTCCACATCACATACACATAAATAAACAAATTTGTTGTCTGATTAATAACCTTGCTCTCATTGCAAATAGCTAAAAACATTACAACCAACCAACAATTGTTGGAGAAATATTGTGTTTATTTTAATGTTAGGACCTATTAAGCCCCAAATTAAGCAGATTGGACACCCCAGCATTATACACATACTGGTACCCTATACATGATTTTTATATTGATACTGAATAGTTTCTTAAAAAAAAAAAAAAAAAAAAGGTCAGACTGCATTTTTGAAGATATCCAAGCATTCTAAATGAATAATAATTAAAAACTAATAACAAAGAATCAAAATTTAAATTCTATAGCCTTGACCAATAACTCACCACTCTATTTACAGGCACCATTTTGACAGAATCATTGGTCATCCAACACAACTAAAATAACACAACAAAAAACCAAAATTTTCCAGTTTTCTGAAAATTCATAAATATCAAGAGTTCGTCAGAACAAATCCTTTTTCTATTATGACAAATACATTTATCGTCATTCATATATATATATATATATATATATATATACTATTATATATATGTATGTACCTATGTATGTATTTATAACAATGAGTTATTATAATTACCGTAATTCAGACACCAGATGTTACATTATTATCAACTCATTTCTGTCAGAAACTTCAAAAAAACAAAACAACATTTTCTTATCAATTTTCTTCTTTTCTTTCTGATGCATAAAAATCATAGAAATGAAAAGATTAAATATGCTGCCTTAAAGTTTTTATAATTATACTCGGTTGTATTGAAGTTTCTATACTTACAGAATAGATAGGCACTTCCAATCAAACTATAGATGATATGCCATTCAATTTGCATATTAAACTGTAGTTTATCAAAACATTTTATTCAAATATTAATCATAATTTCTTTTAAAATGAGAAATTAAAGAATATTATGCAGAATGATGTGTTATTTTGTCATACATCTAAATCATTATAGGGCATCTTATCTGACTCTATACTAAGACATGATTGAAAGCTTTCCTGCAAAGCCAAAAATAACTTATTACATCACTTCTAATCATTTATGTTTAAAGCATGTGTGAGAAATATTCTTCAGGTTGCTTACCAAAGGTTCATGATTTTGTCAAGGCACTCTGGTTTCCCAAATCACTTCATAATTGACTGCCTTAATATAAGTAAGCCACTGAGGTAGCTCAGTTGGTAGAGTGCTCACTCCATAAGTGGAAGGTCATGGGTTCAAACACCGGCTGGGTCTGACTCAAGACTTGAAAGTGGGTAGTGACTGTTCTTTCGCCAAGCACTCATCATTATGAAATGAAAGTCACGGCTCTTTCGGATGGGAACTTAAAATAAACAAGGTCCCGTGTCATGGCAGGCATGGCACAATAAAGAACCCTGCTGTATAATGCCATCAGCGCAATGCACAGGCAAAATTTTTGCACTTTCGCCTATAGCTGGCAACGTCTCGATATAAGTTAAATATTCTTGACTGGGACATTAAACACCATTACTCAACTCAACTCAATATATAGAACTTTGACTAGGTAGTGAAACTCTAATATGTCACTTCAATCTATTTCATATTTTAAACACCATATATGAATCACATAATGTTCTAAGTGTTGTGTCTAAGAACGAGGAGATGATGTTTGCTACAATTAAAGTCAAGATGTTGAAGTGATTCTTTGTTATTGATTCTAACTCAGGTAAACATTAAAACAAACATATGTTTGCTAAGAGTTTTTTTTTTTTTTTTTTTTTTTTTTTTTTCTTAAGACAATCCAATCTGTGCAGTTATTCAGAATCTTCATGTTATTGAAAATGTATTTTAAAAGTCTGGTAAGGCATCAGGAAACAAGAATTGTAAACAAATTAAGAAACAGGAAAAGTGGTCTGACTCTCATTTTCAAGAACATTTATGCTTATAAATCAAAATAAGCAACCCACCTACCTTTATAACAGTTTTTGGGTAAGAAATTACAATAAAGCTTTCAACCAAATTTAGTAAAAATTCCTGAGGGTTTTTAAATTTCACAAACGAGTTGTCTGGTTAAAATTTTTTTTTTTTTGTTTTTTACATCGATATAGCATAAAAACTACAGGTTTGTGTCCAAACTCAAAAACATGAAACTTTCAAATTGACAGAGAAATAATCTACCTCACTAAAGGCTTTTATTTCTTCTATAACCAACAAATCTGAACACACAAGTTTTATTTTCAGTAGCAGCTAGGTTAAACTCTATAAAACATTATCATACTCACAGAATCAGAATTTATACTCTTCAGTTCATCCATACAAGAAATTGTAACCTGTTTAAGCCATTATTATCCAAATTACATTGTCAACAGAAAAACAACTTTTTGTATCAATTCCTTTTTTGGCAACAAATACTTATAATATACAAAATAAACAACAGAAAATACTTTTTCTATGCATTTTCTGTCTGCCAAGAAATAAAAGCACAGCACTAATGAAATGCAAGCGCATCAGCTATAAATAAACTTAAAAGACAGATAAAACTGTCATTATGTTGTAATTTATATCAAAATATCGGAGGTTTTTTTAAATTTATTTACCATAAGTCAAATATTCTGTATATTAAAAGCAATCATGCAATGATTAATTCCTTCATAAAAGTTGGTGGAAAAAAAGCATAAGCCATTTCAAAATCAAAATATCATATGTAATATACCAAGAATGTGTAAACAATTAATGATATGTTGAGAAAAGTAAAATCACGTGAAAATCAAGACTATAAAATGCAATATATCATGAAACAATTTATTTTTTAGAGATAAGCTAAGTTAACATGATTACTGATTACTCACATGTATCATACATGTTCTGAAGTTCAAATAAGCCTTTAAAGAATTCCGATAATTAATACAATCCGACAATTCAGCCTAAAGGCTCGAGTTTTAATTATACTTAATGTCTGTAAGATGAACTGAAATACTGTTATAATTTATTTTATGTACACCCAAATTTCAGGTTTAGAAAGATATGATTGGAAAACTTATCATCAAAATTTGCAAAGATGATAACGATTATAGCCAAATCTATTTTATAAAACTGGAGCAATCTCTTCAGAGACAAATGCCCCCTTACCCCCCCCCCCCCCCCCAAAAAAAAAACAAAAAAACCTACAATAAGCCAAATCTGAGTTTTGACATATGACCTTGACCTTTGTCTATGTATCTAATTATGGAATGTGACACATTATGTCATTATGGTAGTAAACATTATATAGTCCAAGTTTGAACAAAAGCCATCCATAGACATGGAAGTAATGGAACAGACACAACTCTGGCTGGACAGACAATAAACAGATGCACAGATTGATTGAGATGGCGATTCCGCTGTACCCCTCTAAACTTCATTTACAATTTATGTATTATATGATTGAACATGAATACTTTACCGATTTCATGTAGTTGAAAAGATCTCCTGATCTGGACACTGTAATGTCCAGTGCTTTGTTAACCTAATCAGTTGGTTTGTAAAAACTATTCCTTTTGTATGAGAGTGGATTGGAGTAATGGTGTTTTATGCCCCAGTCAAGATTCTTTCACTTATTTCAAGGCGGTAAGTTCTGGGATGGTAGAAGAAACAGAGTGCCCAGTGAAAACCACTGACCTTCGGCATTTGTGAACTGACAAACTTTCTCACACTAGGATCTGTCATGAGGAATTTGAACCCAGGCAGTGAGAAGTACTGTAATTCGTGAGCATGCGCTTTCGACCACTTGGCCACCGAGGCAACTCTTGTGTATGATGTAATACATGTATTGTTAATATTTTTATTCTATGAACAATTCATAATTTCATTATAAAATACAGAAAATGTAAGTCAAAGGCGGATGGTTATTCCAGCAATTCAGGTTTGAACTAACCACCTTGACATAAGAGATGTAACCCTGATTTACACATTCAATTAAAACAATTTTATACTCAACTCCATTCCACATTCTGCAAAAACTATAATTAGCTGAGAACAGCTGCAAAAATGCTGATGCAGCTTTGAACATTTACTCTGACTCTACTCACAATTTGATGGCTTCACTGTAGGGACTAAATGTAGTAGAGTATGGTACAGTAAAATTCAGAAATTGCAGTTCATTACAGTAGCAAACATGTTCACAAAAGTAGAATTTTAAAGCAATACTAGTGATAATTTATCTTGTACTCAAAATTATCCAAAAGTTTTAATCAATTAGTGTGACACAGAAAAGTAGACCATAATAAATTTATATTATCTACTCAAAATCAAAGTTTATAAAATCCAATCATTTTTTATCCAATTTTTTTTTAAAGATTTCTGTGGTATACTTGTAAATGTATTTGGGTTAAACCACAGGAAAAAGTACAAGTGTCTTTAATTTAATAATTTTGAAACATGATGAATAAACTTCATTTTTTCATTTAGAATTGTGATAAGGTAACCGACACCAAACATTTGCATGCAGCTTTGAATTTGCATTTGAACAGATGCTTTTTAAAGCATTTTATCCAGACATGGCTTATTTTTGTTTTACAGTAATCAAGTTGAAAAAGAAATTAATAAAATCAAATTTTAAAGTTTTAAAGATTATACATTTAATCTTTTTTTCCCCCAATACGACACATACACATACTAAATGAAATTGAAATTCTGTCTCTGGCGTCATAAAAATTGCACAACTCTTGAGCTTGGATTGACTCTCTCTCTCTCTCTCTCTCTCTCTCTCTCTCTCTCTCTCTCTCTCTCTCTCTCTCTCACCTGATACTTCAGTGTGTGAGTGGTCTAAAACACACAGTACCTCTCATTGCCTAGATTCGAATCCTACTCTGGGCAGATCTTAGTGCGAGAAAGTTTTACAAGGGTTGAAGGTTTTCTTCAGATACTCCACCATTTCAAAACTGTCCACCTCAATATAAGTGAATAAATATTGACTGGGGCATAAAAAACCTTTAGTCCAATCCAATCCCTAGAGCTTTTTTGCCCCAAACACTACAAACTAATCTATATACACATTGATATCATATTGGGAACCTAATTGACGATTTTATCAAGAGAAGTTGCAATCGACCAAATAATTCATTTTACAGTACAACATACTGCAAAAAAAAAAAAAAAAAAAAAAAAAAAAAAAAAAAAAAAAAAAATCATCCCACTGTTTATAATTATCAATTTGAGTATCATTAGAATATATTCTGTGTTTGTAAGAACTAATTGATCTGAAACTTAAATGGCTTGCATCATAAAATCTACCTGCTTCACTAGTTAAGCTGGAAAAGCATTTGTTGCGAAAGTACATCAGATGCAATAAAGTCAATGAGTTCACACACTACCAAATAGAAAATGAACATAAAATAAAAACTTTTTTTTGTTACAAAATTTCATGATAATCAATAAGTGATTTACAAGAGAATTTAACTGTTTCTGTCAGCATTATTATAAAGTTTTTGCATATATTTAATAGCAAAATGTTTAAATGTGGTAAAACACTTAATGTTTTGCAATCAGGTATTGCATTTGTTTGGTGCTAAGCCAAATACTGAAAACATGGTTATTTTCGCGAGTGGAAATTTTTTCGAAGTCGGATACTTGACATTTTGCGTGGGGGTACTTTTCGCAATCTTGCTGATTTTGAACTCTTGTGTGCCACTATATGGATATCATTGTTGCTTTGTTGAAAATTTCATGAGGCGGTAATTTTCGCGATTTTTTTCAATTCACGAAGAAAGGGGAAATTTCCACCTTGCGAAAATAACCACGTTTACAGTACCGAAAAGCATGTCAAACTTAACATTGAGATTATTTCTGACTCACCTGAATAAAAGTTAAACTTATTGTTTATAAAAAAAAATGGAGGATTTACTATCATTTTGACAAATTATATCATTTTTTGCACACTAAGATTTGCCCGAGTGAGATTTAAAACCAAAGTATTTGGGGTTTTTAATTGGTCAGCAATACTGCAGATCAACAAATCAAACCACTTGGTTTATTAATTATACTGGTTCCCAACAAACCTGTACAGAAACATAGAAATAAAAGTAAAAAAAAGTGAGATTAGTAACAATCAAACCAATGCCTTGCATTGAGTAAAACCACTGGCCACTAAGTTATTAGTTAACATAAGAGCTAGTTACACCTAATAATTGGTTTGAAACTTTGGACTTAACAAAAACCAATAACAACCAGGTCATCAATTAATACTGGAGATAGCTAGTTAAACCTTATGGCTGGTTTGAATGTTTGTACTTAAGCAAACCACTAAGAAAACCAGTTCATCAATAACCATAAGACTAGCAAGTTAAACCTATTACTGTACTTGGTTTGTAGCCTTGCACTTAAACAAACCATGAGATAACCTTGCCCCCGTTTCACAATCATTCACTCAACTGAGTGTACACTAAATTCAAATATTCCCATTTTTCTCCCATCAATATTTTAAAAATTTTAAGTTTTATGAGACAATGTTTTGTTTTATTCAACAAAACTACACTAAACAATTTAGATATAACATTAGATACTCAATTTTAACTGTGTAATGTCTTAAAAATTGACATTGAAATATTCCCAAATTTGAGTTGAGTGTACACTCAATTGAGTGAATGATTGTGAAACTGGGGCCAGGTCATCAGTTACTGTAAGAGCTCGCTAGCTATACACAATGCTTGGTTTGAAGGTTTGTACAAAAACAAACCAATAACAACCAGGTAATCATTTACAACAGGAGCTAGCTAGTTAAACCTAATGCTTGCTTTAAAGACTTTTGTTTCATACTAACTTAGATAATACCATCACATTTTCAGCAATTTCTAATGCAGTCGATATAATATTCTGTTTGTTTATTTATACAACAATGTAATTAAATCAAAGACCTTAGGCCACAATTAAAAATATCTTTGTTTCCCCTTGCCCTACCCTTACTTCTGATATTGGGTAGGTGGGTAGGCTTTTTTTTTCTTCCCTCATAGTTTTCTTTTCTGGTTAGGAAACATTCTTCACATGTCACCTTGTGTGTTTACTAGTACATCTTCATCACTACGGCATTTGTATCGCATTGAATTAAAACTGTATAAGTGTCTTGATAACTAAGAAGGTTGGCGACTAAATCGTGAAAAGGAAAGAGAATCAAACTGGAATCTATAAGCACAGAATTGCGAAAAAAACACACACAGCATTTTTCAATAAAATTTTTTCAGTCAGCGGGATTTTTTACGGTCGGTCTCACAAGGGGAAACAAACTGTATTTTTATTTTGGCCTTATCATCTATTTCATGAAATTGTATTTGTTAAGTTTTAGTAAACAATTAGCCAGTTCATGTTTTGTTGGTGAATTTCTGACCTACATTTTTATCTGGTTTCTCATGAGGTAAGTGAAACAAGGCTCAAAGAATGTTTATTGTAAATTGCAATATCAAAACTAAAACACTGATCAACTTAGTGAAAAATCTGTTGATTTATTTACTATTCTATATAACAGGTGTTCAGAAACCAGATCAACCCTCTGATACTTGTTACCAATAATATATTTAGAGTCTTCTTCATACAGATATATATCAGTAATTATAGCAATCCAATATAAGTAAGTTATCCTTCAACAAGCAAGCATGCAGTCAATAAGTTTGATGCACATCAGAGTCATCTTAATTAATCTAACCAGGTTACATAATTTTCAGACCTCGTTACGTAATTAACAGACTTTTTACTTTCTATCAATCACTACACCTGTCAGTTTTAAAAGCTAATTAGGTATATAAGTATTTTACCAAATGCTGACATACCACACAAACTGTAGTCAAGTGCCTGTAAATCAAGTCCATCAAAAAATGTTTAACTAAACAAAAATTAATAAATTGATGTAGTTAATTGCATCAGTCCTTAATTAAGAAAACTGTGATGTTCTCATTTCCATAATTACCCAAAATGTAAAATTAATCGTAAAAAGAAACCTCATTTCTATTCATTTTAATTTGATTTCAAAACATCTTTATAGAACATTATAACCAAAATTATAATACATGTATGGAGAAAATGGCATCAGTGTTTTTATTAAGAACAAATCGTAGTGCCTCTTCCCACTTAAGTTTGAATCCCACTCGAGTTGATCATGGTGCGAATTGAGTTGAGTTGAGTAATGGTGTTTAACATCCCAGTTAAGAATATTTCACTTATATTGAGATGTCGCCAGCTTTAGGCCAAAGTGCAAAAGTTTTGCCTGTGCGTTGCACTGATGACATTATACATCAGGGTTCTTTATTGAGCCATGCCTGCTTTGACACGGAACTCATTTATTTTAAGTTCCCATTTGAAAGAACCATGAATTTCATTTCGTAATGCAGAGTGCTTGGCAAAAGAACAGTCACTACCCACTTTCAAGTCTTGGGTCAAACCTGGCTTGGGTTAAAACCCATGACCTTCCACTTACATAGTGAGCACTCTACCAACCTTTAATTAGAATTGTTAAATTTTCTTTAACTTAATTTTAGCAGATTCAACATTCAAGCAGTCTTTCATTACAACTAAGATTTTTTTTAAATCCTTGAATTCAAATGTCATTATTTCATAATGATCTTCTAAAAGATTAAAACCTTCTTAAATTTAACAAAATTTCTAAGATATCAAATTTTCCACATTTAAGAAACATTTTTAATTGAGGCATGATTATGAAACTCTGGAGTAGGCATAAATTTGAGAACAGAGAAATGGCATAATTTTTTTTCCTGTAATTTGCACAGGTGAGCTAGAAAGCCTACTAATTTGATGAACAGCTTAAATTTTTGATTGGTTTAGTACAATATCAATACATGAGATACTGCTGCCAACATAAACTTTAATGACCATCTTAGCTGTGCCACTTAATTCCCTGATGCCAAATTAAGTACATGGAGGTTTGTCAATTCACTTGCTATTAATGTCAGTAGCTGTTTATTGGCAATTTGGGTTTTACAATTCTAGGTCCTTTGTGACTGAGTGGCCTAAAGCAGACTTTCGAATCACACTGCCACTGACATTTAGGTTCAATCACATTCAGTCATATTCTAATGTCAGAAAGTTTGTCAGTTTTGTTTGCCAAAGGTTGGTGGTTTCCTCAACAATCTCTGAAATGACCATGTCACTGTAAATGAAAGAATCTTAAAGCTGCATTAAGTTTTCAATTTTCTGAATTTTTTTTTTTTTTTTTTTTTTTTTTTTTTTTTTTTTTTTTTTTTTTTTTTTTTTTTTTTTTTTTGAATTTCTTAAAATATATTTTTTTAAAAATAGATATCCTCTAACCATGATCCATGAGATTCATTTTCTTATATTTCATTTCTTTTAGCTGTAAATAAACGGAATCCTCTGACTGGTTGGTCAGTGTTTAACAATGGTAATTATGAGCTTGGAGCATGCGCACGGATGTACAGAAAAACCCATGAATCGAAGGTGAAACATGACAAATTGCATTAATTGTCCTTGATTAATATCCAGATGTATTTGAAGTGGTGTTATGTATCCCTTACTAAGTCACAAATGACAAATTCAATAAAGTTCTGTGTTAACGTTATCATATTTCACCATTTTTAAACTTGTGTTTAAATGACCTAGGTTTTTATGTTGTAACCATGTTCTAATATTAGATCCCAAATGCTGCATCTCGCTGGGTAAATACTGTAATTTCTGTATCTATTCGAGCTTTTATCGTTGAACCAAATGTAACATTGTTCATTAGGAACACCATTAATTAGATAAGCACTGTTTTAATTTTTTTCCTTGGAAAACTTAATGCAGCTTTAACTTAGGTATAAATCACCATTGTTAAACTCTTGCCCTTCCCGATTCTTGAACTGACCACCTCTATATAAGTAAAACAATCTTGAATTCGGCAAAAACATAAAAATTCTGTTTTTATTCTACTGATTTTTTTAATTTGTAAACACTTGTAACAAGAAAATTAACTCCTATTTAGATGATTTTTTATGGCCTCTTGAATTATGAAAATTTGCTTGGCCATTGTTTGAAATGAAAAGGGTCCACAAAAAAGTACACTTGTACCAAATTTAATAGTTGTATCACATTAAAATAATTTGCCTGAAAAAAATGTCTTTATCTGTTCCTCAGTCAGTGTTCAATGTTCATTTTTCTAAATGAAGTTTATAAAGAGCATTAAATTTTAAATCTTTTCCTAGATCTAAATCTTCTTATATAAGTAAGATAAAAAAAAAATCAAATTTAAACATAATCATTTTGATCTCTCATTTCAGTTATACATATATATATATATATATATCTGATATATATCTGATTTATATTGAGACTGTTTAAGATTTCCAGTATTATCCTGAAGCACAATCACCTAGATTATATGACATTGTATCACTAATTTATCACTTATCTATGAAATGAACAATACTGAAAAAACCAATAAGATTCAACAATCTCTCCATCTATCAGCCAACCAAATCAATCATAACATTTTAATTAATCACAACATTTTTTAACCAATAACATTATGTGATATTAGACTTGGGATTTTAAAATCTGCATCATCAATAACATCACTGCTGTTTCTGTCATTATTGCTACACAAACAAAAGCATACCAATATATCAAATCTGATCTGAGGATTCAGGGTAAATAAAACTTGTACAAAATCTAAAATAACAGATATGAAAATAAATCCATCAAATACAACATTTTCTCCAAACTAAATAATATTTTGTCATTTTTATGACATAATGATATTATTATTATGATGTTTTTAGTTAAATAGGCCAATTCATTAGTTCTATGCAGGATTTCCTTTCTCTGTTTTGAATTTTACAATAACAATCACCAACAAATATTTTTCCATCAAAAAGAACTCCAATGAAAAATCTTTCTATGACACTTCAACTTGTCTTTTACCTATGGTGTCATACAGGTTAAAACCTCAGCTCTACTCGACAACAACTACATGTAGCTGGGTTTTATCCCCAATATTTGTAGCTTATATCTAATAAACCACTAAGAAAATAAATAATTGGAATATCCATATTCATTATTCAGTTTTGATGTACATTTATGCCTTTGCATAAGCAAATTTTTCAATGAGACCCTGTTTCTTGCACAACTAAGTTATCCTTAGTAGACTCCCAAAAATAACCAATGTGTTCATTAGAGACACACACACACACACACACACACACACACACACACACACACACACACACACACACACACCAAAAACACCCATAAACAAATTCAATGGATCAACAAATTATCAATTTAATATTGCCTCTATCAAATTTCAGATCAGCAATTAGTGTTTGTATGCTATTTATAGTTGACCAAGACTCTGACTGACATAGTTTTATATCAGTAAAGGCTCCATTCTATCAAGTGTTTCTGTGATTTGTATCATTGTTACATTTCACAGCAAAACAATTTCTTCATTCCATAAAAGTTTATTCAATTCAAACCTATATATGTGATGAAAATCACTGCTATCCTTGTGTCAGTGCTCAAAATCATTCTGCCATGAAGGCCCTTGTACTGAGAACAGCAAATAATGAATAAGCAGCTTAGTGGATAACTATGTCACACTGACAATCAGGGTTGGATCTCATAACCCTTAACTTTAACAACTTAAGTGACATACAAGATTATGACTGCCTTAATTATACTGCGAATGATGATCGAAGTTAAGATCTAAAAATGCTTTCCTCAACAGTATGTGGTACAATCATTTCATTGCAGTTTTACCTTTTAAACCCTACAAATTCTTACATCTAAAAAAGTTTAAAAATTTGAATTTTAACAACTACTCATCAATTTTGATTTTTTTTCATTCAACAATTGACCTTTCAATGTATGCTTACTCATGAATCATATAATCATATAATAACAGAGTGTAACTGTAATGTTTAATAAATCAATACTTATTTATATATATATATATATATATATATATATATATATATATATATATATATATATATATATATATATATACATTATTTCTGAGAATCTAGTCATTAAGAAAGTCAAGCATTTTATAATTGAAACAAATTCAAAATTTAAAAAAAAAAGTAAAATGTAAATTAAATAAATAATAAACATGAAAGACATGAAAAAAGTGTTAATTTCAGAGAGATTTGCTGCATATCTAGTCCATTTATTTTTAAAAATATTTTTAAATAAAATGAATATGCTCACACCAGGGGTATGACACCTGTTTAGCATTTCTGTACTTTAGGGACCTTAGTTTATAAACTGTATGACTCTGCATGATCATATCAGAAACACAACTATGTGTTCTACAATAATGGGTTTTTTTTTCACTGCAAAAGGAAAATAACTCTTATATATTTCCAAAATCCATAAAAATTACATGAAGATTTGAAGTAAAGTTTTAGATATATCACCCATTTCAGAAGCAAATAGCTTATTTTCAATTTTGGATATATATATATATATATATATATATATATATATATATATATATATATATATATGGTCAGATTTTGCGCATAGAAAATATTCCAAACAAAAAGATCAAACACTTGTGCGTGTGTGTGTGTGTGAACTCTTACTATGTTAATAACTCAATCACACCTACCTGTGCTACTTTTTCGGATACATTCTGTTTCATATTTTGGACATTTGGCAAGAACATACTTTTGGCATTAGGAATAATTCCATCTTTATCCTGCTGACTTTTTGGGTCTATGTTTACGTTACCATCTAGACTATCCGTCAACTGTTTAGCTCGGTGTTTCGCTAATTCAGAATCACTCGAAGCTTGATTTATATAGTTTGATTTTACATGATTACCAATCCCTGAAAATAAAAATCAAACCCTTAAAAACTAATGTGTTCTATGGAAAAGGGCCTCTGTCGAAAAGAACAACAAAGTTCACCTGCACATCTTGATCACTGAAACAATTTTATTAAAATCTTTAATAACAAATAAAGACTTAAACCAAAGAAGATAATAAGTCATTTAGTTCCCAAGGGGTCTTTTTGTTTTTTGTTTTTGTTTTTTTTTCAGGGCACTTCAGTTTTCTCCACCATACCTGTACATAATTTAGTGAAAAAAATCTTGACTGTGGAGTAAAACAATTTGGCTCCATTACACTCTACTATTCAGTTTCCTATATCTACAAAACTTCAAAGGTGAGGTTAATTATTACACAAAAATGTTAAATTTAAATATACCTATCAATATTTTTTTAAAGTTTCAAAATTATTTTTTTAAAATAAGTTTATATATTATGAAGGCTTTATTTGCCCAAAAAAAAATTAAAGTTAAAATAAATGTTTTATTCTCAAAGTAATTTTAGGTTAAAGTAAGGGTTTAGACTATCTTTCAGATTGGCAATTCTGATATTAATCTTTGACATCACCATGACATCATCATGACATCATAAATATTATGATGAAGTGTATTCAATTAAAAAACACACTTTTGGGGAACAATTTGGTAAGTTGTTGCTTGCAAAAGGTACTAGCCAAAATAAAAACATATTTTATACTTTGTAGTACATGTATAGTCAGTTTTAATGACATAAAAACTCTAAAAAATAAAAAGACTATTCAGGATTAAAAATTGATCTTGATTCAGAGTTCTTTTTAACCACAATGTACATGTAATTTAATTTGAAGCTATTCATTTTTTCAAACAAATTAAGGCCATTATCATATATATACTCTCCAAAGGTCTTAATTACAGTCCAGACCATTTCTAGAAAAATGACACTCATGATATTGATTATAACATGTATTTAACAATATAGCATATTTCATCAAATTATGATCTTTTATTAAAGTACATGTATTAGCTCAAACAAGAACAAACTTCATTTTACATATGATGATTTACTGTTGTACAAAAATTCTGACAAATCGTGAAAATTAAAATTTGTTGTTGATTGTGCCTTTTTCATATATAGAGTCAAAATTTTTGTCAAATATTGCCAAAAAAATTGCATACAATATGCAAAATCAATAAAAATTATTATTATAAAATTCACCATCGTAATATAAACATAATATAAGAAACGCAAAACAGAACTAAAATTGTCATATATATATATTCTTTATAAAGATAAATACTAATGTGCTCTTTAAATATGTTTCAAATAAGTTTGATATCATTTCATTTTTATAGGCCAAATAAGGGCCCATACCATATATACTCCTTTGTGCAAATTGAGGTGGTCCTACATTATGCAAGAGAGATAACTCTTATAATTTATTAAAACAATTTTTAATGTGACAAGTTTATTAATTGATAATATTGGTAATTGTGTATATGTACAAATATATATAATTCAGTGAACTTAAAAATACTGAAAATGTAACTTGCACCATGCATTTTTCAACATGCAAGATAAAAAAAAAATCTAGTGTTTTTAAAAATTGCAAAAAAATGCTGGGTTAGGTTTTCTCATGTTTCAATGAAGACAAATTGTGGCTAAGAAAAACGAGAAGGCATAGGGATACGGTATACATTAAGCAAAAGCAGCTAGGGAATAAAATACATTAATTGCGGTCAGATTTAAATCTCCTATTCACAGGTTTGGAATCAATTTTACTGATAACACACCTGTTTATAAAATTAGAAGTTTGTTATCCTACACCTAATAAACTGAACAAGTATGGAGGTGGAGTGGAGTGGAGTAATGGTGTTTTACGTCCCAGTCAAGATTCTTTCACTTATTTTGAGGTGGTTAATTCTTTGATCATTGAGAAAACCGGAGTGCCCGGAGAAAACCACCAACCTTTGGCAACCGAACTTACACTAGGATATGTCCTGAGTGGGATTTGAACCCAGGCGCCAAGAGGTGCTGTGATCTGTAAGTGCACGCTTTAGACCACTTGACCACCTCGGCCCCCAAGTATGGAAGTAAAAAGTCAACAGGCTATGTTTATATGGGAGCATTATAATAATTTTCTTATAAAAATTGAATGCTATCTATCCATGCTTTATATGTGGCTAAAATTCACTTAATATGCTCTGTAATCTTTTGTCACCACTTTTGACCAAAAAATTACAAAACATAGAATCAAGACTACAACAGTGACTCATTGTTTGTAGCAACTTTTTAATGGTAAATAACCATTTTTTTACCATACAGTCCAACACAGTTTTGCTATGTTCAGCTAAAAAACTGTATTCAAGGAATCTCTTGCCTTTCTGTGCTGGTCTCCTGGAAATTCAAAATAGACCATTTCCCTGCACATGCACTATATTTATGGGGTGGAAGAAATATCTAGATAAATGCAATTTTAGATAAAGTTTTAAGGGTAATAAGAGCATTTTGTTTATCAGGCCCAGGTTTCACAATAATTCACTCAATTAGATGTACAATCAACTCAAATATGGGAATATTTCAATGTCAATTTTTAAGACTATATACAATCAAATTGAAAATCAAATTTTATATTTAAATAGTTTAGTGCAGGTTTTCTTGAACAAAACAAAACATTGTCTCATAAACCTTAAAATGTTTCAAAATATTGATAAGAGAAAAATTGGAATATTTGAGTTGCATGTACACTCAAATGAGTGAATGATTGTGAAACTTTGGCTAGAACTAGGTCTAATTTCTAATTACCAGAGCCTAAAAAAACATTGAATTTTTGAGCCAAAATAAGAAAGTCAATATAATTCATATAAAAATACATAACTATTAGGGTAATAACCAGGTAAGGGAGAAAATAATAAACATAAGTTTATAATTAACCTTTAATAGGGTGTGTCAGTCAATGTGGAAGTATTTTTTTAAAAATCATTTTTCATGCTATAAAATTGATCAAGCAAAGGAATACTGCAATGTGTAAAATATATTATGTGTTAAATATATTATATAATAAAATGCTTAATTTTAATAATTAATTTATATTAATAAAATTAAAAAACCATGCCCCATAAGAGATTAATATTAGCAGTATATATCTGTGCACCAATATTAGAAAATAGAGAAAATTGAAAAGAATTAATTTTGTAAGTAAAAAATTTGATTAGCGCTTTTTTTAGTAGATAGACATGTCATGTGATTTGCAAGCGACAAATTTATCTACTCACATGACCCTAATGTATAGGCTCGCGGACGACGATATCCTAACATAAAGTCTGAAAATAAAATATGATGCATATATACAAATATATATATATAGAAATATCTGCTAAAAATAAAGCTTTTACTAAACAATAAAACACTTTTTTGTTCACATGCTCATACAAAGAATATTCACAAAATTGCTCCAAGATTTATCTCCCTTTACATGCTCTCTTTTAAAAATACATGTACAAATTTACAACACATACTCTGTGTGTGTGTGTGTGTGTGTGTGTGTGTGTGTGTGTGTGTGTGTGTGATATCATCATATAAATGTTTTATTTTTATACAATTACTTGTGCCCTACATACAGGCAAATGCCCTCAGATTAGTTTAAAATGGCATGGAGTAAATGGTGCATTATACCCAAGTCAATTTTTTTTTTTCATTATTTCAAAGTGACCAGTTCCAAGTAGCCTGAGTTCCTAGAGAAAACTTCTGACCTTTGGTAGGCAAAGTAACAAACTTTCTTACAATGGGCTCTTCCCAGGTGAGATTCAAACCTCAGTGTGAGAGGGTCTTTTCTGTTTGCCCTTCAAAACCACTTGTTTACCGAAACTTCAATTCTCAGATAAGAGGCTTTTACACAAAAAATCAAGCACCATTGCTTAAGAAAACTTTGGTGTATAACTTCTTTTCTATAGACAAGTATGGTCTCAGTAAATATATACAGTTTGGAACAAATTATATTGTATTCAATAGCACTTTGATGCATTATATCTTGCAATCTTTGGGTGAATAATGTTTGCTTAATAACGCTGTAATGACATCACTTTTAAAACATGTATTATCCGTACAAGGGGATTTAATTCACAGTCTGTTTAGTTTAGGCTTGAAAATATTTGTAAAATGTACTTCCTTTTCTATATTATAATATATATATATATATATATATATATATATATATATATATATATATATATATATATATGGCTACTGATTAATATGCATGTGGTTATCTTTGGAGATGGTCACTTAATCAAGAGTCCTCTAATTCCTCAGATTAGTAAATTTTGTACATCAGATTCTGATTTAATGACGAATAAATGTCAATGTGTCATGATGTCAGAGCTATCCGATGTTGATCAATAAGTAATTCATTGCCGAAAATAATTAAGGTCTTTATTTGGATGCAAACTTAATTTTCCTAGCTAGCCTAATTCATTTGGTAAATCCTTAGGTTTCTGATTACAAACAAGATACAGTTCGATTGAATTGGGAACTTTTTGATTAAAAACTCTTTCACATATTTTCTCGGACAAAACCTTTGATATAAAGTACAATTTCTTTATCTCGGATTCTATTCTGAATGAATCTACCGTAGTTGTACATCCTCTAGTGTAAAATTCTTCCTGACCCAAAGCCGAGTCTAAGTCAATATCCGTAGCTTATCTTAAAATCTTAACTGGCAGAAAAAAAAATGCAAACTGAATGGAACAACTATTATGTCTTCAGAATTTTTTAAAGCTTTTGGTAAGTTGAATGTTGTTTTACACAATATCAGCAAATTTTCAGCTAATCATGATAAGACAATTTTTATTAACCTGAAAGATTGATCAAAACACAATTTTTGTGGTGTATGAGTGAGCAAGTGTTTCTGATTCTGCATTGTACTAAGTGTGCACTTATGACCACTTTAAGTTCTAGTACACTTGCTCATTGTCACAGACAAACATCACAACTCGACCACTCAGTCAATTATACTGGTACCAAGCAAACCAGTATTTGGATTAAAAAATTCAGGGCAGAGCAGAGCAGAAAATGTCCAAACGGGATCAAATAATTTCTTCCCTAAATCACTTTTATTTTCATGAAATTTCATAAATGAATACAATTATAAAGCATGCATAAACATTTTAATCAAAGATGTATTTATCGTAAGGCATGGTTTTTGTAAAGAGTGGAGTCAAGTGGAGCATTTACATTTTTTGGTCCCAGGCAATATTCTTTATCTTATATAGGGGCTTATTGCTGTGGAACAGTAAATAAAACAATAAATAGTACCTTGAGAAAAATACTGACTTCTTGTAAGCCACGGTGATAAAAGAGTTCATACAATTTCATGTATTTGACAATATGATGTGTGGTCAGACTTTAAAGTAAGATATTTAGCCTCACCAAGTGAACTAAAAGTAAATTTGGGTCACTCAGGATATAAATTTCTGTTTTTTTTTTTTTTTTTTTTTTTTTTTTTCTTTTCCCTGTTGCATTGGAAAATATGTCTAAAGGCATATTTTCATTATTCTGATTTAAATTCCACTGTTTAATGTAAAAGTCAGCTCTCCAAAATCCCAGTATAAGAAAGTGAAATTCATTTACCAAAAGTTATGTAATTCTCCAGACACTCGAGATTCCTCCACAGTTCCAAAATAGACTTCTTAGTACAAATGTAATGACAAACTTAAATCTGATGTATAATACTCAACTCTCAAGAAACTGGTAAACCTAATGCTGTAATTTTGATTTTACATTTTTGGTATAACACATGATCTAAATTTACTCTAGCCATTTCCAGATTGTCAGCCATTATTAACCACTGATACTAAAAATTCAGTCAATTTAAAAATAGCTGTTTACTTTCAAAATCTGAACAAAAAGGGGGATTTTGACTAAAGATATTTAAGACAAAAAGTCACATGATTTAAACTAAATAGCATACAATCCCAGACACTATGAAAGAACTAGTAGGGACTCTATTCATTTTCAAGTTATAACAGTAGAAAAACGAACCAATCAACTAAAATAAGATATACAAATAATAAAATCCAACCAATCTACCATTGTCAATGTCTTTTTTTTTTTACAATTTGCTTTTTACATAAATAATTTTTTTTGTTAGTCAAGTGCTCATCTTCTTCTTAAAATGTATGCCTGGCCCCAGTTTCACAATCATTCACTCAGCTGAGTGTACACTCAACTCAAATATTGCCATTTTTCTCTCATCAATATTTTTGAAATTTTAAGTTTTATGAGACAATGATTCATTTTGTTCAACAAACCTACACTAAATAATTTAGATATAACATTAGAGATTCAATTTTAACTGTGTAATGTCTTAAAAATTGACACTGAAATATTCCCGAATATGAGTTGAGTGTATACTCAGTTGAGTGAATGATTGTGAAACTGGGGCCAGAGCTTCAATAACTAAGTGATAATCTATCTCCAATTATGTGTCCAAGAATAGACACTTATACAGCATATGAAACTTATAAAAGGTTATGTCTATAACTTGTTAACTAGTTAACAGACCTGTATAATTATTTCAAGTTCATCACCTTATATGACATATGTGTACTATATTCATCTAAATGCACCAAGTATCAACAACTAACAAATTAGCTTGACTCCATGAAGTAATACTCCAGGAACTACTCTCAGTTTCACTTTCAGATTAAAATGATTCAGATTAAAATCCTGCAAGAGGAACAATAAAAATCAAAATAGGAAATGATAATTTGATGATTTCTTTTTATCGATAATTAATATGAAAAGAGATAAAAATAAAATGACAATGTTCAGACCACCTAGAAGCAACAGAGTACCTGCAATTGACCGGTTAATGACTGGAGATAAATGACAATGTTCAGACCACCTAGAACCAAAAGAGTAATTGCAACTGTCCAGTGAATGACTAGAGATAAATGACAATGTTCAGACCACCTAGAACCAAAAGAGTAACGGCAACTGACCAGTGAAAGACTAGAGATAAATGACAATATTCAGACCACCTACACCAATATAGTACATGTACCTTCAAATGACCAGTGAATGACTAGAGATAAATGACAACGTTCAGACCACCTACACTAATAAAGTACCTTCAAATGACCAGTGAATGACTAGAGATAAATGACAATATTCAGACCACCTACACCAATAAAGTACCTTCAAATGACCAGTGAATGACTAGAGATAATTGAAAATATTCAGACCACCTACACCAATTAAGTACCTTCAAATGACCAGTGAATGACTAGAGATAAATGACAATATTCAGACTGTGACCTACACCAATAAAGTACCTTCAAATGACCAGTGAATGACTAGAGATAAATGACAATGTTCAGACCACCTACACCAATATAGTACCTTCAACTCACCAGTGAATGACTGGAGATAAATGGCAATGTTCAGACCACCTACATCAATATAGTACCTTCAACTGACCAGTTAATGACTGGAGATAAATGACAATGTTTACACCACCTAGAACCAAAATAGTACCTGCAACTGACCGGTTAATAACTGGAGATAAATGACAATGTTTAGACCACCTAGAACAAACAGAGTAACTGCAACTGACCAGTTGAGAAGTGGACATAAATGACCAATTGTTCTTCAAGTCTGCCTCAACTGGTGACTTATGTCAAAAAAAAATAAGCTGCACATACTTCTTTTACTTGGGAAACACACCCTTTCTATAGTTAACATGTCTGAAGACAATTAAAACTATACTTCACATAAAAAACCAGTTTGAAGGGAAGTAACTCTCACTCTAAATTTCCCATTGCTGACAAACAGAGTTATGAATCGGTAATAAACATAGACTTTATGTTTACAAAACCTACTTTATGTGTGAAACCACTTACTTCTTTCTAATTTGGTTCTCATCAGAGAAAAAAAATCAAACTTAATTGGCACTAAAAGTGAGAAATATCACCCGATAATTACATGTCGGAGCCACAATCGACATGAAAAAAATACACATTTTCAGACCAAAAACAAGTTAATTAGCAATATGTAGGTTTCTTTGGCTGAAAACCACATTATATTATATTTGTTTTTTATAGTTTTTCCACACTTTAAATGTATGTGATATAGCGAGTCTTTCAGTCAACATCAGTGTGGGTGTTCACATGATCGTCATCTACATCATGATCATGATTATCATCATCATCATCATCATCATGATCATCATCATGATCATGATCATCATCATCATCATCATCATCATCTTTCATACTGCATGCAAACTAATGTTTTTTAACCAAACCTATTCTTATTATTTTCATTTTTTTTAATTTTGAAAAATTTTTAAATCAAATTTATAGGAAAGTAAAATTTTATTTACAATACATGAAGAAGAATTCCATTAAAGACAGTGCAACTGAAGAATAAGAATAACGGTAAATATCATTTTTATTATATTTAATCAAAACCATATCAGGATATACATGTATATCATGTATTGCAATGCAATTTCATTCTGAGAACTTTAAATTTAAAAAAAAATTGCATTTTGCTGTATGTCTTGTGTATTAAAAAGATGTGGTGACATTCTACGGACTAATTGGCTCTCACTGCCTTGGTTAGAATCAGACGCTGAACATATTCTAGTGTAAGAAAATTTGTCAATTCCCTTCCTTAATCTTGGTGTTTTTTTCTAAATATTTCAGTTTTTTTCACCACCCCAAAATTGATGCATTTAATATTAATTAAAAAAAATGAAAAAACTTGGCTGGAGCATAAATTACCAGTGACTCCATGTCACTTCACAACATGTTATATAAACAATGCCTCTTTGAGGTGTTGCTTTATTCCAAAATATGTGTTTACTAGATTATTTGTAATATTTCCGTGTTGCTTCTAACAGTATGAGAGAGAGAGAGAGAGAGAGAGGGGGGGAGAGAGAGAGAGAGAGAGAGAGGAGAGAGAGAGAGAGAGAGAGAGAGAGAGAGAGAGAGAGAGAGAGAGAGAGAATGAATTAGTGTACAAAGAAAATAGTTCAAAGCTGGAATATCCAAAAAAAAAATAAAGAAAATCCCAATTCAAATAAAAAATTACTGTCAAAAAAAAAAAAAAAAATGTTTCAAATTCAAATTATTTAAAATAAAATGGTTAAAAATCACACTTAAACAGGAGAATTTTTGATGGAAAAATATTACATACAATGAAAGCAATTTATCTTTCATTTCTTTACAAATTACTTCCTGTTTTTTACGAACAGCAAGGAAAGAACAATAATTTTTTCAGAGTAAATGAAATTAAAACCACACTTGATACATGGTGTAGAAAGGGACACAGAGTGGATATCGAGATCCTGATTTATAGTTTGTACAAATGACTGTGGATAGATTGAAAACAGAGATGTAAGAGGTGACAGAGTGGATTCAAAGATTATCCGATATATATATGATGGAATAAGAGGTGACAGAGTGCTTCTAGGTATTCTGATTAAACCTAGTTTTGTAGGGGTGAGAGAGTGAACAAAGATAGCCTGATTTATTCTCAGTGGCATAACCTGGGGTGATGGAGTAATGGTGTTTTACGCCCCAGTCAAGAATCTTTCACTTATTTTGAGACGGTCAGTTCTGGGATGGTGGAGGAAACCGGAGTGCCCGGAGAAAACCACTGACCTTCAGCAAGCGAACTATCAAACTTTCTCATACTAGGATCTGTCCCAAGTGGGATCCGAACCCAGGTGGTGAGAGGCACTGTGATCCGTAAGCATGCTCTTTAGACCACTCGGCCACCGAGGCCCCCAGTGGCATAAGGGGTGATGGAGTAGATACAAAGATCTTAATTAATATATGTTGGTGTAAGGGGGACAGAGTGGACAAAGCGATCATGATTAAACCAAGTGGTATATGGGTGAGACAATTGACACAGAGATCCTAATATTCACAGTGTTATAGGGGTGATGGAGTGAATACAAGGATCGAGTGAAATGGAGTGGAATAATGGTGTTCTACACCCAAATCAAGATTCTTTCACTTATTTTGAGGCAGTCAGATCTGGGATGGTGGAGGAAACCAGAGTGCCAGAGATAACCACAAGCCTTCAATAAGCAAACTGACAAACTTTCTCACGCTAGGATCTGTCTTGAGTGGGATTTGAACCCAGGTGAGAGGTGCTGTGATTCATTAGCATGTGGTTTAGACTTCTTGTCCACAGAGGGGGATTCGGACCCAGGTGAGAAGTGCTATGATTGGTAAGCATGTGCTTTAGACTACTTGGCCACAGAGGCCCCCTACAGAGGATCTTGATTTAATATGTTAGTATAGGAGTGACAGAGAGGACCAAATTAACCAAATATTATTTTATTTAAAACTATACTTCTGTTCAGTTTTATTGGTAAGATATACACACAGACAACACAGACAACACAGATGAAAATAAAAATAAAGAAAGCCTAAAAATACAAACAAGGAATTATTATTATTATCATCTATAGTTTTCATATTACAATGACCTTGGTGGCTGAGTGGTCTAAAGCACATGCTTATGGTTCAAAGTGCCTCTCACTGACTAGGTTTCAATCCTGCTCGGGCAGATCTTAATGTAAAAAATTTTGCCATTTTCATTTGCCAAAGATTGATGATTTTTTTCCAAGTTTTCACCTTTCCTCCACCATCCTAGAACTGACCACCTCATCCACTATCTTAGAACTGACCACCTCATCCACCATCCTAGAACTGACCACCTCATCCACTATCTTAGAACTGAACACCTCATCCACCATCCTAGAACTGACCACCTCATCCACCATCCTAGAACTGACCACCTCATCCACCATCCTAGAACTGACCACCTCAATATAAGTGAAAGAATCTTGACTGTGGTGTTAAATAACATTATACCACCAGGCCTTCACAAACGCCGATGTTTGGCGAAAAACACCGATTCAAACTTCAAAAAGCCAATTGAAAAATATCTGAATCGGCTTTTTTTCCCATAATAGTAAGACAAAATCTGATTAAAAATTTTTTAATGCTGGCTTGTTAACAATTTAAAGTACTCAGGACAGTGTCACCAAACACTGAACTTCTCTATTCACAGGTAATTACCGGTACCTTATACCTTAGAAGTTATTTGATTACTAGTGGCTTCACCTGTTCATGCCATTTCTACTAGAATATACATTTCACAGTCATACACGTGCCTGATTGCAGTTAATAACCTCCCCTGATTTCTATATACAAGAGCTGACTAGATTGATAACAACCATTTTTTGGGTTACTAACAACAACATGATCATGACATTACACGTGGTTTTTTGTATCGGGATCATTAGTTGTATGCATGTCAATTTATTTTAAGTTACCAGTGATCAGATTTTTGCAAGATAATAATTAGCGGTATTTATGAACATTAATTTATATATGCAACATTGTCACACAACGACTTACTAATTTATAATTAAAACAAGTTTACCCCTTGCCGATCAGGAGGGGAGGGGAGGGTGGGGGAGATAGCCTTTGCTGACCGCTGATTGACCTTACCGGTGTTTGTTAAGCCCTGTATACCACCTAACTCTACTTATTACATTGTAACACTGACGCTTAAACAAATTTAAAACTGACATCTAGCCGAATTTCAAACAATGACAGTTTGACAATAATAAACCAATCATCAAACAGCTAAGATAGCCCAATCATCAAACAGCTAAGATAGCCCAATTATCAAACAGCTAAGATAGCCCAATCATCAAACAGCTAAGATAGCCCAATCATCAAACAGCTAAGATAGCCCAATTATCAAACAGCTAAGATAGCCCAATCATCAAACAGCTAAGATAGCCCAATCATCAAACAGCTAAGATAGCCCAATTATCAAACAGCTAAGATAGCCCAATCATCAAACAGCTAAAGACATACAGTAAGCATAAAAATATGACATAAATCAAAATTCAAAAGTAAGGAATATTCCAGTTAGTGCATGATATGATTTTTTGGCAATCTAACCATTTTCAAACACACTGTTTACATTACTTAATCAGAAAAATCATTTAAAGGCAACGATTGGAGGTTAGAGGGAATCAGGCGTTAAAAATTGAGATAAATTACATTATAGTGAAACTTGCTTCCTGGTTTCCATCCAAAAATCGCACAAAGATCAGAGAATTGATTTCTAACTTTCACAGCTCACAGCAATCTATATTATCTAAAATGATTTTGAAAGATGCTATTGACCCAGAAAGCCTTATTGAGTACAGATAGATTAATGGTTAGGTCATAATCTGATTTCTGAAAGCTGATCCCGAAGTAAAGTTACACAGTACTCTATCACACAAAAAAGGAAATAAAAAAAGACTCAATTTCAATTAAATTGATTATAATGACCCTTTGGAAATCTTATGTACTTATTTGTAAATGTCAGGCTACTAAACTAAGATTGTTAAATGGTTTTAAAAAGTTTAAGGGGGTTATTTTTAGAATCGGTTGGTAAACTGAGTATGGCAAAATTTCAAGTAAGACAATATTTATTTGTTTAATCAAATTAGATAAAAGAGATATATCTAACCTTGGTAAAAATAAACCTATAATTTACAGTTTGTGCGTTATAGCTATGACATTTCAGAAATGAAATACTTTTTTAAATTATATAAAAAATTCCACAAATATCACTTCAGTAAATCATATAGGAGTGGAGTAATGGAGTAAAGATTCTTAACTTATTTGGAGGCAGTCAGTTCTGGGATTGTGGAGGAAACTGGAGTGCCTGGAGAAAACCATCGACCTTTGGCAAGCAAACTGACAAACTTTCTCTAACTAGGATCTGTCCCGATTGGGATTTGAACCCAGACGGTGAAAGACACTATGATCCGTAAGCGCACGCTTTAGACCACTTGGCCACCGAGGCCCTTCATATACATCATATACATAAAGGCATTAATTTAAGCCTTGTCAAAATTCTTTAACAAATACTGTCAGTTCCAGGATGGTAGTACTACTGCGGTAGCTCAGTTGGTAAAGTGCTTGCTCCGTAAAGGGGAGATTGTGGGTTCAAACCCCAACCAGGTTTGATCCAAGACTTGAAAGTGGGTAGTGACTGTTTTTTCACCAAGCACTTGGCATTACAAAATGAAAACCATGGTTCTTTCGGATGGGAACAAGGTCCTGTGTCACAGTAGTTGTGACTCAATAAAGAACCCTGCTGTACAATGCTATCAGCACAACACACATAAAAACTTCTGCACTTTTGCCAGTAAGTGTCGACATCTCAATATACGTGAAATATTCTTGACTGGTACATTAAACACCATTACTCAACTCAACTCTAAGATGGTGGAGAAAAATGGAGTGCCTATTAAAAACTATGGACTTTTGGCAAGTGAACTGACAAACTTTTTTACATTGGAATCTGTCTCAGTTGGATTTTAACCCTGGCTGTGAGAGACGCTGAAATTTTTAACATGCACTTTTTAACCACTTTGCCACAAACGCCTTAACTGTTATAAAATTAGGAAAAGTAATGTACAACTGCTCATTTAAAGTGAAGTGAAGAATATGATCTATGAAACGATATAATCAAATGTTGTAAAAATCGGGATTTCTGGGGGTGAAATTTACGGATTATATAAATATCCATTATATAAATGATGTTATAATAAACAATGTCGACAGGTGGTTGTCTTCAGATCTGTAGTAGGTAACCAAGTAACGATTTTACATACATCAGTGTTTACTGTATGGTATATGTGTCAATTATATCAATATTAGAATAACAGTATTTTATGATTGAAAAAACTCTTAAATATAAAAACAGAAATGTTCATCTGGATGTTTTACCATCCGAAAATTGACAGCCACAATAGTGTTAACTAAATGGTGCGTGTGTCAATTATGTCAAAATTAGATTAAAAGTACTTTTATAAGTAGATTGGAGTGGAGTAATCATGTTTTACGCCCAAGTCAAGATTCTTTTACTTATTTCAAGGCAGTCAGTTCTGGGATGGTGGAAGAAACTGGAGTGCCCACAGAAAACCACTGACCTTTGGCAAGTGAACTGACAAACTTTTCACACTAGGATATGTCCCGATCGGGATTTGAACCTAGGCAGTGAGAGGCGCTGTAAAGTATTTTTATTATACAAATATCTTAAACTATATAATAACATAAATCGTCTTTTACCCGTAATCCAAAAAAGGACAGCCAAAATACAGTTATCACTAAATGGTGTATGTGTCAATTATGTCAATATTAGAACATGTTTTTTTGAAGTACAGAATAAAAAAAATGTTCCTCTTTAAACTTTTACCATCCAAAAAAACAGACAGCCACAATAGTGTTTACTAAATGGTGTATGTGTCAATTATGTCAACAGTGTTTTTATAAAAATGCAGAATAACAAAAATGTTCCTCTTTAAACTTTTTCCATCTAAAAATGGACAGCCTTGATACAGTGTTTACTAAATGGTGTATGTGTCAATTATGTTAATGTTAGAAAAACAGTGTTTTTATGAAATATAGAATAAAAAAAAGGTTCCTCTTTAAACTATTACCATCCAAAAAACGGACAGTCTCGATACAGTACCATATTTACTAAATGGTGCAAGTGTCAATTATGTCAAAATTAGACAAAATAAAACTTAGTTTAAATGATTACAAAAACAATTCATCCAAAATTAACATTTTTTTTTTCCATGATATATCTAGAAAATATTTTTATTGGGATTAAGGACCTACATCTGTAATAGAAAAATGTCAATGGCATCCAGTGCCTGGTCAGAAGTTTCATAAATTGTGGTCACTCAGTACAGTATATAAAATTTCAAATTTCATGGGTTTAACTGCTTTTTCTAACTTTTTAAATCTAGAATTTGTTAATTCCTGCACATAGAAGGTCTAAATTGTGAATTTTAAACAAAAAATATAAGATAGCTGTCAGATGTTGTTAGCAATTAAAGTGGATATTAATTAGCCAGTCACAATTTAACGTTCTATTTGTCCAACTGTTATTTCAAATCTGATTCCCTTCACCTCAATTTAAGACCATTCAAAGACTTATGTTGTCAATGTTTCTGTAGCAAAGTGGTTTTTACAGGGTGGGGGTGCTAACCCCATGCCCAACCCTCCTCCTTTTTCATCCGGGCTTGGGACCGGCCATGGCGGAGATGGGGTTGGCTGGGCCATACTCTAGGAAAACCAGCAACCAACACAACCAGGCTGGCACTTACTTGGAACCCCCAGGGAAAAAGAAAAAGAGGAAGATCCTGCCATACATGGTGCCGAGACCTTGATGCAGACGTCAAGCTGACTGAAAAGACCTGGAGACAGCTAGAGAAGATGGCACAAAACAGGCAGAGATGGAGGGCAGTCGTTGATGGCCTATGCTCCAGGAGGAGCGCAGGGTCTAAGTAAGTAAGTAAAGACTTATGAGCCTCAATTATGGGAAAAGAAATCTTGACCAAGATGTTAAAAAAAAAAAAGATTAGTCCACTCCTTTTAACACATGCAATAATTTATATGGGAAACCAATCCCAAAAAAGCTAGTCTTTAAAACTATTATACTTGATGTTTCAATACGACAAAGAAGCATTAAGTAACATATGAAAAATTCTAGAAAATTATTTAATTTAAGTCAAACTCCCTAACCAACTTTTACTAACTCTTACAATTGTGTTTTTTTTCAAGATTTTTTAAATACATTTACTATAATGCTATATCATATTCCATTATGAATAATCAATAAGTCTTTATTTTTCAGTGAATTATATCTTGAAAATGCAGTTTATTAAGGGTTTTGTTCCTTTGGTAGAACTTCCAATAATCAATGGAACTGTATAAATGTCTTATTCTTTATTTACATTGTTTATTTTTCCTAATTAAATATTTTTTCTGTTTTTTTAAATAACTATTTACAGGTGACTTTTATTTAATCGGAGGCGGGTTGGTTCAAGTTATGTTTGGGAAAAGAACCATGGCTCAGAATTGATGTAATTTGTTTGTAATTCTAGTTAAAAAAAAAAATCAATAAAAAATAAAGTGCTTATGACCTTTACATTTGATTGGGCTGAAAAAATGAGTTGAACTATTTAAAATTTTCCTGCATATACTGGTATTATATCTTGTCTAAACATGATTCTAAAGACATTGTAAACCTTTTAAAGATTTTAAACTACTTTTAAATCATTTCAATATACTGTTACTTTGCTAATTTAACCTTTAAAACAAATACCTGTCTAACAAGGACAGTATGTCTAGTCTTATAACAAAAATACCTGTTAAATTTTGATGTGCCATATTTGCACATTTCGGGAAAATGTTTCTCTTTAGTGACACTAAGGGCCGAAAAGTTTGATATATTAAAAGAACATAAGCCAAACAGTTGAAAATTAATGAATTGAAAGGTTTCAAATTTATATGAATCCAAATCCAGGATTGCTTTGGAATGCTTTACATGAGGGAACAAACCCTAATTTTAAATAAATTTCAAAAAGTAAGATGGCTGAAAATTTTGCTAAATGGAACATTTTCTGATAGCACAAAGTACTGCCTACTGAGTTATGGATACCCTCAGGGGTTCTGTCTAGAAAGTTTTTTAGTACTATTTAAAATACCACCTCAGTGATTCAATGGTAGAGCATCTGCCTTGAAGGAGGGAGGGGGGTGGGAGGTTCATGAGTTTGTACCCTAGCTTATCGTGAGACTCTAAAATTTGAGAAATTGCTTCCTCACTTGGCACTTGTCTTTAAGAGGACAAGGTATTGACTGGTTCATTCGGTGCAAGGAGAATGGATTGGGGAATGGTATGTTTGTCTGCAGCATACTGACTCAGTGAGTTAGCACCTTAAAAATAGTTTCTCTTAAAGGACACTAGTACATGGCAGACCATAAAACACACTTATGTGATTACACGTCAGGTCCCAGTTTCACAATCATTCACTCAGCTGAGTGTACACTCAACTCAAATATTCCCAATTTTCCCTCATCAATATTTTTATAAATTTAAGTTTTATGAGACAATGTTTTGTTTTGTTGAACAAACCTACTCTAAACAATCAAAATATTACATTAGATATTCAATTTTAACTGTGTAATGTCTTAGAAATTGACATTGAAATATTCCCGAATTTGAGTTGAGTCGTTGAGTGTATACTCAACTGAGTGAATGATTGTGAAACTGGGGCCAGGCATATAAAAACTTGCTCTTAGATTAATTCACAGATAAGGATTAATCAAACAACATTACAACCACTAACCAAAAATTCAAAATAAACTTGTTTATCTCCCCCTGATAATATACACAAATCCAAAACTGTATTACTCTATCTGATTGGTCATCATCAGGTCCAATGAAAATATTGGTAACATAGGTACTGTAACCTGTATTGGTATAATAAAGAACTATTCTGGTTAAATTGCACACTAAAACTTAATATTTGTTTATCAATAAAGATGTTGTTGAAGTTGCCATGAACTAAATAAAAACAATCAAAATAATAATGACAAAGAAAAAAAAGTTTATGCAGTAATAAAAAAAGAGAAAATTATGAACAAGAGATTACAAGACATTGTATGATCAAAATCATTGAATTTTATCGGTCAATTTCTATGAGCCATTGAAGATCTTTGTAAAATAACATGTGTAAAAGTGATCAAGAGAAATAAATAAATTGAATGTCGATTAAAATATCACTATTATATCAAAGAAAGCATGGTATTAATCCGACAAGATCACTCTAAACAAATTAACTACAATATTTTCTAAATTGAAACATGTGGACAACTTGATAATGAAAATCAAATATCGTTGATAAACAGTTCCTCGTAAGCAGCTTCTAGTCAACTTTAGACATGGTTAATATTGATTGTTGTTTTTGAATGATAGAATTCTCTACAATTCAGGAAAGCAAATGAAATGTCACGACATTTATAAATTGAAATCAATGTTACTGTGAGACTTTTACTAATGACTCTTAGCCCGTAGTTATTTCTTCTAACAAGAAACCAACCCTAACTAGGCATCATCTTATTCTGTATATGAAATCTCGCATGAAAATGGCCAAAACTAAAAGGGAGATAATTCCAGATAATTCCATTGAGTTTGTTTCCAAATACATGTATATATTTTACTTTAAAGGGACAGAACTGTGGCAATCTTAACACAGCTGTAGTTTTGACTTTTTAAAACTAAACTTGACCAAGACGTTATCACATGTGTATATAACCCTCCGCCAGACTTGCCCCATCCAGAAATTTGAATGATACTTTATGGAACATGATAGTATGCTACATATTGACAATCTTTAAACAAACAGAGGGGCCTCGGTAGCCAAGTGGTCTAAAGTGTGTGGTTGCAGATCAAAATGCCTCATGCCACCTTAGTTCAAATCCTTGTTCTTTCACCAAGCACTTGGCATTTAGAAATGAAAGTCACTGGGTCCTTCAGAAGAGACCTTAAAAACTGATGCCCCTTGCCATGGCAGGCATGGCACATTAAAGAACACTTAGTGCACTGCAAAGATCAAAATTTCTGCCACTTCACCTTCACCTTTAGCTGGTGATGTCTCGATATAAGTGAAATTCTCTTGACTGGGCTGTAAAACCCATTAAATCAAATAAAATCTTGTTTTCCAATAAACAACTAAGTACAAACATATTTTATTCAAATTTCCATGTAGGAGGTAGAACCTATCGATTTAGTTTCAAATGTTATTTTTAAAGAGAAACCAAAACTGCTAACAACCAGATTAATGACAGTATCTGTTCAAGCTTAATTTTGGAATCAATCCCTGTCATTTAAATTTAAAACTAATTAAAACACCTACAGCAATTTTAATATCTAATATATCCCTTATTATCTAAAGTTTATTTTGTCAAGTTTTAACCACAACATCTGTAAATGTTTAATGTTTCATGTCCTAAACTGGCTATCTACAGAACATATACAAACAACAAGAAAACACAGCAGCCAGGCATATCACCCTGAGATAATATGCTAACACAGCCAGGCATATCACCCCTAAGGTAATATGCTAACACATATCACCCTAAGATAATATGCTAACACAGCCAGGCATATCACCCTAAGATAATATGCTAACACAGCCAGGCATATCACCCAAAGATAATATGCTAACACAGCCAGGCATATCACCCTAAGATAATATGCTAACACATATCACCCAAAGATAATATGCTAACACAGCCAGACATACCACCCTAAGATAATATGCTAACACAGACAGGCATATCACCCTAAGATAATATGCTAACACAGCCAGACATACCACCCTAAGATAATATGCTAACACATATCACCCAAAGATAATATGCTAACACAGCCAGACATACCACCCTAAGATAATATGCTAACACAGCCAGACATACCACCCTAAGATAATATGCTAACACAGACAGGCATATCACCCAAAGATAATATGCTAACACAGCCAGACATACCACCCTAAGATAATATGCTAACACATATCACCCAAAGATAATATGCTAACACAGCCAGACATACCACCCTAAGATAATATGCTAACACATATCACCCAAAGATAATATGCTAACACAGCCAGGCATATCACCCTAAGATAATATGCTAACACATATCACCCAAAGATAATATGCTAACACAGCCAGGCATATCACCCTAAGATAATATGCTAACACATATCACCCAAAGATAATATGCTAACACAGCCAGGCATATCACCCTTCGATAATATGCTAACACAGACAGGCATATCACCCAAAGATAATATGCTAACACAGCCAGGCATATCACCCTAAGATAATATGCTAACACAGCCAGGCATATCACCCTAAGATAATATGCTAACACAGCCAGGCATATCACCCTAAGATAATATGCTAACACATATCACCCAAAGATAATATGCTAACACAGCCAGGCATATCACCCTAAGATAATATGCTAACACATATCACCCAAAGATAATATGCTAACACAGCCAGGCATATCACCCTAAGATAATATGCTAACACAGCCAGGCATATCACCCAAAGATAATATGCTAACACAGCCAGGCATATCACCCTAAGATAATATGCTAACACAGCCAGACATACCACCCTAAGATAATATGCTAACACAGCCAGGCATATCACCCTAAGATAATATGCTAACACAGCCAGGCATATCACCCAAAGATAATATGCTAACACAGCCAGGCATATCACCCTAAGATAATATGCTAACACAGCCAGACATACCACCCTAAGATAATATGCTAACACAGCCAGGCATATCACCCCTAAGATAATATGCTAACACAGCCAGGCATATCACCCTTAGATAATATGCTAACACAGCCAGGCATATCACCCTTAGATAATATGCTAACACAGCCAGGCATATCACCCTAAGATAATATGCTAACACAGCCAGGCATATCACCCTAAGATAATATGCTAACACAGCCAGGCATATCACCCTAAGATAATATGCTAACACATATCACCCAAAGATAATATGCTAACACAGCCAGGCATATCACCCTAAGATAATATGCTAACACAGCCAGGCATATCACCCTTCGATAATATGCTAACACAGCCAGGCATATCACCCCTAAGATAATATGCTAACACAGCCAGACATACCACCCTAAGATAATATGCTAACACATATCACCCAAAGATAATATGCTAACACAGCCAGGCATATCACCCTAAGATAATATGCTAACACATATCACCCTAAGATAATATGCTAACACAGCCAGGCATATCACCCAAAGATAATATGCTAACACAGCCAGGCATATCACCCTTAGATAATATGCTAACACAGACAGGCATATCACCCCTAAGGTAATATGCTAACGCAGCCAGACATACCACCCTAAGATAATATGCTAACACATATCACCCAAAGATAATATGCTAACACAGCCAGGCATATCACCCTAAGATAATATGCTAACACAGCCAGGCATATCACCCTTCGATAATATGCTAACACAGACAGGCATATCACCCCTAAGGTAATATGCTAACACAGCCAGGCATATCACCCTAAGATAATATGCTAACACAGCCAGGCATATCACCCTTCGATAATATGCTAACACAGACAGGCATATCACCCCTAAGATAATATGCTAACACAGCCAGGCATATCACCCTAAGATAATATGCTAACACAGCCAGGCATATCACCCTTCGATAATATGCTAACACAGCCAGACATACCACCCTAAGATAAAATGCTAACACTTAAAACTAAAGAAAACATCCATGCATGAAGGATTAGAATTTGAAGTATGACCAATGAAAATTCAGAAAACAAAAATAATCATGTCAACTGTACATGACTTTATCTGATTGGATAAGAGTATTTAAAATTAATACCAGTATATTCTTTGTCTGTTGACTCTTGGTACATCTCTCTCTGGGTAGAATCTAGTTCCTCCAATGAAGATGCTCGTCTCATATAGCTTAGAGAAGAACCTTTTTCAGACTCTGTAGCAACATCTGGTAACAAACCATCCCAGGCTTTTTGGCGGAGTGGTGGAGAATTGGGTGGCAACTGCATGTCTGGAATTGGAAGATGACTAAGGGGTACCGACTCTTCCGGGATCGGTGGATTTTCTGGATCTTTAGACGTGTCAATAATTCTGGTTCGGGATTGAAATTCACGTCTGATTGATGGAAGACGAAGTCGGAAACTTTTATGTCTGCCTGTATCAAAAAAAAGCAAAACATGAAAAATTGATCCAAAACATTTACAGTATCATTTCAGATTAAAAAAAATTTCAAATTTCACCAATTTCAAATTTTTGTTTGTGAGATTAAAAATATTATTTCATTAAAAATATGTGGCTTTATAAATTTGTTTTTAGAAATAATAATAACTTTTTTTTTTACTCAGCTAAAATATCAAGTCTTACAAGTATTGTTTTCTAAAAACTAATGCAACTGCTGCAATTTGCAACATAAATGTTTTTCATTCCATACAAATGTTTTAAAGAAATGACATGATATACTTCCAAACACCATTAATTGCATCACAAATTAAATTTTTTTTTTATGGTAATTTGATGCAGTAAGTGCTAAAAAGCATCCATCCATCATCATAAATGTAAATTAATCTCCATCGCAAATCGAGGAATAGCTGATTTTTACCTGTGTAATACTCTTCTCACCTGTCACCGACAAATATCAAATATACCTACCAACATTAAAACAGAAATTAAAAGTCCCTTTAAAGCTTAAGAGACCAAAGTTATAAAACCATTTTTGCTGACAAGACAAAAATCGAACATAGTAATCATGATAACTTCATTTGAATGTGAACATGCATGCATGCTAAATAAATTGTGTGACCCTGAGTCAAGTCCATTCCCATGCTTATATAAACAAAGAGTGTCCAAAATAATGTAGGGATTTCTATTGTCATAAAAGAAGTTAATTAAAAGTTATCCATTTCCAGCTCTAATGTTAAAAGTAATCTTTCACAGAAACCGTCCTCTTCCAAATAACCCTTATCTATCATGGATAAAATGATGTTTAAAAACCGCATCAGCAATTTTGCAGCTGTTAGCAGCACTATTCATGGGCCAGTAGAAAGTGGGCTACTAATTTTGTTTTGGTGCTGGCCTAATTGTCATGTATAATGATCAGTATTTTGTTAATTTTCGGAAATAGAGCAAAAGTAGTTATAGAGCTAGATATCAGGGCACTGAATCAGTTGATGTTAATTTTGGACCAGTAAAACTGAAAAGCAGCTAGACTTCGTCCACCAGTTTGAAAGCACTGATATAATCAGTGTTAAAGCTATCGAATTTGTAGAAATAGCCTCTGTACAAAGTCTCATATGAAATCTTTAATTTTGTCCCTCATAGGAAAAGGTGCCTTTACTTTGAAATCAATAGAAAAGATGATACTAATGGCTACATCAAAATTATCAATTATCTGATGTTGTTATACATATCAGGTCCTGGTTTTACAATCATTCCTAAGTAAGATTTTCCTTCACTCAAACTTAGCAAATTTTAGCAATCTTCTTTTGTATGAGAAATAAACATTCTTTTTTTTATAAAATTAAATACAGATGTTACAAGTTTGGCATGAACTTTAAAATGTCATCTTAAATTCCAAAATATGTAAACAATTCACAAAATTAATAAGATTTCAAATTTGCCAGGCTTGGAGTTACGGAACATCTTATGGTAGTTAAGGAAGGATTGTGAAACCAGGGCCAGACCTGCTGTTCTTTTACAGAAATTGCAGATGTGCTAGTCACATGAAAGACATATAGACCCTATTCTGTGCTTAAAAAGGGGGTCAAAAAGTGGAGAATGTATTCAACAGGTTAAATTATAGAAAACTCAAAACATTCATAGATAAATATAACTGGAATCCTAAAATATAACTGGAATCCTAAATACCGTTCACTGTTCAATTATTTTATAAGTTTTTTTTTTAATTTTATATATATATATATATATATATATATATTTGTAAATTACCAAAAAAAAAAAAAATAATAATAATAATAATAAAAAATAAATAAATAAATGAATAAAAAAAATTTAAAGTGACCTTCTAAAACTAGACAATGATTTTGAAGCAAATTATTTATTTTTTTCTAAATAACCTTCAAAATGACTTTCTAAAAACTGGCCAATTTACTGCAATTTTGTTTTTCTAAATAAGCTTTAAAATGCAAGGTGACCTTTCTACATTTAGCCATGGAAATCAGATCAAACCAGACACTGAGCAGAGAATCAATACCCATGTACAGTAATTTCCAGATCAAAACTTAATGTTCTTTCAACAAAGGGATCAGTCTACCAATTAATGCAGTTCCTAATGCACATAAAAAAAGTACAAGCCAACTGCAACTTGTTTTTTATGATGATAACATAACACCAGGTCGGTCTGACATGCCGGTAAATTGAGATAATAAAACATGGCCAATGTCCATGAAATCCACAGGAAAAACCATGTACGACTTGTTGAATTCATTCCAAATGTTCTGAATAATATAAGGCTATAAAAAGTTAATTATGTGTTTTTCATCCTCTTATTGTTTTTTGGTGTTTAATTAGGTCGATAAGCATCTTTTTATTAGAAATTCTGTCAAAAAAATTAATTTAAAACTGATAAGAGATTGAATAAGATATGAGAACACTCATTTGACCGAACAAAATACAGACTTATACAGGATAATAGAATAACAGGAAACCAACATGCATGAGTTGTAGATTACGGCGTTGTTAAAAGGTGGAATACCTGGCGATATTCAACAGAGTTCTAATAAGATAATGGAAAAATTAAAATAAATAAATTAGATCTCAATACCAGTTAACAATCTATATCTCTAGTTTTGTGGAATATTTCCAGTGTCTTCAGGAAAACATGTTAACAAAATAATACAAAATAGTACAAAATGCAGAGCGTACATATGATATGTAATCTCCATTGTTGCCAAGTTTGAGAGCTTAGATGAAATACTGTCACTATTATGGAACCGGAAAATACATATGTATGGAATTTATGGACTCTTTAATTGGTTGAATAGTTTTTATTCTCATACCTTATCCAAATCTAACACTGACAAACATTAAGTTTATCAAAAACAATTTTAATTTCATATTGTAATATTTTATGTTTGGTAATATTTTTCGTATAACTAAGATACACGCTGCAACAATGGAGATTACGTGTCATTTGTACGCTCGGCATTTTGTACCTTAAGTATCAGTTTGTTTACACATTGAACTGAAGACGCTGGAAATATTGCGCAAAACTAGTTAAAAATTGAAAATTAGAAATAGATTGTTAACTGGTGTTGAAATATAATTTGATGGACTTTATAGTCAGACGGTTTTTACATAGAGGTTCTTTCTGGTTGTAGTATCAGACCTGCCAACCCACTGGGCAACTATTCAGTAAGATCAAGGACATTTTTCAGTAAGATTGCACTACTTTCAGTAAGATTTTACAAAAGTCAGTTTTATCAAATAGGCGTATTTTAATTAGACTGTAAAGGCTACAAAATCACCTAAATCGAACCAATTTATACCGATTCCTTTTTTTCGAAGCCGACATTCCATAATCTGCCAGATCTGCTTTGCGTTTGCTCATTTTTGAGTTGTGACAGTTACCGCGAGAAACTTTAAAATCACACAGATGCTTGATTATTACACTTCAGAATGTCTTTGAAATGCTTTACTATCAAACGCATTTCTGACTTTGCGTAACGACAGTGATCGCTGGCTATCTTTTTAATGCTTTATTGTAATCTGCATGCCTTAAAAGCGTTTCCAGGACAGTTTTCTAAAACATGGTTTGGAAACGTAAAGACAATGAAAGAGGATATCCGTAAAAGATAAAAATCGGAAGAAAACATGCTGTATTCGTACAATCGTAAGAATTAAAAAATTTCGGCAATTTTCAGTAAGAACTACGGAAAAATCGTAAGGGTTGCCAGGTCTGTAGTATGAGGCAAAGTCAACTTGAAATTGCCATTTTTTATGGACAAGTGCTTCTTTTTTAGATTGCAGTGGAGAGAAGTAATGATGTTTTACACCCTAGTCAAGATCACCAACCTATGGCAAGTGAAATGACAAACGTTTTCACACAAGGATCTGCCCAAGGGGGATTTAAACCTGGGTGGAGAGGCACTGCAATCCATATGCATGGGTTTTAGAAAACTTGGCCACCGAAGCCCCATTATTAATCAAAAGTGGATGCCTTTGCAAATTTTACTGTATGACAATTGTAAAAAAATTGAAACATTAAAAATTATTTGAAATATGACGATCATGACTAAAGAAAATTGACAAATCAATTATCATAAGGAAAAATCTGAAGTACAAAAGTTTTAAGTTATAAATAAAGAAAAACAGGTGAGACTAAATGTCTTCTAGTTATCCATGGTCACAAGGTTTTTTAATGAAAATGAAAAATTCAGACTGACCTAATTAGAAAAATCAAGAAGTTATATCAGTCAGAAATCAGACATTTATTTTTATGAGAGCTATTCTGCCAAACTCACAAACATTTACTTCAACTCAGAAACTATTTAGTGGTCATATGACTACAAAATTAATTACTGCTCATTTTTTCAAGAAATATCTTAATAGTGTTTTACTCCATTTCTTTTCTGGTTGGAAATTTTTTTTTTTTTTTAGTTTTTGAACATTTTACCTGATTGTGCTAATTGTACTACGGGAATCTATGTTCATAAGGTTCAATTTTAAAATAACAAAATCATTTACAGTCAAACCTGTCTATAAAGGCCACCCATGGGAATCAATTAAAGTGGCCTTTATGGACAGGTGGCCTTTATATTCAAATAATATACAAAAAGAGATGGAATTTTATTGGCCTTTATAAGCAGGTGGCCCTTATTGAGAGGTGGTCTTTAAGGCGGGTTTGACTGTATATGTTATTAAAAAAATAAATAGGTACGAAAATCAGAAAATTAATTTCATTTAGACTTGTTTCAGATAATGTAAATGAAATATCTTAATGCAGAATAAACTGATATTCTTAATGTTCACAATACTATGTATAATAATACTACTGAAGAAAAAGATAAAATTCTACTTCAAACTATATTTATAGATGTGTCAAGCTTTACATCACTCTACTGTGTGTTTGGAGGTCTTTTTAAGATGCAACCAATTATCTATTAATACTACTGTCCTGGTTTTGAAATAATTCATAAACATTTATCAACTTTTATCATATCTAACAGCATTCTTACTGCTATAACATGTATATGTTTCTGGTATTAAGGATAATAAAAAAACTTGAATGTGTCAGAATGACACAGAGATGGGTGTTCTTGCCTGCTGACATTTACTTAAACAAAGTTTTCAATTTCAAAAAGGGCCATAACTCTCAAGAAAGGGGTCAATGAAAATGAAACTCTAAAGCTTAATATATATCTCACCATGACACCATCCCTAGGTAATCTAGCAGAAATATCTTGCAATTTCCACCATGTGACATGGTATTGTGATGAAATTTTAGAGACCTACACCCACTCGCCAACAGATAGGTAAATACTAATAATTTGCCTTAATTACCTTCACTTCACAAAAATAGGGCATCTAATGGGACATTACCTGGTTCCCTGGCATGCAATGACTCCATGCACATGTTATTTAATTATCTAACTTTATTATTATTTTTTTTCATCTTCTTTGTGACTACTATTTTTTCTGTGTATCTTATAGAACAAAACAATTGTTCTATATTTCATTTCATATTTTTTTAAAAAAATAAAAATAGACCTCCTCTAAACACAAAACTCAATCTGAATTTATAGTACTAGCCCATTGTGCAAAAATGATGTTTATTCATTGAATTGTAGCCTCTTCTTCTAGGGTCAGCTTTTAATTTTTTCAATCAAATTACTTTATTTTTGCATATAACATGAAATATAGAATTGTTGACACACTTTAATTTAACATTTTAACAACTGTGACCCTGTGGAAAAAATATTTCCCATTTCCATTAAAAATCCTTAATTATTTTGTCTACAAAGAACTTAATTTCCATTTTTTAGATTCGACATAATGCTAGTTGACCTTTACAAGAACATTCAATCTATGTTATTTGTTCAAGTAGGAAAAAATTCACATATCAAAAGCCTATTGAAATTTTAATAATGTTTCCGGAAGTTTTATTGTGATCTTTCCGAATCTAGCCAAATCTTCATATCTATTCCATAATTATTCTCTAAATGGCAACAATAAATATATCCTTAAGAACCAGCTAATGAATTTATTTTCTATTTTCTGGTATCAATCTCGGAGAAGTTTTATGGTAAATGACCGAATGTCATACAAACCAAATGGAAAAATTATAACTTGCTAATAAAATGTGTGGTAACCATGGCGACATCTAAGCATCAATTGATCTCTTTTATATGAAAAAATCTCGAAATAGCCATAAAAATGGTTTTTCTGGAGAAAAACTTGTTTTTACAATTTAAATTTAATGAATAACATCACAATTTGAGATGAATATAAATGACGTTATTTTCTAGAAAATAAAGTCTACCGATAATGGCATTTCTAAACATAAATAGATTTGTTTGTTGCATTATAGCAGCGGGAAAAAACATTGATTTGAATATAAATACATTAAATAGTAAATCTTATTGTAAATTGTATCTATTTGACAGAATCACAGCACATCAAACAAAATAAAATTAAAATGTACCTATAAAAATAATTTTTAGATTTTTTTATTTTGCAAGCATTCAGGAATAATTTTTATCATTATTAAAAGCATTTGTCAAAAACTTTTAATTCTTTTTTTAAATCTAAAAAAAAAAATTACAGGCAGAAATATTTTTGAACCGGCCTAGAATCCTTATAAGTAAAGCTAAATTCTTGGTCAAATTTCGTTAAAAAGCCAATAGGTTTAACTACAATATGGATTAATTTCATATGCATAAGTTTTTTGTGGGTCAAAAAAAGAAGATTTATTCCAAAAAAATGTGTAATAAAAAAAAACAAAAACAAAAACAAAACAACCACCATTCCTGTGCCCATCCATCATTAAAACATTATTAGTAATTTACTTCCTATTTACCACTCCCAATATTTTCTATAAGAACGTGATGCAGACAAATTAGCAATTAGCATAGTAAAAATAGTCCAAGAACCTTTTATCCAAGAATGCAACTGTCTTGTTCAATAATTTGAAATGTGCAAATGTGAGCTTTGTGTATTGCAAAGGGCATAAAGAAGTGTCTTAAGCAGGTGCTAGTGTACAAATAGAAACAAAAATATTCAAAACTGATTGGTTACAGACAGCATGTGACATTACCCACAATTCCTAGTTTAGTGTTAAACCTCAAACCAAAATGTGCTAGGTTCCCTATCCTAGTAAATCTATATCAACAAATGATATTTATAACTTTGTTTCAGCAATTCTAAGAAAAAATCTTTTTTTAAATATCAATTTGTGCTATAAGATCATTGTTTCTAAAAAGCTTCAGTTATCTTAAAATTTTGAGTTATATTGTCATTTTCTAATGAAGTAAAATTTCCCCTAAAAATTGTATATTTTATGTATTTACTATCAACAGAAATTCAAATTTTATCTCATAAACTCTATGAAGTATTTTTGGCTACTCATAATATGAAGTAAGTGAACCCAGATTTGATCTACCAGTCTTTACATTGCTGGGAACCTAGGCAAATGAACATGCATTAAACAGTATTAGAATGCAGACAGTTACAGGAAACCACGCTAGCAAAGGGAAATAACTGTGTTTTATTTCTGATTTTTATCACCTTTGTTTAATTTGTCAATTGTCTTTTCTGTTTGGGGTAGTTGTTCTAGAGTTGCACTTTGATGACAATTGTTTGTTGATAATTTGATCTTACTGTTTCTATAATTATGTTGTAGCTCTCTCTTATTGATTGCCATGGCTTCCGTAATATCTTCAAAATTGATGATGAACAGGATTATCTCCCCATGCTCATTTTTTACTGGAGCAATAAGAATACTACAAACAAATCTGTCACCTGAAAAAAAATAAAGGGAGATAATTTTATATAGTTTACCATAAACATCTGAAATTTATGAAGAAATGATTGAATCAGCTTTTCTTTTCTGTGTCCTATTGTTAAGAACTTCGTTAGTTTAATAAAATACTTACGGTAGGGGAAAATGTAGAAATACTATTAAAATGAAATACATATATTATGGACAAACTGTTTTGACTTTAATTGATTCTGTCTGATTATAACAACTGTATGCATTGATTCTGAATGTGAATGTGAATTTAAAACATACTGACCTATTAGTAAGTAAAAACGCACATATCAAAATCCTACTGAAATTCTAATAATATTTCCAAAAGTTTTATGATGATTTTTCCAAATCTAGCCTAATCTTCATATCTATTTCAGAATTATTCTCTAAATAGCAACAATAAATATATCCTTAAGAACCAGCTTATGAATTTATTTTCTATTTTCCAGTATCAATCTCGGAGAAGTTTTATGGTAAGTGACCGAATGTCATACAAACCAAATGGGAAAAATTATATAACTTGCTAATAAAAAGAATTCAAATTTTCACTAATCAACTGGCTAAGCTAATGTAGCTTTGAACAACTTAGTCCAGGTCAACATCATTTCAATTTTTGATATATTAAGATATATCAGGTTGAAATTGTTAACAATTATACTTTTGATTGTGAAAATACATAAAAAATGATGGAGTTGGTAGAAGCAGTGGTTGAAAAATGCCTTTTTATGGTTTACAGAACCTGATGATGTCTCTGCTGGTTCAAAACCAAATTAGACAGATCTATAATTTGAAAAAGTATGTCAGTTTCTCCAAAATCTAACTACCCTGATATAAGTGGTCCGTCAAAAAAAAAAAAAAAAAAAAAAAAAAAAAAAATTAATCCATGGCACTATTTCTGCATTACCTACAAGTCACAAGAATTCTGAAATACAGCAGTCATTATAATTATATTGGATTAATGATGATTTACGCCACAGCCAAGAATCTTTCACTTTCACTGTTATGCAGATGATCTGTTCAGGAATGGTGGAGAAAAATGGAGTGCCCAAAGAAAACTACCAACCTTTGGCAAGTAAACTGACAAACTTTCTCACACTAGGATCTGCCCAAATGGGATTTGAACCTAAGCAATGAGAAGCACTTTTATTTATAAGCACACACTTTAGTCCATTCAGCCACCCAGGTTCTAATCCATATGACAAAATAGCACCCAGCAGAATACTTTAAAAGGACCTACCATCCCACTTATTAAAACTTGCAAGAAATGGTGTACTTATACTTTAAATCATTTTGCTTTTAAAAATCTTCCGTATTAAAGAGACTTAAACAAACCACTTCATAAATAATTCAGTAATTATTTACAATTAGTGTGTCAATTTAATTAACAGCTTCATGAACATGCACTGGCATTTAACAAATCTTGAATGGAAAATCTTCCTGGGGGACTTGTAAACTATTAAAGCTTGTGTCAAAGAATACTGAAGGAAGGTATGCATAATAGAGCAAGCATAATAAAAGAAATTATCAATTCTTTCAATGATAATATTGGTAAATGACAATGTTATCAAATAAATATTAAAATAATGTCATAATCATATAGAAATATACATAAAACCTGTATATAAAGACCACCCATCATGGGACCTATGTAATACATAGATGGTCTTTCTATTCAGGTTCTTTCTGGTTAAATATAAGAAAACGAGTGATGTAAACACTCCCAAGACACATGGTCTTTATATAGAGGTCCTTTTTGGTTGAAATATAGCCAGGTAGTCTTTATATAGAGGTGGTCACTATAGCAGGTTTTAGATTTATGTCTTGATGACAAATAACAGCTTAAACCTTGCTTCATAGATAATTATAAGGTTGTTAGGTCTGCAATTTTATTGCAAAACCAACAAGAGGCCCATGGGCCTTAACGCTCACCTGAGGATATGGCCTTATTCATTTGCAAAATACATACAATGTTCTAATATACATGCCTATACAAAAAGTTAATAGTTTTCAAAATAATTAACAATTTGAGTCTTCTTATGCATCTATGACCTTGACCTTTAAATGTACGATCTTGAATCTTAAATCAGAATGATCCCATATAAATTCCTACAAATTCCAATATACATGCCGATACAAAAAGTTAATAGTTTCCAAGATAATAAACAATTTCAGTTTTTTAAGGCACCTATGACCTTGACCTTTGAACCTATGACCTTGAGCCATATATCAAAATGATCATCATGTCTGAGTGAATACCTACAATATTCTAGTATATATGCCTATGCAAAAAGTTAATAGTTTTCAAGATAATTAACCATTTGAGTCTTCTTTTGCATCTATGACCTTGACCTTTGAATGTAAAACCTTGAATCATACATAAGAATGATCACCATATCAATTCCTACAATATTCTAAAATACATGCCTATACAAAAAGTCAATAGTTTCCAAGATAATTAACAATTTCAGTCTTTTTATGAACCTATGACCTTGACCTTTGAATGTATTACCTTGAGTCATATATCAAATGATCATCATGTCAATACCTACAATATTCTAATATATATATGCCGATGCAAAAAGTTAAAAGTTTTCAAGATGATTAACAATTTAAGTCTTCTTGTGCATCTATGACCTTGACCTTTGAACATAAGACCTTAAGCCATATATCGAAATGATCATCATATCAATACCTACAATTTTCTTATACATATGCCTATGCAAAAAGTTAATGTTTTCAAGCTTATGCACAATTTTAGTTTTAATAAGCAAAAAATAACATTTCAGGGGCAACAACTCCTACATGCATTATCATTTAGTACGAAATTTTTACCTTTTTAAATTTTGTCATGCTGTACATTTCAACAATGTTTTGATATTATATATCTCTTAAAATTTTGAAGAAAATAGGCTAAAACTGCAAAATTACAAACTAGGTCATGACCTTGAACTTTGACCTTGACCCCATTTTGAAGGTAATTTCAAGAAAAAGTCAAAACTGAAAAACCCATGTCAATATCTGTTCAAATAGTCAAGTTTTAACAATTTTAAGCCATTTTATGAAATTTTTAAAATTAAAAGCAGACACGTGTAACCCATTTTTCGACCAAATTTTACAAAATGAACAAACTATAGACTTAAGGCCCTAGAGAAGCCAAATATCACATCAGATTTTTCCTCCAATCATCGGTTTTAGAGAAGAAGAATTTTAAAAATTTCTTTACCCCTAGGTCACCTTGACCTAGTCTTGGTAGCCCTGGCAATGCCATGAACAAATCTGAATTGCACCGGCCCCTATATGCTTCTGACCAAGTATCATTGAAATCTGTACAGCAGTTTTGGAGGAGAAGTCGAAAATAGGTGTTAACAACGCACACACACACACACACACACACACATGCATTCACTTACATACACATGCCGCGCCATGCCATAAGCTCACATGACCTTTCAGTCAGGTGAGCTAAAAACATAATTGCATCATAAGTTATCATACACCTGCAGATTTTAGAGTAAACTTGATGTCTTTATTTCTAAAAATTAATGAGTAAAATTCTGGTTATAAAGTATTCCCAATTAATTACTACAAAAGTTTTTGAAATGCTTCAAAACCCAATAATAATAATAATAATAATGATAATAATAATAATAATATACTTTTTAAAAAAGAATTTCAATAATAATAAAAATAATAATAATTATTATTATTGTTATTGCACGTATTATTATTATTATTATTTTTACTACTACTACATGTATTACTAAAATTACTCCTCTTTACATTTAAAAAGTTTAGGTTAAATGCAAAATTCTTTTTCTTTTTAAATTAATCATACAGATATTGTACTTTTAATACAAATTCCACGATCAGTTCCAAGACCAAATCAATACCATAATAATAAAAAGACAAATTATCGGCCAGTACATGTGCTTTTACACATAACATTTCCCCAAATATTTAGTCAGCAATTTAAACCATGCTTAAATACAGTAAACTCATTTAAACACATCCTTTGGCTTTTATTATGTTTAATGTTTAAATTTTTTTCCTAATAAAATACGTTTTTGTCTCAATTAACGACCGATATGAGAACAGCGACTTCATTATACCGATCTTAAATCAACAAACTCTATGCTCAAATTTAATAAAATATCCTGTTTTTATTTTTTCTCTTAAACATTGTATTTAATCTTGGTCAATAGACATAGCTTTTCGTTGTTTCAATCTCTTAATTGGGAACTATTTATTTATTTTAATAGAAACCTTTTAAGAACAGCGAAAAAACCCAATAAAATGTATAACACAATAACTTTTCAAGTATTGATCTATTTGTCGTTAATTTTTTTTATTGAAGGTGTCATGTACATTTTTTTTAAATAGTGTTTTGCCTCAAGAGGAATAAATATTTACTGGAATAATTAAGTATTTTCAGGTTGATTAAAAGTTGACACAGCTGTTAAAATTCCATATCTTACTGGTCCGTATCTTTGGTAAATAATATAAGCAAGTTTGAACAAAAAAAGAGAAGATAGGGCAAGTGCCGTGTAAGGAGGCGGGAGGTGGGTCTAGATGCTTCTTCATCAAACACCAAAATTCCTTGTAAATTGTAATTAAACAACTAGATAACACTTAAACTAGAGATAGAGAGCTTATGATGTGGAAAATAAAATTAATAATTACCTGCTGTCTATCAACCATTTTAAATTTTTTTTTTTTTTTCTAATTTCAATATTGGATATTTACCTATGCAAAACTCACATGCATCTTTTTTTTAAAACACAAAATAAAACTCACCATCTTTCTTATAACACAAAATCTCCACTTGTCTCTCTTCTGTGCCTTGCAGTGCATCTTTAATTTGCAAAACTGCCATTGTACTAGTGACTGGTCCATGTAAAAAGTCACATGTACATGGTTTTTGCATCACCTCGGCACGAGTAAATCCTGTAAGATCACAGAATCCATCATTACAAAAGATGATGGGAGACGTTTCTACCTGAGCATTGGCAATAACAAACTTCCGATCTGAAAATAGAAAACACACAAAATTAAAATAAATGATATACTCTAAATATCTTATATAACAGCACACTAAATATGGTTAAGGTCAAAGTTCAAAGGCTTGTGATAAAAAGACTATCAGTTTAAGCTTCATCTGGCATTTTTGGTATGTTCTCAAGCAAGATTATTAATTCATTTTACATATCTTCACCCGAATACCAAATTGGTACAGACAATTGAGTTTGGGCTGCCACTGTGGTGGACATAAATCATACAAGTGAGATTACTATACTCTAGTGACCTCATCTCTTTAAATCACAGGGTTCTTCAGATGAGATCTTAAAACCAATGCTGTATGTCATAGCGTGGCAAGTTAAAGAACCCTTCCTGCACATTGCCCTTAGTGCACTGCAAAGGTCAAAATTTTTGCCACTTCACCTATAGCTGGAGGTGTCTTGATATAAATGAAATATTCCTGACTGGGATATAAAATCCCATAAATGAATCAATCAATCTTTAAATCCCTGCTAAACAACAGCCTGATAGGCTTAATTAGAACAAACTAACCTGTACCCATACTTCACAAAAGTTTGTTGAGCTGATTTGATTAATGATGTTTTAAACCCAAGTCAAGAATTTTTCACTAATATCAAGATGTTCAGTTCTTTTCATGGTGGAGGAAACTGGAGTGTTCAAAGAATACCACCAACCATGGGAAAGCAGACTGTCAAGCTTTCTCACACAAGAATTTGCTTGAGTGGGATTTAAACAAATGTGATGAGAAGCACTGATCATTAAGCAGATGTATAAGGACTACTCCATCACTAAAAACACAAAGTTACAAGGGTCTAAGAAGTTCTATTGTATGTGGAGGCCATGGTGGATAAGTATTCTAGAGCAAGCATCACAGATCACAAAACCTTTCAAATGCCAATTGGGACAAATTTTAGTGTGAGAATGTTTGTCAGTTCCTAAACTGTTGAAGGTTGTACGTTGGTTGTCTACAAAAATTTCTTGTTCATCCATCATTTCTAAAAAAGCCATGCTAACCATGCTTGGATATCAGTGGAAGAAGCTTGATTAGGGCGTAAAACAGCATTCCATTTTACTGTAAGTTTTACAAACAAAACTTCTGATATTGTTACCCTGATTCTGTATAATTTTATATTCATGGGACAGATAACAGTTATAAAAATAAAAATGGCCGTCTTTTTTTTTTTATGTTCTTTACCGATGGGAAGATAAATGGCTTTTGTTGACTTGTGTTAAAATATTTATTTGTTGTGTTTGAATGTTATTCGTAGAGTTACAGCATTTGATGTCAATTCATTGCAAAATTCTTATCCATAACTTTACAAGCTTTTATCTTAAAAATGTCTACCAGGTACAATAAAACTACAAAGAACTCAGAATCTTGACAAGTTGATACAGACTAAGTTTGCATGTTGGAATTGCTATGTAAATCTAAAAGGTAAAAAACTATCAAATATGATAAGTTGTCATTATCATGTGTATGTTACTCTAGAATGATTAGGTGGTTAGTATGAATGTTGTTTTACATCAAATCATCAATTTTTTCAGCTATTTGTGATGAGACAATTTCAAATTTTTCAGCTATTTGTGATGAGTCGATTTTAGTTAATCTAGAGGATTAAACTTAACAGGTTCATGTGGTGTGTACACATGCAAGTGTTGATCTGTATTATACCAATGCACACTTATGGCAATCATGAGAGTGCTAATACACTCATCAACAATACCACAGATAAATATCACAGACCACTAAGTCCATTATACTGGTACCAAGTCAGCCAGTAAGGGCAGATGTCAAGGAAATGGCTTTCTTTTATGCAGTAAACTGATTCTAAACCCACAGCAGTGAAACACCTTGATTTTGAAGACTAATACCTTAAATGTTCATCCACTGTAGCCAATAGAAAGCTATTTAAATCTGTATAGTACATTCCTGTAACTTTCACATTACTATTATTACATGGTATTAAAACTCTGTTGCTATTTTTTCAACTTTAACTGTTTCCCATAATTACAAAAATTTCTGATATTTTTCCAAAAAATACAACAAATACTGTTATTTTTCCAGAGTTTATAGGCTCTGCTCTCAATACCAAAAAGGGAAGTGGCTTTTTTAAACCATCAGCAGTGTTCAATTTTAAAGTGTTTAGAACTAAGTACACACACAATTTTGTGGTGTGTTAATTCACATATTCACATATTTCTTCCACAGTTATTCTTATTTTGCCATAAAGCAGATTAGTTGTTACCTAAAAGTAAGACACCAGCAGCTAATTTAAAGACAGTTTAATTGGCACCTGTCATATGAACAAATAAAAAAATGTAAAAGAAATTTACTTTCTGTTTATTGCACAGATATTGTCTAAATCAAGATTCCAAGGAACACCTCCTAAGCCAATCATTAGAAAGCTTTCTTTTCATAAAAACAAGCCAATCAAACATGCCTTTACAGATTTAAAAAGGTAGCCAATCAAACATTAAACATGGCATTACAAAGTTAAAAGGTAGCCAATCAAACTTGTTTTTAAGAGCAAGGTGACCAATCAATTTTCATTTTACAAAATAAGGCAGCCAATTAGTTCACAAAATTAGGCTGTAAAAGTCAATCCTGAGCACACATAAACATGGCATTTTATAACAGACAATAACAAAACAGACAAATTAAAACACCATCATGAAGTACTAAATGTCATTTTTACTGTAAAAGCAGAACAGATATGGCTAACAAAAAACTGGCTTGCTAGAACTTGTTTTTGCCTATCATAAAATACAAAGAGATTTTCCTATTATAATACTGCTTAACCAGCATAACATACTTAAAGGCAAAATAAAAGAAAAATTAAATGTTTTATGATCTAAAAGTCTGCTAACCTTTTTTGCCTTATCACAATACACCAAAATAGAACTTATATTATACCAAATAAAAGTAAAATGCATAAAGTAGTACTTAGGTAAAGTTAAAGATGCCTTTTAGCCAACAATGTACTCATCAAGGTCACAGAGTAAATCAACCTCCATGATTGAAGAGTAGGTAAATCCTTTAGCATGAACTAAACAAAAACCCTACAAACTTTTTCTGCATATCTGAAGTGGAAATTTAACTCTGTAAAATGATATCAACAAAACACTACAAAGTTCAAACAAGAGACCTTTTTGTATACTGGAAGTTGAAATTTTACTGTCTAATCTGAGACAGACTTTTCTGTATGTCTGAAGTGGAAATTTTATAACCTAAAATGACACCAACAAAACACTTCAAATTCTAAACAACAGATTTTTCTGTACATCTGAAGTGGAAATTTTACAGCATAAACTGAAACCAACAAAACACCACAAATTCTAAACAACAGACTTTTCTGTACATCTGAAGTGGAAATTTTACCATCTAAACTGAAACCAACAAAACACTACAAATTCTAAACAACAGACTTATTGTACACCTGAAGTGGAAATTTTACCAGCTAAATTGACACCAACAAAACACTACAAATTTCAAATAACAGATTTTTCTGTACATCTGAAATGGAAATTTTACAGCCTAAACTGAAACCAACAAAACACTACAAATTTCAAACATCAGACTTTTCTGTACATCTGAAACTGAAATTTTACAGCCTAAACTGAAACCAATAAAATGGTACAATTTAAAAAAAAGACTTTTCTGTACATCTGAAGTGGAAATTTTACAGCTTAAACTGAAACCAACACAACACTACAAATTTCAAACAGCAGACATTTTTGAACATCTGAAGTGGAAAATTTACATCCTAACCTAAGATGCGCAATAAATGTTTTAGTGTTGATCGATTATTGTGATTTTTGAAGCGATTCCAACATTTAGTGTTTGGACAAATAAAACACTAGAGAATGTACCATTAATATGAAACTGAAAGATAACATAGTTATGGGAGGAGTCCATATGTTAAACAAACAGAAGACAGAAAATAGAAATATCAAAAATATCAGAAAAAAGGGGGATGAAAAACCAATTACATCATATATGACAGAAGTAAATAATCTAGGGATTAAAATATTTATTAAGTGTCAAAATTGCTTGAAAAGTTGCTACAAACATCACAAATGTTTTGGGAAATACAAGAAGAAATCCTACATATCTCTGGGGCTTTAAGTTTATCTTGGAATCTACACAAATATATAACACAAGGTCAACTTTTGGACTAATTTCACACTGGGCCATTAAGTTCATATTGATATTTGTGATTAAAAACAGCTACTGAAAGCGATTACAATGGCCATAGTTGCTATGTTAACATTAGCATTTTTTTGTGAAGCCATAGTGGCTATGTTAACATTAGCACGTTTTAGAAGGGACATAGTGTTATGTTAGTTATGTTAACATAAGCACTTTTTAGAAGGGCCATAGTGGTTATGTTAACATCAGCACTTTTTAAGGCCATAGTGGCTATGTTGATGTTAGCACTTTTTGGCAATGCCATATTGGCAATTACTAATTACTAGCATTTTTTGTGAAGCCATAGTGGCTATGTTAACATTAGCACTTTTTTGCAGGGCCATAGTGATTATATTAACATTAGCACTTTTTAGAAGGGCCATAGTGGTTATGTTAACATTAGCACTTTTTAGAAGGGCCATAGTGGTTATTTTAACATCAGCACTTTTTAGAAGGGCCATAGTGACTATGTTGATGTTAGCACTTTTTGGCAATGCCATATTGGCAATTACTAATAACTAGCATTTTTTGTGAAGCCATAGTGGCTATGTTAACATTAGCACTTTTTTGCAGGGCCATAGTGGCTATGTAAGCCTGTAACCACCAAGGTTCCTGTCCCAATTATGACAGATCCTAGTGAAAGAAAGTTTGTCATTTTCCATGGTAAAGATCAATGGTCTTTTTTCATGTACTCTGGTTTCCTACACCATCAAAGAACTGACTGCCTTAATTGACATAGGTGAAGTAATATTGGCCAGTGGATAAAGCACCATTACCCAACTCATCTCAGAGGTGTTCAGAGATGGTAAAGGTTAAGCTTTTTGGCATTGGATAACTGTGGGTCCAACCATGATTGGTTGTTTAAAAAAAGGATTTTTTTTATTCATTTTGCAATTTAATGCATTTGTGAGCCTAAAACACCATTACTTCACTCCTAGGTGGTCGAGTGTATAAAAAGATCAAAGCACCTTTTACTTTCAACTGATATGTTCAAATCCCATTCAGGACAGATCCTTGTTAAATCCTCTTACCCTGACACAATTTTTACCTGATGGCTGTATGAAGGATCAGGGCAATTTCTATTTGAGAAACCTGGGTTTTTTGTTTTAAACTAACTGGAGTAATGGTGTTTTAGGCTTACAAATAAAATAAACACCTGCAAAATAAATTTTAAAAAATCAAGCAGCCATTAGGCATAAAGTGTGTTATGGTCGGACGAAATTCGGACTGGACAGATCCTAATATAAGAAAGCTTGTCAATTCTTTTGTCAAAGGTTGGTGGTTTTTCTCATTGCACTCAGGTTTCCTCCACAATCCTTAAACTGAGTCTTTGATATAAGTGAAAGAAACTTGTATATTGATAATTAATAAAATCCTGATACTAATTTGATTTGAAGCTGAATGACTACAATACAGAGTTTACAACCTTTGTTGAAAAGCCAGCTACAATCAGCTGAAATGATGAACTGATTGGATTTTATTCTTAATAGATAAAGTCAATATCCGATGTTGACATTACTTTATCCAATGGCTAAAAATAAATTAACGCTGGCCAAAAATAAATGACAACAGCATTTCATTTAAACTGTCACTGAAATACAATTTGGTTAAATACTAATGTCATCAGGTCTGCAAGATCAATGCATTTGATTGGATAACAGGACAAGAACAAAAATTGATTAAAACAGATCGAAGAGATTAAATAAAAAAAAATACCACTGCTGATAAAAAAATATGCCATGATGTTCAATAAATAAGTCTTACTAAAAACGCAAGGGAGCAAGCAAGCAGACAGCTCTATTATCCTTCAATGTTCAACGTTATTATTTGAATTAATCACTGAGGCAGGGTTTACACATTTGTTTTCATTTGAAACATTTGTATTACAAAATAGAAGTGCCAGACAACAAAATTGTTTTATCATTTAAATAACCAATAATTTGATCTTATATATCACACTAATACATAGAAGAAAACATGTACAAACAGTAGTGTGTGTCTGTGTCTGTGTGTGTGTCTGTGTCTGTGTGTGTGTCTGTGTGTTTTCTAAAAAAAATCAGGATGTGTAGATAAGTGAATCTCTCTCTCTCTCTCTCTCTCTCTCTCTCTCTCTCTCTCTCTCTCTCTCTCTCTCTCTCTCTCTCTCTCTCAGACTTCTCTCTCTCTTATACCTCTCTCTCTTATATCATCTCTCTCTCTCTCTCTCTCTCTCTCTCTCTCTCTCTCTCTCTCTCTCTCTCTCTCTCTCTCTCTCTCCATTTCTTAATAAAACATAAGGCATACTCATTTTGGACATATTAGATATTATTTTACACTAAAACTTCCATATCTATACTGTAACAGTGTAAAGTTTATTAGTGTAATAACAACTTGTAATTCCCCTAATAAAGTGTTGTTCATATTTTTCAGACAACCAGCTGGTACAGTAATTCATTCATCAATACAGCTGGACAGTAATAATAATGATTTTCAGGTGATTCCTGAAGATTGGTAATACTATAGTAATAAAGCATTTGAAGAAAGTCCTTTTTTATTCTCCGACATGACAAAATTTTGTGATGGTGGGGCAAGGGTGATCTGAGGGGGAAGGGGATTGGGGTAAATGAGTGTAATGGTGATGGTGGGGAGATGGTGTGGGGGGAAGGGGATTGGGGTGAATGAGTGTGATGGTGGGGACAACTGTGGTGTGAGGGGGAAGAGGATTGGGGTGGGTTGTTGCTGATGGTGGGAGTGGTGAAAGGGGGAACAGGATTGGGGTGGGTGAGTGCTTCAGTGGCCAAGTGGACAAAAGTGCATGCTTACAACTTAAAGATCATAGCATCTCTCACCACTTCAAATCTTGCTCCGTGACAGATCTCATTTTTTAAATGGCTAATGTGGTTGGATAAAAAAAAGTGTTTTGGTTAAACCATTGGGCATTAAATTCATATCGAGTCCAACCCTGGTCGGCTATATAAGAAAAGATATATAAAGGATTTTTTCCGTGACAGATCTCATTTTTTAAATGGCTAATGTGGTTGGATAAAAAAAAGTGTTTTGGTTAAACCATTGGGCATTAAATTCATATCGAGTCCAACCCTGGTCGGCTATATAAGAAAAGATATATAAAGGATTTTTTCCTTAATTTGCAACTATTAATTTAATTAATTTAATTGTAATGTGACCATGCAAATGTTGGCTACTGGCTCAGTCAAGACTCTAACCAATGAAAATTGATAAATTTTTCTTTTCTTTTTCTTTTTTTTTTTTTTAATTTTTGCTTAAAATTCATTTAAATAAGAATTATAAGCTAGAATTACTTAAATTATCATTTTATACAAAAAATTTTCTGATTTTAGTAGCTTTCTTCTAATTCATTGAAAAAATTACTTATGTGATGAAAACAATATAAAGTGAACAAAAAAAAAATTATCAACAAAATTCTCAAATCCCGAAAGTCACATTATAATATTAGTAAAACAAACAAACAATTACTTTTTTACCTGTTAATAAAACAAAAGTATAATAATTTTATTTATACAAATTGATGTACTAGAAAAATTCATTATTTAAAAAGGTGACAAAAAAAACTCTTTATAAAATATTCATGAATATATATCCATCAGTTTCAATCAGAACGCTAGATTGATTCCAACTGCCTGAAGTTGTGACGACAAAGCACAATGATGGCGGAGAATATATGAATGTAATTGTGCCATGGAGACTATTCAATCATCGCCTCGGTTAGACTATTCTTATGACATAAGTCCCATGATGTCCATAAATCTACACTGTTTGAAAGCAAAGCTGTTTCCGTTACATTATTTTCAGTAAATGATTACACGGACTGGGTAACATGTCCGACAGGCCCAAAACAAAGCGTTAAGCAAACATTGTATTATTCGTTATAATAGAGCCAAACTGAAACAGTTTTACCAATATGTTATTATGTTATAAATCAAGTGTATTGTGCAATAAAGAATTTATTATATTACTTGTCCTTCAGTTCAAAAAACTTATTTATCTGATCAATTTTTTTTTTGTATGCTATAATAAATTGTTGCCAAGTTTTCGTCTGTTTTGGTTTTCCATTAAGTTAGGGTCAACTACGTGCATTAAGTATATTTACTACAATCAATCATAAGATTTATAATTGCAGAACCTGAATATAAAGGGCACCTGCTAAAAGACTTGAATTGAAAAAAAAATTACCAATATTTTATATTTATTGATCATACCACTCTATTTTTCTCAATCTATATATATTTGTTGTTGTAGTACATTTAAACATAGATAATTGCAGACCCTACATATAAATGGCACCTGCTGCAAGACTAACATTTCTTTTTATTTAATAGTGAAAAAAATCATAATATTTTCCTTTTATCATTCTGCTTTTCTTCTTGTCAATCTATATTTATTGCATGTTATAGTGCGATCATCTTAACAAAGATAATTGCAGAGGGCATCTGTTAAAAGACTAGAATATCGTTTAATTCAACAGTGAAAAAAAATAAAATATCTTTATTTTGTTATTCTACTTTAATTTTCTCAATCTATATTTATTGCTTATTGTAGAAAGTCTTTAATATATAACAAATACCAGTTAAATTTTGATGTGCCAGTTGTGCACATTTCGGAAATTCATTCCTCATCAGTGACACTAAGACCGAAAAATTTGATAGATAAAACACAAAAGCCAAACAGTTGAAAATAATGTATCTAAAATTCCAAAATTGTATAAATCCAAATCCAGCTAAGGAATGCTTTGGATGAGGGAACAAACCTTAGTTTTAAATAAATTTCAAATTTTAGACGGCTGAAGATTTTGCTAATAAGAATGTTTGGACTCAGAAGCTAAGACAGTAACTGTGGTTCAACTTCAGAAAGCAACAGCTTACAGACCTCAGCACTGGCACTGTTTAGGTAACTGTCTTAGGTGTGAAAAAATAGACAATTCTTCTACCAAAAAATCTTGTGTGTTTTCTCAGGGTTTTCCAGTTTATCTCACTCTCCAAGTTCTATTTATCTATTAGAAGTGCAGTGTTTTGGCCTGTATTGTAAATTAAGGGTCAATGATGCAAGAACTATTTCTAGACTGAACAATGACCACCATTATAACTTTCTTACAAATACTAATATGATTAATTAGTAAATACTTATATACCACTTCAGATTACATGTATTTTATTTATGGAGTTGAGAAATATATATTGAATGTCAACATTCTAACATGAAAATTTTCCGATTTACACATATACCTTCATACATAATTCAACATCAGAAACTTTGATTAAAGCAATACAATTCTCATTTAATGTGCAAATACAGGCACTACAGAAAAAGCAATGAGAAGCTTTATTATGCTGGGATGTCGTAATGTTATTCATGAATTCGTCAGGAGAATTGATTAAAAATTATTTCTATCAATAATAGAAAGGAATTAGGATGTAAAAATGGGCAGAATAATCTTTCCCTTGTTGATAAGTTGAAATATATTAGCTTCAATAATCAAAGAGTTATTTCACAGTAAACAAACTTTTCCAAGACTTTGATTACATTTTTTGCGGCGGTAATTATTAGTTATTAGCATTTTCAATCACAACATCTGTAAAATTACATAATATTTCCTAATACACTCTCAATATTTTCTCACTTATGCTCCAAGCTATCAGCAATCTCGGTCACAAGGAATCAATGGTCATTAAAATTATGCCGTTTGAAGGTGTTGGTTCAATGCCTTTACAATATTACCTCAATAACATTAGCATAAGACATTGAGCCATTATAAGAGTTATTAAATTCAGAATAATCATTAATCATGTCCAAATAATGACTTAGAAGTCAACAAAAATATTCATGTAAATTGCCATCCAGATATAACAATTATACTGTGACTTCAGAAATACAAAAGCCTGTTTATGATGGGCTATACATGTATTTTGATAATTTTGATAATTTTGTTTTCTTCTTTTTCGTTTTTTGTTTTTTGTTTTTTTTTTTCCTTCGGATTTTTTTTTTTTTTTTTTTTTTTTTTTGCACCCAACTTTTGTCAAATAGAAATAAGGCCTTTACAATTGGCCTAATTCTAAAGTATACAAATAAGGCTACTGAAACTAGTGAAAAGAGAAGAATAAATGTGTTGAAACATAATGTATATGGTTGTTTTCCATCAACAAGTAGGATGGCTAGGGCTGTATAGTAGTATTTCAACCACACCATCGGGAATTTACTTTAGAATAATTTTTTTCTTTACTTGTCTTATCTTATTTGGCTGTTTTTATTTTTTTTTTTTTTTTTGTAGTATTCTTTAGTTGCATTGGCCATTGCCAAGAGCAGGTTTTAATAACAAATTTCCTTCTTCTTAAATAGCAAACCAGAGACATTTCATCAAATAGACGATTCTAATGTTTGCTATTTTTGCAAAAGAACAACAAACAATGTAAAAGAGTACAAAATCCTCTAAAACATCCAACCACTGTTAAATACCTCTAAAGTCAAGTTGTGAAAAAAAAAATATTACCAGAAGTGAAAATGAACTTAAAAAAATTTAAATAAAACACATTCTTGATTTTATTTTTCAATGTCTCATGTGGTTTAAATGAAGCAGATTCTACTGTGAAAATAAGTATGTGAAGTTTGCCAACTTTCGGCAATTTTCCTGGCACTCTGGTTTCCCCAACCATTGCCAAACAGCCAAACCACTTAAGTAAATGAGATATTCTTAATTGAGACATAAAACACAGTGCTAATCTCAAGTGACATAGAAATAAGAATAAAAATATTTATAAATAACTCGTGAAACTTAACAAGCATAATTCAAGCATATTGACTGTAACAGACCAGAATGTAATTGATGTTTTAAGTTCCCCTGTACATTGTAAATTACTCTACATTATTTTTCATAATCAATATGAGTACAAATTGCACAATGCTTATTTTTAGGCAACACAAAAAACTTATTGTGTTTTTACAAACCCTTGACTACTGACCTTAAATTTTAAGGCCAATCTTAACAATTCTACTACTAGTATACCATTTCTTAACAGTGTCCATAATTGAGAAAACATAGGCTTTCTGACCTTAAATTTCAGGGCCGGTTTTATAATACTATTTTTGGCCCAGGACTAAAATTTATAAGACCATGGTAATCCATGACCAAACTGAAAGAGACCAGAAGAGAGACAAACCTGGAACATCAGGATGTATGCAAGTGCAATAGGCTACAAACAATAAATTTCAGGGCCAATTTTTATAATACATGTACTATTTTTTGGACCAGGACTAAAATTTATAAGACCATGGTAATCCATGACCAAAATGAAAGAGACCAGAAGAGAGACAAACCTGGAACATTGGGATGTTTACAAGTGCAATAGGCTACGAACAATGAATTTTAGGGCCAATTTTTACAATACTATTTTTGGCCCAGGACCAAAATTTATAAGACCATGGTAATCCATGATCAAAATTAAAGAGACCAGAAGTGAGACAGACCTGGAACATTGGAATGTTTACAAGTGCAATTTAATAGGCTTAGAACAATGAATTTTAGGGCCAATTTTTACAATACTATTTTTGGCCCAGGACCAAAATTTATAAGACCATGGTAATTCATGATCAAAATTAAAGAGAACAGAAGAGAGACAAACCTGGAACATTGGGATGTTTACAAGTGCAATTTAATAGGCTACGAACAATGAATTTTAGGGCCAATTTTTATAATACTATTTTTGGTCCAGGACCAAAATTTATAAGACCATGGTAATCCATGATCAAAATTAAAGAGAACAGAAGAGAGACAAACCTGGAACATTGGGATGTTTACAAGTGCAATTTAATAGGCTACGAACAATGAATTTTAGGGCCAATTTTTATAATACTATTTTTGGTCCAGGACCAAAATTTATAAGACCATGGTAATCCATGATCAAAATTAAAGAGACCAGAAGAGAGACAAACCTGGAACATTAGGATGTTTACAAGTGCAATAGGCTACGAACAATGAATTTTAGGGCCAATTTTTATAATACTATTTTTGGCCCAGGACCAAAATTTAAGACCACGGTAATCCATGACCAAACTGAAAGAGACCAGAAGGGAGACAAACCTGGAACATCAGGATGTATGCAAGTGCAATAGGCTAAGAACAATGAATTTCAGGGCCAATTTTTATAATACTATTTTTGGATCAGGACCAAAGTTAAGTAGGTCATTGCTCGACCAGAACAAACACATGGAAGAAATAGAAGAAGACTAGACAGGAATAAGCAAACGCATGGGAACTTTTATTGAAAGATAAAAATCAGACCAAGATGCAAAACACGAAAATTGCAAGCCAAAAAATAAAGCAATAGAGTTGAACAGTCAGGAAGAAAGTCATGTATATTTTCTGGTTTTGAAGTACGGATGAGTCATAAGCCAGTATTTTTGTATAACATTACATTGCGTGCTTCAATGTCTTGTTTTAAGAAATGTTAGTGAAAACATATATTTTGTCTCCTTGGCCTTACTTAACAATAGCCTGTAACTCTTCATTTCTATATATGATATATTTAATAACATAAGACAGTTTTTACTTAGTAATACTGTTATCAGATGGTGTGTATGTACAAAAATAAAACATATTTGTGGTGGTGAATTATGAAAATTATAAGCCATTAACAAAATAAAAAAGGATATCTTAATTTGCAAAACAAATTTTTTACAATCGCTGACTTAGGCATTATAAAAGGTGTTCAAGTGGCGCAGTGGTTAGCGGTCTCGCCTATCACCAATGCGACCGGGTTCGATTCTCAGCGTCGCATGTGATAAGGTATGAGGTCACCTGCTTGAGCACGTGGGGTTTTTCTCCGGGTTCTCCAGTTTTCCTCCCACAATAAGACCTCACGCACGCTACAATTTGGGCCAAGGAGCTAGATTAATATAAGTTGCACAACTTGTTTCTAAATCGTTGTAAAAGAAATAAAGTTTAAATTCAAAAGTGCATTACCCTTTCATTTTTTGCACAAAATCAAACACACTCACAAACACTCAAAAAAAAAGAAAAGAAAAAAAAAAAAAAAAAAAAAAGGAAAAAAATTGTGATGCCACCTTTAACATTTACCTATTAGAGCCTTGATTTAAATTTAAAAATTTTGACTGGATGGAACCTGCTGCCAATTTAGGTTCTTGCATGCTAAATTGCAATGTATATACTTGAGACATTAACATTAATTGATAATCCTTCTTTTGTGTATATCAGGGGGCCTCAATGGCCGAGCAGGCTAAAGCATCCAGTTATGGATCACAGTTTGTTTTACCACTTAGTTCAGAATCCTTCTCAATAAATTGCTTCTAAAATGTGTAAAACAGGGGGCCTCAATGGCCTAGCAGGCTAAAGAATCCAGTTGCGGACCACAGTTTTGTTCACCACCTAGGTTTTGAATTCCTAATCTGGCAAGTGTTTGTTATTTCGAATGTCTATGCAGTAAATGACCTTGACCTTTATAACAATGTGTCTTTAATTTACCTGTGATTAATCAACAAAAAATATTTGAATTTTACATTTACATCTTTATTTAGCTCTATTGAAATCTTATCTTAAACATTTTTCTTATATTTTCTGTTAATGCCATTAATAACAAAAATCTTTAAAAAATTAATTTTATTCACTAGAAATGCCAAAGATTTATTGCTAGGAGTAAAATACATATACATGTATATGACAAATCTTAATTTAGAAAAAGGTCAAAGGTTGCTCTAAAATTTAAAACAAAGTTACATTTTTCATCTTTAAGTTTGGAATTTTCCAATCATTGGTTGAAATATGTTAGTTGTTAGAGTTCTTATTGGTATGTAGATAGTTGGGGCTTGAACCCCGACTGGGTCTGACCAAGACTTGAAAATAGGTTGTGACTGTACTTTCAAAAATTACTTTGCATTTAGAAATAAAAATAACAGGTTCCTTAAAAGGAGACCTAAACACTGATGCTCCATGTCACAGCAGTTGTGGCACACTAACAAACTCTACCTGCACATTGCTCTAGGCACACTGCAAAGGTTAAAATTTCTGCCAATTCACCTATAGCTGTCGATGTCTCAATATAAGAGAAATATTCTTGACTGGGACATAAAACCCCATTAAATCAAATCAAACCAAATATGTTCTTATTTTTTGTTTAGTGTCTACTCTTTATCTCCAACTAGATATGTTTCTTTGAAACAGATGTGTCGCCTGACACTGCATAAAAATCAATCAAAGGGAAATAATTCAACAAGAGGCCCATGGGCCTTAACGCTCACCTGAGGACATGGCCAACCTGAGGATATATCCAAAATCATTTGCAAAAATACATAAAATATTCTAATATACATTCCTACAAAAAAGTTAATAGTTTTCAAGATAATTAACAATTTGAGTCTTTTTATGCATCTATGACCTTGACCTTTAAACGTAAGACCTTGAATCTTATATCAAAATAATCACCATATCAATTCCTACAATATTCTAATACACATGCCATACAAAAAGTTAATAGTTTCCAAGATAATAAACAATTTCAGTCTTTTTATGCACCTATGACCTTGACCTTTGAATGTATGACCTTGAGCCACATATCAAAATGATTGTCATATCAATACCTACAAAATTCTAGTATATATACCTTTGCAAAAAGTTAATAGTTTTCAAGATAATTCACAATTTGGGTCTTTTTATGCATCTATGACCTTGACATTCAAATGTAAAACCTTGAATCTTATATCAGAATGATCACCATATCAATTCCTACAATAATCTAATATACATGCCAATACAAAAAGTTAATAGTTTCCAAGATAATTAACAATTTCAGTCTTTTTATGCACCTATGACCTTGACCTTTGAATGTATGACCTTGAGCCATATATCAAAATGTTTGTCATGTCAATACCTACAATATTTTATAATACATGCCTATACAAAAAGTTTATAGTTTTCAAGCTAACGCACGATTTTAGTCTTTTTTAGCAAAAAAATAACATTTCAGGGGCAACAACTCCTACATGCATTATCATACAGTTACGAAACTTTGTACCTTTTTACATTTTGTCCTGCATAACATTTTAACAATGTTTTAATATTATATATCTCTTATAATTTGGAAGAAAAAAGCCTAAAACTGCACAAATTACAAACTAGGTCATGACCTTGAACTTTGACCTTGACCCCATTTTGAAGGTTATTTCAAGAAAAAGTCAAAACTGAAAACCCCATGTCAATATCTATTCATATAGTCAAGTTATAATAATTTGAAGCCATTTTACGAAATTTTCAAAATTAAATGCAAAAACGCGTAACCTAATTTTTTACCAAATTTCACGAAATGAACAATTTATAAGCTTAAGACCCTAGAGAAGCCAAATATCACATCAGATTTTTTCTCCCATCATCGCTTTCGGAGAAGAAGATTTTTTAAGTTTTTTGGAACCATGGGTCACCTTGACCTAGTTTTGGGAGCCATGACAACGTCACGAACAAATCTGAATTGCACTGGCCCATATATGCATCTGACCAAGTTTCATTGAAATCTACCTCATAGTTTTAGAAAAGAAGTTGAAAATGTAAAAGTTTACGCCGCGGACGACGACGATGACGCCGACGACGACGACGACGACGACAACGACGACGACGACGACAGACAAATTTTGATCAGAAAAGCTCACTTGAGCCTTCGGCTCAGGTGAGCTAAAAACGGAACAAGATAGAGTTGTGGTTCTTGTTCACTGCACTTCGAGTCATTGCCAAAAACATGTACACCAAGTTTGGAGTCATTTGAACATACTACACCAAAGTTATGATCCGTACAAGAAATGCTCTATAAAAATCAATCAAAGGGAAATAATTCAAAAATGGAAAAAGATAGAGTTGCGGTTCTTGTGCATTGCACTTTGAGTCATTGCCAGAAACATGCACACCAAGTTTGGAGTCATTTGAACGTACATCACCAATGTTATGCTCCGGACAAGGAAATCCGGACGCCGCAGACGCCGACGCCGAAAGTAATCCCTATATGTCGCCTAGTCAGGGGACACAAAAATTACATGTTGGTTTTGTTTTATCAAAGATTATTATAAGATTGATTGATTGATTGATTGATTGATTGATTGAACAGGAAGTTATGTCCCAGTCAAGAATATTTTACATATATGGAGATATCACCAGCTATAGGTGAATTGGCAGAAATTTTGACCTTTGCAGTCCACTCGGGGCAATGTGTGAAGAGGCATTGAAAGCCATTGGTTTTTATGATCTTCTCTGAAGGGCCATATGACTTTCACCTCTAAATTCTGAGTGCTTGGTGAAAGAACAGGCACTACCTATTTTAAGTTTTTGTCAGACCCCACTGGGGTTCAAACTCCTTACTATTACAAGATTAATAATTTATAGTTGTTTTCCAATAATATTTTATAAATAGACACAACGTGCTATGTATCTTTGTTTTGATCTCACAGGTCAAAATAAAAATTCCATCAATCTTTATAAAAGTGAGTAATATTGGATAATTTCTAGTTTAAAACATTATAACTTTTAATCGATTCATAAATTTGACATTAATTCTGCTATCTATCATAGCATTTTAAACATTAACATGATTGATTTGTCTATTTGAAATCCTACAAACTTCATAACATTGCAACATCACACCACAGCTTGTTATGACATTTATGCCATGTCATGGGTGACATGACATGATATGGGTGAGATGGAGTAGATTGGTTTGTATAAACAGATAAGGACAGATCTACTCCCAATGCATTTAAAATCCAACTAAAAAATTTGAACCAAAATTATACACCAAATAAAACACTGCATGGATTTAGAAGCTAATATCTAGGTTGTTAGGAGGATTGAAATTGGTCAAGTGGCTGAAAGAACAAGAAATCAGATAAAAAAAAACATTTCAGCATGTAATGTGACAGACAGGGTTTGATAAGTGCCTAGGTAGCTCAGTCAGTAAAGCATCCTGCTAGTAGTGGGAAGGTCCTGGGTTTGACCCCTGGTTTAGCTTTAGCATTATTCCCCTTTCCCGTTACACAAATTTCATATTCATCAAAGAAGACAATTTGTCACTTCACTTGGTTTTCTCTATTTTTCTTACATCTCAGAAAGACTGCCTAGGTATATAAGAAAATGAATCTTGAATGGGGTTTTAACCCCCCCCCCCCCCCCCCCCCAAAGTTCACAGCACTCCCATTTGTTGTGATAGAGTCATTATGTATTTTAGACAGCTTATGGATATGTAATCATTTAACTATACATCATTTCTGTAAAGTACATATCTAATTATCTTGTCAACTAAATGTTCAATATTGATGTTCAACAGACAAATTGTTTAGATATTATATTTTATGGAAACAGACTATATACATGTAGTTGTTATGAGTGATATATTGTTTTTTCTGACAGATTGGATCTGTTTTAATAAGTACAAAACATTCTTTTAATAACCTTAAATAAAACATGAATGATTTATTTTCTGAAATAATTATCTGAGCAAAAATACATCTTAATCATGTAAGTTGGTATTTATTTACATGATGAATTTCAGTTCAGAATAAGTAGGACTGAAGTGGCCAAGTGGATAAGTGTTAGCCTTCAAAATCAAGGTATCTCATTGCTGTGGGTTCAATCCTGGTTGAATGCAATGAAAAAGGGGTTTCCTTGCCGTAAGCCATTACTGGTTGGTTGTGTACCAGTATAATAGACAGAATTTTATATGATATTATATATTTGCGACATTGCAGAAAATCAGAGTTTTAATAAGTACTTGGAGAAAGCTACTGTTCTTTAACCAATCATGTGACAAACTAACTCACATTAAGATATGTTCTTAGTGGAATTCATACCTAGACAGAGACAGGCACTGTGATCCCAAAGCTCACACTTAACTTATGACCACTTGGTCCCCAATCCAAACCTAAATGTAAAGAGAAAATTCAGGACCGTAACTATGGATTCAAATCAATGACTCCTTGTATAAACAGGAACTTGTATACCAACTAAGCTTAAACCTAAGGTACTACACAAAAAATAGAGTTGGATTGTATCGAACAGATGACCAGGCTGATGTATAAACTGACCATCAATTATTTTTGTCCTATTTGATTTTAACAAGCTCTGAGGCAAATCACCAGATGGGTAACATGTACTCTTAATTTGACCAGAACTGTAGGCTACATATTAATCAAACCAAAATGTTTTGGTCAGATGCTATTATAGTTTGGTTGCATGTTGGTGAAAAAATCAATACAACAAACCTTGCTGGTTGGCATCAAGATTTTTCTCGAACAGGAAGTATACATGTGTATATAATAGTCAAATCAGATCTGGTGTTAATCCAGATAACACCAGTTTTCTTAACACCAAACATCTGCACAAATTACAAACTAGGTCACGACCTTGAACTTTGACCTTGACCCCATTTTGAAGGTTATTTCAAGAAAAAGTCAAAACTGAAAACCCCATGTCAATATCTATTCATATAGTCAAGTTATAATAATTTGAAGCCATTTTACGAAATTTTTAAAATTAAACGCAAAAACGCGTAACCTATTTTTCAGCCGAATGTCTCGATTTGTACAAACTATATACTTAAGACTCTAGAGTAGCTGAAAATCAAACCAGTTTTTGTCTACCACTTTTGGTTTCAGAAGAAGATTTTTTAAGTTTTTTCAAATGTAGGTCACAGTGACCTACTTTCTATAGCTATGGCAACCAAAAGTATAAATTTAAAAAGTGCCCTCCCAATAACCCTTTCTGTGAAGTTTGATTAATATTGGCCTGGTAGTTTCTGAGGAGTTGTCGAAAATGTGAGTTACAGACGCACACACGCACTCACAGACATACGGACACACGCTGCGCCATGCCATAAGCTCACATGGCCAGGTGAGCTAAAAACTGGCAAATCAAGATAAACAGGTGCTCTAGAAAAATATAGACCTCTTGTCTAGCTAGCTACACTGGCATCATGTGTGAAATCAAAATTGATATGCATGTATCTGAACTTGTATTTATGCAGGAACACCATTATACATTCTCTAGCTTCGCTACAGTTCTTTCTGATTCAGAACCTGTACCTTGTAGAAAGTTCTAGTATTGAAACATATTGTAACAGAAACAAACAGCTTACAGGTATACCAGGACATATTTTCAATTTGAACTCTATCCCTTGCAAATTATAAAACAAAATTAACAGAATAAACAGCAAAAAAAAAACAAAAAAAAAAAACACATGATATATAAAAATCTAATTCAAATTCCAAACATGACAAAGCTGCATAAACATGTATATTATCATTATATATATCCTGTAATATAACATAAAAATATTAAATATATATATATCAAATATATATGAAAACCATAAATAATCAAGATTAATAACTACCAGACGCTTTAGAACATTAACAAAGGGATTATAATCAATGCTTGTAACAGCTGTTACCATTTAATTGTTTATAAAAATGGTCTAATAGGCATCTTGTTATTGATGTTTTTAATACATGTCTCTACATTTAGTTTTAAAAAAAAATGTATTTTTCATGTTTATTTGTTTTATTTATTTATCATAAATATGGATTTGAGACTTTATAGGCAAAAAATTACAAGTTACAGGTTTTATTATTGGAAATTCTTGAACCAATCTTGGACAACAAAGACCTTGGTGGCCGAGCGGTCAGGACTCCTCTTATGGATTCCTGGCTGGGTCTAACCAAAACTTGAAAATTGGTATTGACTGTTTCTTTTTTTGCCAAGCACTTGGCATTAAAAAAAACTGGTCACAAGGTTCTTTGGAGAAGACTTTAAAAATCCATGTTCCTTGTCATGGCCAGTGTGGTGTGTTAAAGAACAAGAAGGTTCTTTGGAGAAGACTTTAAAAATCCATGTTCCTTGTCATGGCCAGTGTGGTGTGTTAAAGAACAGTCCCTGCACATTGCCTCAAGCGCACTGAAAAGGTAAAGCCCTTCATCAACTAGGTTCTAATACAACTTAGGCATATTCTAGTGTGTTTGTCAGTTTGTCAGCTCTTTTGCCAAAAGTCAGTGGTGTTCTATGGGTATTCTGTGCTGAACACCTCCATATAGGGACAGAATCTTGAATGAGGTAAAAACACCTTTACTCCACACCTTCATGAATTCTTGTGTCTGGTCCGCTCTATAACTCAACCATCCATCTAAAATAACTTATTATTGTGTATTCTTTCTTGTTAAATTTTGTTGGAAAAAGGTGCTCTGTCAATTACCAGGTGTGGTCCTTAGTTGTAGAGTAGGTATCAGCATATAAATTAAAGTAGTTCTAATCATTTTGATTCAAATCCAATTGTGGTCTAGAGAAAAGAAAGTTTATCAGTCCACTTGCTGAAGTTCTGTATATATTTTTTCAGGCACTCCTCTTTCCCTAACCATTTCTAAACTGACTTTAATAGAGGTTTGAAAATCTAAATTTATTTAAGGATTATAACTCTGTTAAAGTAAACTACGCTTTATTACATGTTCAAGGTCGCATATTATTTTGATGTATATTCTAATATTTTGTTATATCTTGTTTGAGAAATTATCTGGTACAAGTTAAGGCTGATCTTTTTTTTATTTTTGAAAACACTCAGCTAACTAAAGGAAAGGAAATGTACAAACTATTATATGAACCGGATTTGGATCCTTAGACATCTTCTTGTATATAACAATTTAAAATTGAACAAGATAATTTCCAAAGGTCAAAGGTCAGAAATGCTTCAGATCAAACAACTTGCATCACATAATTACAAATAAAAAAAATATAATCAAATCAATGTACTCTTTGTTCTGACAACAATAAATAATGATTGAAATGTAATTTAAGCATGATCGGGGTTAAACTATAGTCTCAGATCCTGAAAAGATCAAAGTGTCAAGATTTGAATGACAAATTGGAATTAACTCTATAATTTACAGAAGAACAGGGATTTTAAACAACAGTATAGAAAATAAATTTAGGAGATACGATTTGACTTTTAAATTGAATCCTTGCATGATTGCATATGCATGCCAGTATCAATGTATCCATCAAATGTTGTAAAGAAGAACATTGAAGAAGGAAGCCAAAATTACAATGTGCAAAGAAAAAAATTGAAACCGTTTAATATGGACTGGCCCCAGTTTCTCAATCAGTTGTTATACCCCCTTGAAACCAGCTAAATCACTGACCTAACAGACATTAAAGCTTGGGTCAACAATTTATTTTAACCCTCTGGTTCAAGTTTCACAGTCAGTAACTCAAATGAGTATACACTCAACTCAAATATTCCCATTTTTTCTTTCAACAATATTTTAAAAATGTAATAAGACAATGTTTTGTTTTTTCAACAAACCTACACTAAACAATTTAAAAATAACATTAGTAATACAATTTAAACTGTGTTATGTCTTAAAAATTGACATTAAAATATTCCCTAATTTGAGTTGAGTGTGTACTCAATTCAGTGTATCATTGTGAAACTGGAGCCCTAGACTTCAATTCTTCAAAACTCTGTTAAATGAACAAGTAGGTTAGCAAACAAGAGGCCCAATAGGGCCTGTATCTCTCACCTGGAATACCCTTATTTGGTTCTTTGCTTTTTCTTTTTAAATATATCAAATCAGTAAAATGTAAACAAACTCACTAGCAATATCCTTATTTTCTATTATTTCAAGCACTATTTATCATAAATTTCCTTTCAATTGGCCATGTACTTTCAGAAGATTTCGGCTAAAAATAAACCTTATTTGCATATTACGTAATTATTGCACAAACAAAAATCGGAAAAACCTGTGATATATGTTTTATCCCCGACATCTTTTTTCTATGTTACAAATTTAAACAAAATCAGTACATAAATAAACCCATAATGGCCATTTTTCAATTTTTGCTATTTATAGTAACGGCAGCTACATGGATTTCCGACAGACATGTCGGAAATATTTTTGAATCTATACCACCCAAGAACCTTCCACACTCAATATCCTTTTAATTGTCCATGTACTTTCAGAGAAGAAGATTTTCAAAGATTTCGGCTAAAAATGAACCTTATTTGCATATGACGTAATTATTGCACAAACAAAAAATCGTATGGAAAAACCCCTAATATATGTTTTATTCCCCCTACATCTATTTTCTATGTTTCAAATTTCAACAAAATCGGAACATAAATAAACCCATAATGGCCATTTTTCAATTTTTGCTCTTTATAGTAATGGCAGCCATCTTGGATTTCCGACAGACATGTCGGATACAATTTTGAATCTATACCACACAAGGGCCTTCCACACATGATATCATCTTAATTGGCCATGTACTTTCAGATAAGAAGATTTTCAAAGCTTAAAATAGACCTTATTTGCATATTACATAATTATTGCAAAAACTAAAAATCGTACTGCCAAACCCGTTATATATGTTTAATCCCCTGACATCTATTTTCTATGTTTTAAATTTCAACAAAATCGGTACATAAATAAACTTGTAATGGCCATTTATAGGTTTTTGCTATTTATAGTAATGTCAGCCATCTTGGATTTAGGACGGACATGTCGGATAAAATTTTGAATCTATAGCAACTAAGGACCTTTCATACCAAATTTCATTTGAATTGGCCTATTGGTTTCAGAGAAGAAGGTTAAAGTTTACGGATGCACGCACGCACACAGGCACGCACGCACACACGCACGCTTTACCATTCCATAAGCTCACCCAGGCTTTGCCAGGTGAGCTAAAAAAATTACATCTAGGGTAATCATCAATAATCACCATTTTGACATTTCTGTTTAAAAGTTAATGCATACAACTGTTATTGTCAAACAGAAAACAGTTTAAGTTAAAATCCACATAATGAATTTATTCCACCCTTGGCCAGTAAGCCCCTTCCTTATACAACCAAATTGATGCCAAACTTAACGCATTTATTAAATTTTAATAACATTTTGGATTTTCAAATACCATTTGGTGAAACTAACGAAGATTTAATTACGACACCCAGGTAGATTGATTTGCAGATGTTTTGACATTTTGAACGATATGGACATATGTTGATGCTAAAATCCAGTAATATGCATTTAAACAGTTCTGATATTCATCCATGTGAGAAATTTCAACCAACTTTAACTTACTAGCAAGCACTGCCTATTTGTTACAAAGTACATGATCAAAGGGCTAGCAAATCTAGAAGCATACAAAGAAACAAGTGATGGAATATACAGAGAACAGATAGGGAACAGAGGGAAACATAGGGAACAGATAGGAAACAAACAGGGAACAGACAGACATAATTAGGACAAATGAAAACTTGACTTTATATCCATGTCTATGAAAGCAACAGAGAATTTATATTTCCATTTGAAAAAATAAAATGGCACAGCTGAATAATTCGAAGCTACTCAAAGCAAGTACCATAAAGAATATATAGGTCAATGCATATAACATACGAAAAAAAAAAAATCCTTGTAACAGTAATGAACATATATATTTTGTGATATGTACATAGGTAATTTCATTATAAAAACAACAAAGAAACCTGATTTAATTATATTTTAAAAATAGAAAGATTCAGCTTAACAACTTGTAGCTATTGATATAAATGCCATTTAGAATACTATATAAGTTGCTGCACAACATGCGAAAAAACTATTTTTAACAGAAATAATCATATTACGGATTGCCTACAAATGCAATTTCATTATAAAACATATTGTATGGTGTGTACATATGCAATTTCATTATAAAAAATAACAAAAGGAACCAGATTAAATTCAGATATTGTGTTTAACTATTAAACAGTTCTGATAGAGTGATAAGTACATGATATTTAACATACACAATCTTATATAAACCATTATAGACCATATGTTTACAAGGAGTATCTGCCATTTATAATAACATCTGGTTTTTCAATGTGGCAGATTACATGCTAACTGGAGGGTCTGGTCTACTAATGAAACAATATGAAGTACCTTATCATTCACAAAGTTAGATATTCTAAATTTGACAGCTGAGTCAGATGTTATTTTGAAACTGAAATTACAAAACATACAGGGCATGAAAAAACATGAAAGAACAGTGTGATGCTTCAATAGTATGGTTTGCAAGCAATAACCATCTTATCATATTTAGAACAATACAGGAAACATTATATGGAATAGTTTGGAAAAACATTGATTAAATAACACAGTTCCCCTTAATCTTAAATCAGGCATTTCATACCACTAGACTGATAATTTATCTTGAACAGTTACTTAAAAGTGAAGAGTTTTTTCAAATGTCTTAAGTTGTGGAATTGCAAAAATTCTGTGTTTATGAAGCATTTTAAAAAGCCTACCACAATCCCATTTTTACGACACGTTAAATAGGCACCACCTTAAATGACTACTTTACCTGCAGCCTCTTATCTGTTCTAGTGAAGTGTAATACTCAATTCTAAGTGCACCTAAGGTGAGTGTGCTAGTTTGACTGCACTAGGCTACCTTGCAGGCCTTCAAAAATGCCAATTTTTGGCAAAAAATGCCAATTCAAACTTCAAAAAGCCAACTGAAAAAAAATCCGAAATATTGTTGTTTTTTTTTGTTTTTTTTTTTGCACAAGTGACAGCACTATCTGAGAATGTTGTTGACTCAACTTTTAAGAGTAAACTTCGAAAGGTAAAAGTTTCAAAATGATACTGCCTTCAGGTTCCTTATCCAGAAACAACAGTATTACATCTCTGAGGTCTATAACATAATACCGACAAATGAAGATTACTGTATATTGAGCACTCTAAAAATCTATATGATAAAACTCAAAATTAAAGTGTCATTTAATAAATATGAAATACCTATCATGATTATTCTTTATTGAACTCTAGAGATATTTTACAAAAACTATCTTACAATGAAATTTTACAAATGAAGGAATTTATATTTAATGACTAATGTTAGATCAATTAAACTTGTTTTCAACCTAATTAAACAGATTTAGTCAACTATAAATTACTACATCAAAAACTTTTCTGAAATCAACGAGCTATGTGCTGAGAAAAGGCTTAATTCAAAGGTTCATTCTGCAGAGAAAAAAAAAAGCATGTTAATAATATTAATGACAAAAAAGGCTTAATCTCACGAGAAACTTCACATGTTGTATAAAATTAATGACCTATGACATTAATTTTTTTTTCACAATAGGTCTAAGAATTTCAGCTTTTTTTTTTTATAAAAAAAAACAAGATCAATGTCTTTTATGTACTGTAAACATACTAATTTTAGTGTGTACATATTTTAGCACAATTAACATTTTTGACTAATTTGCATGGATTTAAATTAGCACAAAACAAGTTTAAATTAGCACAAAACAAGTTTTGAGAAACAGACTATTTTAGCAGTGAATTTAAATTAGCATTACTGTCCTAGCCCAAAAATTGCTATAATTAATACACTGCTAAAAATTAGTATGTTTACAGTATATCCATTTAAGGTGCATGACATTTAGCTGCTTTAAAATGTACGCCTGATTCGGCTGATTTGTCTGTCTATGTGATGGACTTAACATTTTGGTCAATCATTATATAATCATTTCTCTATTTATTTAAGGGAAATTATTCTGTATAAACATAGTTGTACTTTTTCATTGGAGTTTCTTAATTTTCTTGGAATACAATTAATGTTTATCCAAAGTAAATGAAACGTCTGCTTTAAGTCAATCCGACTTGACGTTTTTCTTGGTGATTAACATTATTAAATGACGGTCAATAGGGTTCTATTTGAAAACGTCCTCATCCTGGCATTCGGAAAAACTGGAAACAAATCAGACAATACCAGTGTTATTGAATTTACTCTGTATATATAATCAAGCCATGACATGGAGTAGAAGGGACTTCTCGGTCAATACGTGAATTGAAAACATCCATGTTATAATGTTTTGATACAACTGTTTAAAATGATCTCCATTATAGAGGAAGTTTTAACATATGAAATAAAATGCTTTTAGAGAATATAACTGCATAGGATGGTTCAATTAAACATCATTAAACCTTTCTTGTCGTCTTCAATTAAATACCATTAAACATTTCTTGTCATCTTGAAAATTATGATACAGAAAGTAAAGTTGTTTTAGTTCACCCAGTGGTAACAGAAATGTATGGATAATTAGATGGATAGATTGATACTTAGATGGATGGATTGATTAATGGTGTTTTATTCCCCAGCTAAAATTTATTTCATTTATAACAAGGTGGTTAGTTTTGGTATGATGGAGAAAACTGGAGTACCTGGACGAAAACCCACTGAGAACTGTCAAATTTTCACAATGTAGGATCTGTCCAAATAGGTTGATTGATTGATTGATTGATTCATTCATTGAATTGGGTTTCCCAGTCAAGAATATTTTACTTATATCGAGACGTCACCAGCTATAGGTGAAGTGGTAGAAATTTTAACCTTTGCAGTACACTCAGGGCAATTTGGAGGAAGGTTCTCTAACATTCTACACCTCCCGTGACATTGGACATCAGTTTTTAAGGTCCTATTCAAAGGATCCTGTGACTAAAATTTCTAAATGCCAAGTGCTTGGCGAAAGAACAGTCACTACCAATTTTCAAGTCTTGTTCAGACCCAGAAGGAGTGTCCAAATAGGACTTGAACAATGCAGTTGTAAGAAATATGGTAATCTTCATACCACTAAAATCTGAATGATCGCTGACTTCATAGGTTTCTACTTTGAGACAGACTTATGAACAACATTAATGAATGGTCCAAAAACTACATTTTTGTATCTAAATCCAATGCACCATATTCTGATTCCAAATGCTGCATCATTAGCTTAAATCCCTTGTGATTATTAATATACAAATTAATGAGTATAAATTGACAAGTGTGAATCTTAAAGAAAGCATTACATGTTGAATGCACTTTGATTTCAGACTTATTGTGCTGACTTACACAGGGGAGATAACTGCTTACAGACATCAACATTTTATTCACTTAATGGTCCAAAAATTACATTTTTGCATCTAAATACAATACACCTAATTCTGATTATGAATGCTACATCATTAATTGAAGCCCTTGTGATTTTATTCTCTATTAATATATAAATTGATCATTTGAAATTGGCAATTGGTGAGTCTTACTGACATTGACAGGGGAGATAACTGTGGACAGAAAACAAGTAAAATGCACTTTGATTTTAGACTTATTGTTTTTAGGGTATATGAGTCATTAAATTACAAGAGAAAACTGGAGTGTCTTGAGAAAGAAAACCACCGACTTCAGCTAGGCCAATAGACATGCTTTTAAATACTATGATTTGTCCCAAGTGGGATTCAAACATAGGGAACTGAGGTGTTTTGACCTTTGGACCTGTAAACATACTTTAGACTTTTTAGTTGCTGAGGCCCCCTTTTTGCAAGAGGAAAAAGGACAAATGCAGCAGCCAAATCAGAATTTAAACCTGGTACCTTCCTAATACTAGCAGGACCCTTTAATGACTGAGCTACATGGCCACAGGTCTATCACATTTTTAAGCATTTAAAACAGCCTATTTATAATGCTTTTCATGCTAATTAAAACATGGAAAATTACTTTATTTTCTTAACGGTACACAGAAAAAAAACCGAATTCCCAATATAATAATTGCCTCCTACTCATATTGTGATTAGAACTCTGATATCATAATTAATATATCATGTTATACACTTCAAACTTGTAATCATAACCCCATCATCGATACAAATATATATCACAAATAACTTTTATATCTTAAACATTGAGATGAAAGAGTCATCCTTGAACGTAAAATTTTTCTTATCTTATACATTGTGTAATTTGTAATATTTGTAAACATGAACATATACATTAAAGTGCATTAAATCTAATGTACCATAAGCAGTTTTATAATCATTAAGAACCTATATACAACTGACACTGTGCTGTTGTTTACATAGGTAGCTCAGTTGGAAGACAGCTTAGTCTTTATGTTGGACGTTCGATTTGAACCCTAGCTGGGTCTGAAAATAGGTAGTCTAACTGTTCTTTCACCAAGCATTTGGCATGAATATTAATGAACGACTTTAAAAGCTATGTCCTTTGCTATGGAAGATGTGAAAAGCTTATGACCCTTTAATTGTGAAATGCCTTAATTGAGATTGAAGGATAACTCCATAATCACTTCAGTAGTCTTAATGTTCCTTTGCCAAGCACTTGGCATTACATGACTTTAAAAGCTATGCCCTGAGTTCCGGTAGATGTGGAAGGCTTGAAGAATCTTAAATTGTGAAATGTATTGAGACTAAAGACTTAAACTCCATAACCACTTCTGCTTCTGTAGTCTCACCATAACCACTTCTGCTTCTGTAGTCTCACCATAACCACTTCTGCTTCTGAAGTCTCACCATAACCACTTCTGCTTCTGTAGTCTCACCATAACCACTTCTGCTTCTGTAGTCTCACCATAACCACTTCTGCTTCTGTAGTCTCACCATAACCACTTCTGCTTCTGTAGTCTCACCATAACCACTTCTGCTTCTGTAGTCTCACCATAACCACTTCTGCTTCTGTAGTCTCACCATAACAACTTCTGCTTCTGTAGTCTCACCATAACCACTTCTGCTTCTGTAGTCTCACCATAACCACTTCTGCTTCTGTAGTCTCACCATAACCACTTCTGTTCTGCTTCTGTAGTCTCACCATAACCACTTCTGCTTCTGTAGTCTACCATAACCACTTCTGCTTCTGTAGTCTCACCATAACCACTTCTGCTTCTGTAGTCTCACCATTCTTTCACCAAGTACTTGGCATTAACAGTAATGAAGATAACTATGCCCTGTGTTCTTGTAGATGTGATAGGATTGAAGAAACTCAAATTGTGAAATGTCTTGAGTTTAAAGACTTAAACCTGCTTCTATAGTCTCACTGTTCTTTCACCAAGCACTGGGCATTAACAGAAATGAAGAAAACTATGCCCTGTGTTCTTGTAGATGTGATAGGATTGAAGAACCTCAAATTGTGATATGTCTTGAGCTCAAAGACTAAAACTTGCTTCTATAGTCTCACTGTTCTTTCACCAAGCACTGGGCATTAACAATGAACAACTTTAAAAGCTATGCACTGTGTTATGGCAGATGTGATAGGCTTTAAGACCCTTAATTGTAAATTGGCTCAAGATTAAAGGCTATAACTCAACCAGATCTGCTTCTGTAGTCTGAACAATCTTTCACCAGGCACTCATCATTAACAGAAATGAAAACTTTAAAAGGTATGTCCTGTCTTATCGTAGATATTATAGGCTTTAAAAACCTTAACTAGAGGAATGCTTCGAGATTAAAGGCTAGCTCCATAAGTGAAAAAAATAAGCAGACAAGATTTATCTTATTTTATCAGCTTTGAGCATAGAATAAAAAACCAATTTAATTAAAAGAATGGCCTATTAAGCAGCAAAACAGAGAGTTTTTATATAAAAATCCAAGAAAATCGGGCCATTAACTTGAGCCATTTTCAATTTGTTGAAGAGACAATATCTGACAACCATGAAACTTTTAGTCCATGCGATAAATGAAAAGACGCAATTTTTTATTTCTGTTCAAGTCAAACAATTTCTGTAGAATCACTTAATCAATACCGAGAACTCTTAAAAAGCCATCATTTGTTTTTTTAAGCTCAAACACAATCTCAAATAGAAAGATCACAAAACTAGTAGAGTGTGTAATATTCTGCATTTAAATAATTACTTAAGCTGCAATTTAATAGAAATTTTTTAACAAGAAATGGAAAATTTACACAACAGTAGGTTTAATTTGGAACTTTGTTTTAATGTTTAGTTGTTGCTATTTGATCAAAAAAAATTGTTTTTTTGTTGCAGTTTTATGATGTATGAAACAGTTGATTCTTGAAAACAAATTTGCAAAATGCACTATACAGGTTTACAAACATGTGACCTTAATGTTGGAGAATATTCAAATACTGTAACAAGAAGGCAAATTACTGTTGCAATCACTGTGTGTTGCAAAAATGTGCAACACTTTTATTGAAAATCCAATTAGATTGAAGCTCATTTGAGTCATTTAGTTTAACTGAAAATCACTATGCACATATGTGTTACCAAAACATTTTTCTGTGTAAAGGACACTGTTGCTGCAATGGAGAGGTTTACACCAGAAGTGACATTCTTGGTGATGCAATGCACTGCTAAAAAAATCCATAATTTGCCTTGTTTTTCAACTTGTTTAATCCCAAAAATTGGTTTTGTTTTAAACAAATGCTGCTATAATGATGAAATTAATCAAGTAACTCATGTTATCTAAGACATTCTGCAAATATACCAAATACTCTTACGAAAATTCAGTAATTATGATGGAAGTATTTTACTCCTTATAGTCCAGAAAGCTTCATTCATTTGACGATTCATCTAACACTAAAGAAGTTCCATTGGTTGATAAAATGTTGTTTTATGTTACATCAGCAATTTTTTCAGCTATTCTTGACGAGGTAATTTTTTTTTTTAAAGTTAATTTTCTGATTCATTTCCTGAATTAATCTAAATACAATTTCATATGGATTGTAAGTGAATGCAAGTGTTTCTGATCTGCAATGTGCTTGTACACACTTATGACAAACTTTAAAGTGCTAATACACTTACCCTCCATGTCTCAAATAAAATTACAGACCAATCAAATAAATTAAATTAAGGCCTATGGCAAATTAAAAAAAAAACTTTCATTTTCTTACTTGAAATCAAACCATGGGAGAATCAACAGAGGAGAGAACCCTTAGGTTTTAAAGGATAACACTTTAACCCCACAGCCACCTCAACCATTGCAGACTCGCAACAGAGAGGGCAATTTGAAACTGATCTACATGTGATAGAAGACAATTATAAGAACATATAAAATCCTAAACTGTGGAAAGACACCAAAGTAAATGTCCAGTGGTGTGGTTATTTTACAGAAATGGTTAGATGAAATTTAAAATGGTAAACCTACATCAAAAAAATATTATACAGTGTCATTAATCATTCGGCTGTTGTTTGTGTTGTATTTGCACTCTATGCTATCTTTAAGTAGAAGTAAATTATTATATAATGTATAACTAATCCATGACATATGTTATACATCTGTTAAATATCTTAGTATTTAAGTCATTTTTACTTAAAATCACAAATCATAAAGTGCTAAAGAAATACAAACAAATTTATCAACAATAACAAGTATACCAAAAATAAAATCATAAATATCTGTCAGGTTTTCGTTTTTCCTTTGTGATATAAAGTGGCACAAAATATATGTGATTCCATCAGGGTTAGAAATGACACCCAGTAAAATTTTCATCAAAGATAATCAATGTATATATTTACTGCAACTTGTCATCTTTTTGCAAAAAGGTAGCTTTCCAATTACAAGGGGCCTTGATGGCCGAGTGGTCTAAATCTTGTTTTTGTAAATCACAGTGCCTCTGAACGCCTAGGTTTGAATCCCGCTTGGGCAGATGTTAGTGTAAGAAAGTCTGTCTAATTCATTTGCTGAAGGTGGGTGGTACTCATTTGTGTATTGGTTACCATTCCAGCTAGAAGTTTGAATGTTTGTATGAAGAAGAAGTAACAATTGAACACAATATGCAGTGAATTGTGTCTGGAAATGGAAAAACGGTGCACCTCTCCCCAATCCCCCCCCCACCCCACCCTAAAATTTCCTTAATCTAAATTAATATATATTTGTGTACATCAGTATTTAATAACCATTGGTATATAGCTAGTCTACAAGTCATATTTCTGTAACTTTTTCACTTAAAGCCCTTTATTATGCCTTAATCAAAATGATACATTAATTGTGCGTTTTTATATTCAATGGAATTTTCTGAATCAACATTCTGTACCTTTACTAAAAATATACTGGTTTATTCCAAAAGAAAAGAAAATAAAGTACAAAGAAGAAGAGAGAGGGGGAAAAAAGAAAAGAAAAAAAGAATGAAAGAAGAAAGTAAATTGCATTTGTAATATTGAACAAAAAGAAAGAAAGAAAGAAAGAAAGAAGGAAAGAAAGAAAGAAAGAAAGAAAATTAAGAAAAATGTGATTGTAATATTAAGCAGATTTAAACAATGGGGGTTCCAGCAAGCATACATTTCTGATAGTTCTAAATCTAGTTCCGAATCTTCTCTGATAGTACAGCATGTAGCCTTTGCATTGTGTAAGAAGTGTTTACAGTCAGAGTTCAGAAAGGTAGTAATCCATACATATATAGAATGACTGACAGTTCTTGATCTGTACAAGATTAATACAAAGTTTATCTGCAATAACAAATCAATGTGCATTTTAACACTGCCAACATTTACCATAAATAAATATCTGAGTAGTTTTTGTCAGCTATGTTTACTGTCAGTGTGTGTCAGCCATAAAAAACACAACAAAATACTGAGAATAAAGACAGTTTTTGTGGGCTTTAATCACTGCCAGTGCTCTCACAACTTATACAGCTAAGACACATATGTATCACAACAACTTACACAGCTAAAACACATGTCTCACTACAACTTACACAGCTAAGACACATGTATCACAACAACTTACACAGCCAAGACACATGTATCACAACAACTTACACAGCCAAGACACATGTATCACAACAACTTACACAGCCAAGACACATGTATCACAACAACTTACACAGCCAAGACATGTGTATCATAAAAACTTATACAGCTAAGACACATGTATCACAACAACTTACACAGCTAAGACATGTGTATCATAAAAACTTATACAGCTAAGACACATGTATCACAACAACTTACACAGCCAAGACACATGTATCACAACAACTTACACAGCTAAGACATGTGTATCATAAAAACTTATACAGCTAAGACACATGTATCACAACAACTTACACAGCTAAGACATGTGTATCATAAAAACTTACACAGCTAAGACACATGTATCACAACAACTTACACAGCCAAGACACATGTATCACAACAACTTACACAGCTAAGACATGTGTATCATAAAAACTTATACAGCTAAGACACATGTATCACAACAACTTACACAGCTAAGACATGTGTATCATAAAAACTTATACAGCTAAGACACATGTATCACAACAACTTACACAGCTAAGACATGTGTATCATAAAAACTTACACAGCTAAGACACATGTATCACAACAACTTACACAGCCAAGACACATGTATCACAACAACTTACACAGCTAAGACATGTGTATCATAAAAACTTATACAGCTAAGACACATGTATCACAACAACTTACACAGCCAAGACACATGTATCACAACAACTTACACAGCTAAGACATGTGTATCATAAAAACTTATACAGCTAAGACACATGTATCACAACAACTTACACAGCTAAAACACATGTATCACAACAACATACACAGCTAAGACACGTCTCACTACAACTTACACAGCTAAGAGGCATGTATCACAACAACTTACACAGCTAAGACACATGTATCACAACAACTTACACAGCCAAGACACATGTATCACAACAACATACACAGCTAAGACACATGTCTCACTACAATTTACACAGCTAAGAGGCATGTATCACAACAACTTACACAGCTAAGACATGTGTATCATAAAAACTTATACAGCTTAGACACATGTACCACAACAACTAACACAGCCAAAACACATGTATTGCAACAACTTACACAGCTAAAACACATGTATCACAACAACATACACAGCTAAGACACATGTCTCACTACAATTTACACAGCTAAGAGGCATGTATCACAACAACTTACACAGCTAAGACATGTGTATCATAAAAACTTATACACCTAAGACACATGTATCACAACAACTTACACAGCCAAGACACATGTATCACAACAACTTACAGCTAAGACATGTGTATCATAAAAACTTATACAGCTAAGACACATGTCTCACTACAATTTACACAGCTAAGAGGCATGTATCACAACAACTTACACAGCTAAGACATGTGTATCATAAAAACTTATACAGCTTAGACACATGTATCACAACAACTAACACAGCCAAAACACATGTATTGCAACAACTTACACAGCTAAGACATGTGTATCATAAAAACTTATACAGCTAAGACACATGTATCACAACAACTTACACAGCCAAGACACATGTATCACAAAAACTTACACAGCTAAGACATGTGTATCATAAAAACTTATACACCTAAGACACATGTATCACAACAACTTACACAGCCAAGACACATGTATCACAACAACATACACAGCCAAGACACATGTATCACAACAACTTACACAGCCAAGACACATGTATCACAACAACTTACACAGCCAAGACACATGTATCACAAAAACTTACACAGCTAAGACATGTGTATCATAAAAACTTATACACCTAAGACACATGTATCACAACAACTTACACAGCCAAGACACATGTATCACAACAACTTACACAGCCAAGACACATGTATCACAACAACTTACACAGCCAAGACACATGTATCACAACAACTTACACAGCTAAAACACATGTATCACAACAACATACACAGCTAAGACACATGTCTCACATCAAAATACACTTCTTAGACACATGTCTCACAACAACTTAAACATCAAAGACACATGTCTTACATGCATGTCTTATAAATTATAGATGTAAGACAATTAATTGTCTCACAACAATTTATTGATGTAAGAAACTTTCTCACAACAAGTTATAGATGTACATTTACAACACATGTCTCAACAAATTAAAGATAAAAGACACATGTCTCATAACAAATTATAGACGTATGACACATGTCTCTAAATGAAAAAAAACTGTAAGACACATGTCTCAAAACAAACTATAGATGTAAGACACATGTCTCAAAACAAATTATAGATGTAAAACACATATCTCATAACACATAAAGGATTTAAGACACATCTCAAAACACAATGCACATCTAAGACGCACATCTGACTCCTAATTGTGGAGCTGCTAGAACTTAATGTAACTCATGTTAAAAACTGTCCATCAATTCTTTCTTCCGATTGCCAATTTATAACCAAATCAGCGAAAAAAGATCAATCAATAATTTTATTTGGAAAATATATTAGTCATTTATGTGGTATAACTAGAGACACAAAAACTGAAGTGGACAAATGATAAGGTACCTTAAGGGGAAAATATATTAGGAATTTATGTGATATATCTCAGACACAAAAACAGAAGTGGACAAATGATAAGGTACCTTAAGGGGAAAATATATTAGGAATTTATGTGATATATCTCAGACACAAAAACTGAAGTGGACAAATGATAAGGTACCTTAAGGGGAAAATATATAAGGAATTTATGTGATATATCTCAGATACAAAAACAGAAGTGGACAAATGATGAGATACCTAAATGGGAAAGTACATCAGGCATTTAACAGAAGTGGACAAATGATGAGGAACCTTAAGGGTAGAAAATATTAGGCATTTATGTGGTATAACTCAGAGACACAAAAACAGAAGTGGGCAAATGATGGGGTATCTTAAGGGGAAAATACATTAGGCATTTATATCGTATAATTCTGAGACACAAAAACCAGTTGTTTGATATCAGTGTTTGCAACTAGAATATATTTAAATGTTTTGTCCAAAGCGTAAGCTCTTAAAATCAATCACTCTTGGATCAGTTTAGTGTAAATGCTAACCAAACATTCACTTATTCTTGTTTCTTGGTCACAAAATTGAATAAGATCTATCAAAGAAAATTAATACAGAATCACTGACACCAAAAATAAAGGCAACCTCAATACCCCATTTCTTTGCCACAAACCAAAAGATAAATAAATAAATAAATAAATAAATAAATATATAAATAAATAAAGGCAACCTCAATACCCTGTTTCTTTGCCACAGAGCAAAAGATAAATAAATAAATTAAATAATTAATTAATTAATAATTATAAAATATGAATAAATAGTAATAAAAAATATAGAAAGCATTTCCAGGTAGTGAATCAGCTTTTTCTTCCATATAAAATCAAATATTCTGTATGAAGTATACCTGTATTAGATTGTGTGCTGGCATGCAAGTTAGCATGCAATAATAAATATCTCATCTTAAAGATGAAGTCATAGTAATCAGTGTAATCAATTATCACCTATTATGTAATACAAAATCTCTCTAACCATATGTGATTACGATCTGAGATCTTCCACATCATCAATTATTGCATTAGCAGCAGCATCACAAAAGGCATTCTTAACGAACTCAGACCAGGTAAATAAATATACAGGTGTGATAACATCAGGTATGTCAATTTGTACTGAATTCAAACACCTGAAATTAATTGTCAACCAGAGTCAGACTTCAAAGATGTAATGGATACATGTATATCAGATATTACGGTACTAATAATTCAATAAATGTCTTCACCTACTTTAGCATGGTACGTTGTATGACATAAGTGTCATATTTTGTATTCCTGAGATTAGAGATTAGATGTCAATTAAAACTTGATAGATAAGGAATATATAGAGATTTATTTATATCGAGGTTCATCAGTATACCTTATAATACCCAGGTACATTTATTATAGAATCAATTTATTTCCAATAAAACAGAATCACCTAAGTTGATGTTTCTTGATAAAAACAACATTATTCAGGGCTTTTTCTTTCAATGATTCAAGCAGAGGGGTAAAAGTAATGGTGTTTAACATCTCAGTCAAGAATATTTCACCTATATCAAGATGTTGCCAGCTATAGGCCAAAGTGCAGAAAGCAAAATCAATTCTTATTCTCAATAGTTGATTGGTTGAATTTTGTTTTATGTCACTTCAGCAATTTTAAGTCTAGTCAGGACAAGACAATATTTATCTCAAGGATAAATCTTAACACAACTTTATGTGGTACATGAATGTGCAAGTGTGTCTTTGGACACTTAATGGTGAGATATTTACGGTGCATTCAAAACTCTACAAAACATTCCAAACTCCCTGATCAGTCTAAAAATGAACTGGCACACTGTTCCTAACAAGTTCTGACTGTGCCATCACTGAATGTGGTGCAACTGGAACAATAATGTCATTTACCATGGCTGACAGCAAAGAAGTCATTATAAGTCAGTGATCAAATGTCACTGGTTCTTCCAGTTACGAAAAAAATATTATCCTCTTAAATATCAACTGTGGTAAAAACAACACTCGACAAACCTGTCAGCCTGATTAGCTCAAATGGTAAAGTGCCTGATTCTGGAGTAGGAGGTCACAGGTCAGATACCTGCCTCAAAGGTCTCTGATTTCCTCTACCATCTCAGAACTGATCATCTTGGTAAAAGTGAAAGAATCTTGACTAGGGAGTTAAACACCATTAACCTACTCTGATCCAATTCATTTTGTGTTTTGATCAAAATAATGACAATAAAACATAAAAAAAAAATTGCTTTCATACATAAATTAGGCATTTCTTAAGTGGATATGTTATAATAATGTCCAGTGCTCACTATATTCTTTTATTACTATATTTTTTTTTTTTTTTTTTTTTTGTTTGAAAAATCAATAAATTGAATCACAAGTCAAGGTGAAATCATTTCTCAAACCCCAATAACGTCGCCATGGTGATCACACTTGAGGACATTTTCCATACATCATCAAGTACAAGAGCATTTAATAATTTACATATGACTATTATTTACATGTAGCTTACTTAATGCACTTTATAGTTCAATCATCAATTCCTAAAATTGGGAAATTATCGCGTCAGTTAATTTTTGCGAAAAGACAATATGGACATCTATTCGCATACTTTTATTTTTGAAAGGCAACATGGACATCTATTCACGTACTTTTAATTTTGAAAGGCAACATGGACATCTATTCACGTACTTTTAATTTCGTGTAATCTGGTGATGGCCAGCACAAATAATAGTGACTTGTTATGTAAGGGATGGTTCACTTTTGATTATAGATACAAAAATGTAAAATGTGTACAATTTGTATGGTTTGTGGTACGTTTCCAAGAAATTAACATTTATAAATTATGATAACATTTACATGTCAGTACGCCAATTTACTAACTACAAAATACACAATCTGACTTCAAAGTACTTGAAATCGCTGAAAATATATAACAAAACTTAGCATGTCAGTGTGCCAATTTACCAACTACAGAATACACAATCTGACTTTGGGATACTTGAATTTGCGTAAAATACATCACAAGGCTGATTAACAAAACTTCACACATTGTTAAATGTAACATTTTACAGAGCTGTTTGTTTGGTCTGGACCATGTGACACCTAAAGCAACATTTTAGCACTATACCTGTGTGTCTTCATAAAAATCATAAAAATAATGCCTTAGTGAAACTAAGTGAAGTAATTCTGTCTGGCCCCAGTTTCGCAATCAGTCACTCAAACGAGTGAGCACTCAACTCAAATTTGGGAATATTTCAATGTCAATTTATAAGACAATATACAGTTATAATTGAATAAAGTGAACATACTTATTTTAGCAGTGTATTAATTTCAGCGATTATGCTAGGATGGTAGTGCTTATTTGAATACACTACTAAAATAAGTTTGAAATGTAATCTGTTTCACAAAAGTTGTTTTGCACTAATTTAAATCCATGCAAATTAGTCAAGAAAGTAAATTCTGCTAAAATATGTATGCCCTAAAATTAGTATGTTTACAGTATCTAATATTATAATTAAATTGTTTAAGTATAGGTTTGTTGAACAAAACAAAACATTGTCTCATAAAACTTTACAATTTTTAAATATTGATGAGAGAAAAATGGGAATATTTGAGTTGAGTGTACACTCAATTGAGTGAATGATTGTGAAACTGGGACCAGAGGGTTAACATTAAAGACTGACCCAAGCTTTAAAGGCAGTTGGGTCTGTAATATAGCTGGTTTCAAGGATGTAAAGCAAAGGCTTGAAACCGACTTAATCCTTTGATAAAACATTAGACTTCTGCAAGTTGAACATAAGAATAATTGTGTCGCTTATCGCTTATGGCTTCAGTCCATATCATCTTTTTGGGGTGGCTGTCTGGTCCATAAACTGAGATTTAGCCCTCAACCCCATGAAATATTTTTATATTATACCAAAAGGATACTATCTTAAAATAGCTACCAGCATAATTTTCTGCAAAAAAAAAATTAATTCCTTTAAGATGATGACTGTTTACATATTAGAGTTGCAGTTCCTGACTGTATCTTTGTATTTGTATTTGGGTCAATATACTGTTAGGTAGTGAAATACTAGTACATGTATTACGTCATCAAGGATTTTCATGTGATGTAAGCAGTTAAAACACAGACCAGAGCCTCTTTGGCTCCGGTCTGCATTGCAAAATATGGCCTGAAGTGAAATCAATGCATTTATTAGAAAAACAAATTTATGATTTAATATAACTATATATATTGTCTATAAAGACACAGAATACAGCCCTGCTAGAGCTTGAACTCACAACCTGTGCAACAAAAGTATTCAATCTTAACCATTCTTTTATATGCAGTCATGACTCTGTCTGGAGCCTGGCTAGGTAAAATATGTGTTTCCATGCTTTCAAAAGACAGTTTGAGTATAAGTTACATTAATCTTTTAAATCTGGAAAGTTGGCTGGATTGAAATGAATGTCCTTAATTACCAAATAGATCTAAACTTTGGTCAACCTTTTAAAAGAATAATAAATAAACATCTTATACTAAACTTGCTAAACCACTTCTTTACATCATTTAAAATAAATAAATAACTAAATAAATACATAAATAAACTGTATTTTTTATGTAGTGTTTGTTGACCAAAATGATGTGCAACCTCTGGCTCCAAAAGGATATTTAAGAACGATAAAGATTTTGATACAAGACAACTTCCGTAACAAAATCTAGTAAAAGCCAAATGTCACAGACAAATGCTAAATATCAGTAAACGTGTTTGACATATTCTTGCCATTTTCTTTCAAAACAGAAGCCAAGCTGCTTTTATGAACTTAACATATACATACGCGGTTCAAACTGACATTTTAAAGTTGCTCTTTCTTGTAAAGCCATTATTGCAACTTAAATTTCATAATATTTGTATATATGACTGTCGTATATAAAAACAATTAAAAGTAGATTCTGTCAGAAGCACTTTATCATAACCACTCCTATCTCTACATTTGTTAGAAATAAAACACATAAAGAAACTTATCAGTTTTAAATGTGTTGTGCTAAAATAAAGTACAAAAAAAAAAAACAAATTCTATATTTTATCTGTATATACATGTATATATATTATAAGCAAAAATATGCTGCCATGTCGGAATATTGTCTGTCATCTTTAAAAGTAAAAAAAAAAACCTCTTACAATCTCGCAGTTCTATGATTAAAGACCTACATAAATATCACAAATGATGCAATGATATTATTTTACAGTAATAATATTACAGATCTATATCAACGTGCAAGCTATGTCAAGTGAGTGAATTATGATCTGATTTTTAAATGTTACGTAAATTCTGAATAAAAAAAAACCTACCGTAGTTATATATTTTAAATACGAAAAATTTGCATTCAGTTGAAATAAACTTTATAAATAAATGTGTATATAAATGCATAAAAAAATCAACAAATTTCCCATAGAATCTGATATATGAACGTGTGCAGTTCAAAAAGCATCATATTTCTAATAAGTCTGTCTGAAATATGAAAACCTATTATGTTAATTTCAAATTCATTTTGATTTAAAGATGGAAAGTGCTATATTTCTTATAAATTTTGTCTTAAAAATAGAACATGCAACATTTCTCATAAATTTTGTCTTAAAGATAAAAAGTGCTATATTTTTCATAAAATTTTGTTATAAGATGGAAAGTGCTATATTTCCCATAAATTTCATCTTTAAAATGGAAAGTGCTATATTTCTCATAAATTTTGTCTTTAAGATGCAAAGTGCTATATTTCTCATAAATTTTGTCTTTAAGATGCAAAGTGCTATATTTCTCATAAATTTTGTCTTTAAGATGCAAAGTGCTACATTTCTTATAAATTATTTGTTTAAGATGCAAAGTGCTATATTTCTCATAAATTTTGTGTTTAAGATGCAAAGTGCTATATTTCTCATAAAGTTTGTCTTTAAGTTGCAAAGTGCTATATTTCTCATAAATTTTGTCTTTAAGATGCAAAGTGCTATATTTCTTATAAATTTTGTCTTTAAGATGCAAAGTGCTATATTTCTTATAAATTATGTATTTAAGATGCAAAGTGCTTTATTTCTCATAAATTTTGTCTTTAATATGCAAAGTGCTATATTTCTTATAAATTTTATTTCTCATAGATTTTGTCTTAAAGATGGAAAACATTAAATTTCCCATTAATTTTAATATAAAGATGGAAATCTATCAATAAAGCATACATCAGGAACAAATTCTCAGTTTTGCATCAAAAACATATGCCAGATCAAACAGCAAAAATTAGAATGTGTAACCCAATTACAAATAAGAAAGATAAGGATTGTTGAGTATAGAAAATATCATAGTAGAGATTTGGCAAAATTGATGTCAGCAACTCCAATAGTTGACCTGTATTTTAACAATGTATATAAATGTATAGTGTAGATTCATTAATATATTTTGGATTAAAAATTTTGTTGTTAGGCGATTCATAAAAAATGAAAATTGTTGGGAGAAAATTTTATGGAAATGAGTTTAATGAAAATAAATCCTATTGGGTCTAGGTAATAACATTTTTATAGACATTTAATTTTGTGGTTTTCATTTATCCAGAAAAATAGAGAAATTTTATCTCCAACAAACATTTGGGGTTCACAGTGTGTATGTGTGTTCAACCATGTGTGTGTGTCTGTGTGTGTGTGTGTGTGTGTGTGTGTGTGTGTGTGTGTGTGTATTTCAAAAGATCTAAATCTATTGCCCTGTGAAATGAAATGAAATCATGATAGACAGAAAAAAACCAGAAAGTAAAACCAACCCTATTAGTAATATACATGTAATGCATCAATTTTAAGCTGTATTTCTTACATAGCTGCATCTATCAACCACACACACTTAAAGCTCTTTAAACATCAATTTGTCAAATTTCAGTGATACCTGTTCAACAAATCAACCCAAAATAAGAAGTGATTAACCTGGGGGTTTGAAACTTAAATAATCTTGAAATCATCAGACCACCGGATTTGCAGCTAAACTGTTTATTTCTACAGCACTCAACAACAACATTGGTAGATTTATAATTACCAAGTCTTCAGTGCTCAACAAATTAGCGGTCATCCCAAAACCTTAGTTACATCAAAGGATGAAGCGATCATACACAAAGGTATGAAGCTAAAAGTGTTCAAATCTGCAATAATCAACCATGGAGTTATTAAAACATAGCTATTTTGTTCAAAACTTCTACATTAATTAACCAAGAAATTATTTTATGGTAGCTAATGTTTTTTTAGTTTTACAATGTTCAGCCATGGAGCTCTGAAGTCGTTCAAATATGTAGAAATTAATAACGATTACTGGTATATCGGGAAATTTGTAATTGTTCTAAAAACAGTGAACCATAGAGTTTATGATGCAACTTTAAACTTGTTCAAACTGGTAGCATTCAACTAGGGATTAATGATATTATCAGTTTGTTCAAATCATCAGCAATCAACAACAGACCTTTTGTTGTAGCTGAATTTGTACAAATCTGCAGTAATGAACCATGAAGTTATGATGAGGTCAAGAAAATTTATTAAAATCTCAAGCAATCATCCATGGATTAAGATGCAACCTAATTTGTACAAATTTCCGGCAATCAACCATGTAGTTATGATGAGTCATGGTTTATTAAAATTTAAAGCAATTACCCATGGAGTTAGATGCAACTTAATTTGTACAAATTTACAGCAATCAACCATGAAGATGTGATGAAGCTAAATTTATCAAAACCCAAAGCAATCATAGATAAATCATGCAAATTTGTTTGTTCAAATCTTCTGCAACCAGCCATGAGATTATGGTGAAGATGAGTTTATTAAAACCTGAAGCATTATTACATAAAGTTATGATGCAAATTAATTTTAACAAATTTCCAGCAATCAACCATGAAGTTATGATGAAGCTGAGTTTATTAAAATCTGAAGCAATCATCCATAAAGTTACGATGCAATTTAATTTGTACAAATTTCTAGCAATCAACTATGGAGTTATGATTGAGCTAAATTTGTTAAAACCTGTAGCAATTGATAATGGAGTTTGTTATACAAATGATTTTTAAGAACATGCAAATCAACCATGGAGTTTTTAGTCAACAGAATATGTTTAAATCTCCAGCTGTCAACCATGAAGCTACATTGAGGCTAAACTTGTTAAAATCTGTAGCAATTGATAATAAAGTTGGTTATACAACAGTGTTTGTAAGAACATGTAGCATTCAATCATACAGTTACTAGTTAACTGAATATGTTAAAGCTGCAGCAATCAACCATGAAGCTACAATGAGGCTAAACTTGTTAAAATCTGTAGCAATTGATAATAAAGTTGGTTATACAACAGAGTTTGTAAGAACATGTAGCATTCAATCATACAGTTACTAGTTAACTGAATATGTTAAAGCTGCAGCAATCAACCATGGAGTTACAATGGGGCTAAATGTTAAAAACTTTATCAATTAGCCGTAGCATAATGATGACACTTAATTTGTTCAAAATCTGCAATATTCAACCACAGAGTTAATATGCAACTGAAAATGTTAAAATCTGCAGCAGTCAACCTTGAAGTTATGATCTAACTAAATTTTTATAAATCCGCAGCAATCATCCATGGATTCAACTGAAAATGTTAAAGTCTGCAGTAATCAACCTTAAAGTTATCATCTAATTAAATTGGTTAAAATCTGCAGCAATCATCCGCAGCATTATGACACAACTAAATTAGTTGAAATCTGCAATAATAAACCATGGAGTTAGGATAATACTTAATTTGTTCAAATCTGTAATAATCAACCACAGATTTTTTTTTATCAATATCTGACACCCAAGACATCTGATGTTCTCGTTATAACATCAAGGGCTGCAACCATAACTACTACTCTACTCAAATTATGACGAACCATTTTAATAATGTATATAAAAATTACATAATTTTGTGCACTAGGGAGTTGAAATAAGGCAAATCATCAGATTTATCATTATATCAACATGAAACGATCATCGGCAGATTTTAACTTGAGTTGTAATGCAAAGGTTCATTAGTCTCGGAATATTCCAGACACCCTATATGTTCTCAGACTTGTAGTAAATGATGGATGTTTTAAAAATAATCATGCAATGTTAATGTCAAGAGTAACATTTCGACTAACACTCTTTTAGGCTTGTTAAGAATAAAATGAAGCCATTTAACCATTTTATACACACACACTCCTCGAATCAAGGAAGTCAGTTTCCTGTTGTGAGGCAACAGGAAATTGCAATTTTGTCTCAAAATTTCAAGTACCATTTCCAATAAGTAGAGGTATAGAATATCTATTGAGCAAGAAACTTCATATTTACATAAGTTTCTGTGATAACATAATAACAGCCTGCTTTTTGCACAACATTTTACAACAATCTCAAGTTTCTAGAACTACTTATGTCCATTAAAGCATCAGGTTTATTTTAAACTAGGTATTTATAGCATTGAAGAATTTTACAGGTCCTGAAAAAGCTTGACAAACATTAGGCATATTCAACCAATCATGTAATTCTTTTGCCCTTCTCAAATGCCTGAAGTTGGGACTGTGACTGATTGTCAAGTGATTGCAATGTCTCTCAATAACCAACATTCTTTCTTAAAATAAATCTTAGTGTGAAAAAGTTGTCAGATCTGGTGCTCAGACTTGTGTACAAACCTGGTTACAACGGCTGCTGTTATATGAATGAAAAAATGTGGATAGGTTCATAAAAATATTACAATTCATACTTTAAAATTGTTCTTGGATAAAGCTGAAAACATTAATATGACATAGAACAATATAACATTTTAACATAATATTCATTTTCACAGCATATTTATAAAAAGGTGAAAGTCTGTTCCAGTTTGCCCTCTAATTTTCCTATGGATTAAAAGAGACATAAATTGAGAGGATACGTTTCTACAACAAATTTTATTTGTGATGTCATATTGTTGAAATCGAGAGGCTTAGATTAAAATAAAATGTCATTTTTCCATTAGTGAAAATCTTGTCTCTTGAAATGCAATTCCTATTTCATTTCTTTTTATCATCATCATCATCATCATCATTATTATTATTATTATTATTATTATCATCATTTTAGTTCATTTATTCTATTTATTTATTTATTTATTTATTTTGTTTATCAATTTATTTTTTTTATCTATTTAAAATATACTTTTATCATTTTATTTATATTTATATTTTTGGCATTTTGGGACCAAATAAGGCTCGTATCATATACCCATACATGTATTGAACTCTTTTCCTAGTTTAACTTACATGTGAATCATTATATACAAATGATTTTTTTTAATTACCTTGCTGTGTATTTATTAATTCAGTAGTTAGAGGTGAAACATATCTACCTGATCAGTGTTTATCGGAATGACTCTGGTAAGTAATCCGTTATATAAAGATTACACAACTTCAGTAATTAGTAAAGCTTCTAAGTAAAATGTAAGATATCAGATCTAAAAATAAGTGATCAAAGTTAATCAAGTGAACAATAAAACCTGAGATAATACAGAAACAACACTTCTCTAATTATCTGATCATTTGATCACCTCAAGATAGAAAAAAATATGAAATTATGACGTAAGATTTGATAGATAATACTACATGAGTTAAAATACAACAGGTTTATACAGAGAGCCCTATATTCTTCCAGACAAATTACAATTGTGGCGGATCGGGCTTGATAAGTGGCTGGGTAGCTCAGTCAGTGAAGCATTCCTCTAGTATTTGGAAGGTCCAGGGTTCAAAGCCCATTTTGGCTGCTGCATTTTTCTATTTTCTTGGGAGTTGGTTCGATCCATGGAAGTGGCCAAACAACAAGGTTGGTCCAAAGGTAAATCCTAGTAGTTTTGATTCAAAGTAGTGAAATTGAAAAAAGAAAAGGAGGAATGTAGCAGACCAGGCTTGATAGGTGGCAGGGTACATGTAGCTCAGTCAGTGAAGCATTCCTCTAGTATTTGGAAGGTCCAGGGTTCAGGCCCATTTTGGCTGCTGCATTTTTCCATTTCCTTTTACATTTGGGGGCTGGTTTGACCCATGGAAGTGGCCAAACAACAACGTTGGTCCAAAGGTAAAACCTAGTAGTTTTGATTCAAAATAGTCAAATCAAAAAAAGAAAAGAAGAAATGTAGCAGACCGGGTTTGATAGGTGGCGGGGTATCTCAGATGGTAGAGTGTCCCACTAGTATTGGGAAATATCTGGTTTGGCTGCTGCATTTTTTTTCCTTTCTTGTTAAACAATGAAAAAAAAAATGAAATAAGTTTATATATTAAGGCCTTACTTAGCCCAAAATTACAACAAAAACTGAAAATATGAATTCCTGGTACATGGTAGTTAATACACTCGATACCAAAACGAAGGAAGTAAATATTCCTCGCAACAGCAAACCAAAGATTAACTTGAGGTGTAATGACTATATAATAATAATTTTTACTTCTAGTTATGCTGAATTTACTGGAGTTAACAAATTAAAATATATTCTTGGTATTGTAGAGGTTTTTATAGATAGTAATAAAATAAAAACTAAAGACAGCATGGTTTTTCATATTGCAATATATTTCGAATACTCAGTATTTCTTATCAAGCTTACATTTTAACTAACTGATAAACTATATGACAAGATAAAGGTAAGACAGACTTTGATTTGGTGATCCTGGAGGCTTTACATATTAAACTTGAAAAGCCAACTTTAAACAAACAATTAGCAGGAGATGGGACAACTTTCTTACTGAATGTGTTCCAATAACCCTTAGGCCATAAACTTAATTGGTTTTTTATTTTTTAACATACAATTGTAATCTACCTATAATTGTACTATGTATAATTATATTGTATGATCTGTTTAACAATTGAATGTTTATATATATCTTGTCATATAGTTTATCAGTTAGTTAAAATGTAAGCTTGATAAGGAATACTGAGTATTCGAAATATATTGCAATATGAAAAACCATGCTGTCGTTAGTTTTTATTTTAACAAATTAAAAACAACATGATTTAATCTCGAAAAACAATTCTTAACATTTCCTTTGCTTACCCAATGTTCAGGTCATCAGAAAATTTATTACAAGAATTGAATCCTTTTTTCCTATTTGGATCATTGACAAATAACCTGAATGGATGCTCACACATTTTTCCTTAATTTACTTTGAAAAATTATGCAGTTTGCTCAGAAAAGTGTCTAGACTTGAGAAAAAGTATTTCCGAAAACAGACAGACATTATCTGCAAAAAAAATAAAAAACATTCAAGTTCTAAATGTGACACAAAATAGGAATAAATGAAAAGATAATAAGCAAAAAGATGGGATAATCAGACTAAATGAATGAATAATAAAGATCCCAGGGCGATATTGACAGTTAAGGGGAGAAGAGTGTAGACAAACAAACTTACTTTTGATTGATCCTGATGACTTGTAATGCCTTTACACAATGTGTTATATGATAACTGTGATTAATATTGGTGATGTCTGACTGACTGACCAATCTGATAATTGGTGTGTGCTTATATACAAAAGCAAGGTTATCAGGTATTTTCCTTTAAAGAAAATTACCAATGAAATTTACACGAAAGGACATGAGCTCTCAATCTTCCACAACAAAATGTCATTTCTTTTTCGAGTTTTTTTTTCAGGGGGTATTTGATCGATAATAAATGATGATTTTCACTCATCTGTGATATTCGAGACATTATTGACAACTTTATCTATTTTTCTTGTGTAACTATACATATGAACATTAGAATTTTTTTCAAATGCTTTTTTTTCCTGTCTCTTTAAAACAAAGGCTGTCTAACTTATCACACCAGAAAATGACAAACAATAAAATGGCGTTGAGTGGAGGGCAACAATGACACTTAATTCCAAATTAAGGTTATATCACTTGTATTTAGGCAGTCAGTTCTGGGATATTGAAAAAAACAAGAGGAAAAAACAAGGAAACTGTCAAATATTCTCACACTAAGATTGGCGCAAGCAGGATTTGAAACTAAGGCACTATATGACACTTTAGGTCACTAAGTCATTGAAACCTCTACTTCCATGCAAAAGTTTGAGTGCCAAGTATTAAGCATCAATTTGAGCAAGTTAGCTGACTCTATAAGCATAAATATTGCTCTGCCAAGTGTGAGCATCAATATGTGCATGTGAGCTGAGTAAAGAGTACAAATGGAAGTGCTTCAGGAGAGTCTAAGCCTTAAAATGGAATTTGGTTTGATATCTGTTATCAATGGAATGTTTAAAAAATTTAAACTTGTGCCTTGTCTTAAGTAAATTTAAAATTCAGACAGCAAGAGTTTTACAAAAGTACTATTAACTACATAACTGAAATCCAAAAGTTGTTCTACTTTCAATTTGTCTTTGTATGTGGGTCAAGGTCAACCTAATTCATATGCTTTGCAAAGCTTAATTCATTGATGCTTTATATAATGTTTCAAGCTTTAAGATTTTTTTCATGACAATAAAATGTTTAAAGGTATTACTTCAGGTCAATGTGACCTTGAATGAGTGTCAAGGTCAACCAATTTCACAAACTTGAAAATGCTAGGGCCTGGTAACATCTAAATAAGGTTTTAATTTCATAGGTTAGCGGGAACTGAAGAAGTTGTTTAAATGGAAAATTTATGGACTATGAACAGCACACAATTGATGCGAAACTATAGCAGAGGGAAAAAAGAGCATTTGAATACGGCTTATTTTGACCTTGAGAATTTACTCAAGTGATCTAAAAATACTTAAATTACAATTGAGTTTTAGGAACTGCATACCATAATAATATAAATGTAAGAAAAACAGTTATTTATGTAAATGTGTTACTGTATTAGGTGACCTTTGACCATAATCTGACCAGTTTTTGAAATAGAAAATTTAGCCATATGGTGAAAGATCAATAGAAGCATACATATTTAAATGTACTGGTATAAATCAACATATATCAACAAGTATTTTAATATACATTTATATTCATCATCTTCAAATTCCCTATTGTTTTTATGTTGTAGTATAATTTCTTTTATCTGAAGTTATTGACATATGGAAAGAACAGTTTAAGATATCTGACAATATCTATATCAAAAAGCAGTAGGTAACAGATGTAGGTAATAACCTTTAGAAGACACAATATGATAATGTCTGCCTGCTGAACATTATATATATATATATATATATATATATATATATATATATATATATAATGAAATATTCCTGCTTCATAAGTCAATAATTATCAAAATGATGATGAAACAAGTTCAAGGACATTTCACACTGTTCTTTATTTCAGTTCTTTTTTGTTTTTAGTAATGGTGACCATATTTATTTTCAGAGGATCATGCCAGACAGCAAATTAAGTCTGCATCATTCCAGGTTCTTCCTCGCCAAGTTAAGTTCTATTCTGAGCAGATTTACAGAAGGGTTAACAATATATGCACCATCTGCCACTCTTGGTGTATTGCATGTTCTAAAATAATGTGATTCATTTAACAATTGAACTGTTTTAAAATAATGTATATTCTCAATATGAATGCAAAATCTTTGCAAGCAAACTGGATGATGCATAAAATCTCGTAAATGTGCTTTTTAGCCGTGTCTCAAATGTAAACAAATGTGACATGGCAGCCATGTTTGTTTATCTATGATACTGTAGTTCAGGTTTGTGTATTGCATTTCATATGTAATAATACACTGGAGTCACAGTGGTTTTTGTGATTTATGGTCTATATGAATGCAAAAGCTCTCTAACTTGGAGAAATGGGAATTTCATACGGCAAATGAAATAAAATTAAAAAGGATGGGAGGACAGAACTTTGAATTTCAAACCAACCCTCTTTCTTTAAAAGACAGGGATAATAAGTTCTTTTTCAGACACAGATGATAATAAGGTCTTATGAAACACCTTCAAATCAATCCAGTTGACATGTGAATGGACACAGCCAGACAGTTTAGGGGGGTTAATCTTTGAGAAAGACTGGTTTCCATTCAAGAAATAACCTTTTACCTTCATGCATTTCTTGCCACTGAAACTGGAATACTTCTAGCTTAGAGGGCCTTTACTGGTTTGGAAACATCATGTAACTTTCTCTTTTAATCAAGTTTGGTTATTCGAAGTGTGACCTTGTTCAACGATTTTGTTTTTGACCCACTGAAGTGAAATTATTGGTGTTTAAAGTACATGTATAAATATTTTCCCTCTCATATTGAAGTTATGTATTCTGGAATGGTTGGGAAAAAGAGTTCCTAGAAAAAACCACAGGCCTTTAGTTAACTGAAAAACATTCTCACATAACCTAAGGATCTATCCAAGATGGATTTAAACCAATTGGCAGTGAGATACATCATAACTGGTGCTTCAGATATATGACCTACATGCAATATATATATATATATATATGATCTACAAATGAAATTTTGGTATATCTTGGTCGAAAAATTTAACTCCACTATCCCAGATCATGAGAATAATATTTTTCTTTAGAAAATGGCTATTTAATATTAAGAATATTTCTTTTCTTTAGAAAATGGCTATTTTCATTGACCATTTAGCCTGTAGCAGGAAAATTGGACATGTCCAAATATGAAAACAGATGGTCTAATGTATAACCAGCACCATTTCTGAGCCCATTGCAAGACATTTAAAGATAAAACCTGTTAATTTTAGCTTTACCATTTTTCAATAAGAAACTCTTGTTAAATACTGCAATAAATATTTCAACTGCTACATGTAGAAAGAAGATAATTGCATAGGTAATGAAAAAACAGGTAAACTGACATGCATCTCTTAACCTTGACCTTAGTGATCTCATACATAATTCCATAAATAATTTTTTATCGTTTTATCTTTGACAAGGTTAAAATTGCATCAAACAGTTATGTGGTCTAAAACAAGACAAGTTATAAAGATAAACATCTGGAATCCGTTGGCATCATAGTCATGAAGATAAGACTTCCGTGTGAGTGATGTAAAGTGTTTTACGGGGTTTTGTGATCTGATATCTCGCTGTACATCCTCCCACAATGTTATACTACATGACATTATAGTATACTCAGGATAATATTTATTCTACAGGTTTGTCCGCAATAGGTCGTAATTGTATGTTTAGCTTACATTTCCGTCTTTGTTTGTTCATTTTTTGTGGATTTTACTACAAAAGTAATCATAAAATTATTAATTCCAATTGTTAATTAAATAAAAAAAAGGGCATAAGGCAATAAATATTTCATATGCATGTAGTTTTTACCAACAGACCAACTAAACTAATCATTATGCAATCCAAAATCAGCTAACCAACCTATACACTATGCAATTCATTTTCCCTATAAGTCCAGTACTATCATACTATTCTCCTTTAAAGAGTGGAGTAGAGTGGAGTAATGGTGTTTTACGCCCCAGTCAAGATTCTTTCACTTATATCGATGGCGGTGCTGTGATCTGTAAGTGCACGATTTAAACCACTTGGCACTGAGGCCAAGTTATCCTTTAATAAAAAGAGATTCTGTCTTTTATGCAGGTTCTTCTAATGTATACACTGATTTTTTAAAAAAAAAAATTTCAATAATACATGTACCAGGTAATACTGGTTTATACTTGCAAGGCTAGAGGGAGTTGTTACGTATGTGCACTGAAGACTTTATAATAAACATCTAGATATGCATATCCAATAAAACAAAATACTAAAATCCAAATGGTTCCAGATTTGGAATTCTTTAACATGATTGTAATGTTTCTAGTCCACCATTTTCCAAAACCTTTTATATATATACACACACACACACACACACACACACACACACACACACACACACATATATATCCAATTTAATTAAAAGCAAAGTCCAGTTGCTTAAAAAAAACAGAAAAAAGATCTTTATTTTGTCTGTACCGGTAATCTTTATGAGAATCACAAACATCCTCAAATTTCCAAAACGTTTTTAGATCAATATATAAACTAGGAATTTAATTTCAAGTCCAGTTACATAAAAGAAAAAATAGTTAGACGGAATGAATCTTTCTTCTATATCTAAAGGCAATTTATATATAATTATATGTGGAATTACAAACTATCCTTTGATTTGGTAAACCTACTACTAGTACTAACAAATAATCAGCATATTAGACCTTGACATAATGCTCCTCTCTTTATTATCAATGACCACTGTGGTAGCTTTGCTTTGTAAGTGGGAGGTTGTGGGTTCAAACCCCGACCAGGTGTGACCCAAAATTTGAAAGTGGGTAGTGACTGTTCTTTCACCAAGCACTCTTCATTACAAAATGAAACTCATGGTTTTTTTTTGATAGGAACTTAAAATAAACAAGGTCATGTGTCACACTAATTGTAGCTCAATAAAGAACCCTGATGTATAATGCCAACAGCGCAATGCACAGGCAAAATTTCTGTACCTTCGTCTATAGCTGGCAAAGTCTTGATATAAGTGAAATATTCTTGACTGGGATGTTAAACACCACTACTCAAGAAGAATAAGAAAAATTTTGAAAAAAAGCCTGCTAAAAAAAATGGAGACCTCGTATGAGTTTGGTGGTTTTAAGGGTTGGAAATAGTAAATTCCCAACATTTGTAACCAAAAATCTTAAATTTTATCAGTTTTTTTCTATCTTTTAACTCCTAAACCCATACTTTGTTTGTTTCCAACATTCTTAACACCAAAACCCAATCTTTGTCTTGTTCCAATGCTCCTAACAACAAAACCCATACTTTGTCCATTTCCAATGTTTCTAACACTGAAAACCATACTTTATCCGTTTCCTACCTTTTTAATTCCAAAAACCCATAATTTATCTGTTTCCAACATTCCTAACACCAAAACCATACTTAGTCTTTTTCCAATGTTCTTAACACCAAAAACCCATACTTTATCTGTTTCCAACATTCCTAACACCGAAACCCATACTTTATCTGTTTCCTACCTTTTTAATCCCAAAAAACCCACACTTTATCTGTTTCCTACCTTTTTAATCCCAAAAACCAATACTTTTTCTGTTTCCAACATTCCTAACACCGAAACCCATACTTTATCTGTTTCCTACATTTTTAATCCCAAAAACCCATACTTTGTCTGTTTTCCACCTTTTTAAAACCCATACTTTATTTGTTACTTTCCCCACTTTTTTAAACACAAAAACACATTTTGTTCATTTCCCATATTTCTAACACCCCAAAAAAAAACCATTCTGTGTCTGTTTCAAGCTTTTTTCAAACTACCCCTAAACCCATTTTTTTCTGTTTCCTACCTTTCTCACCCAAAAAACCTTTACTTTGTCTGTCCCCCACTTCTTAAACAACAGAACCATTCTTGTCACAACTTTCTTCAAAAGTAATATTTCATCATAGAAAAATTGCAGTTATTTTCTGTTAAAATTATCTTTAACTATTTAAACTAAAAATTGAATAATGTGGAAATGCCGTTTTGTAATAAATGTTTTATAATTTTGGAACCTTGTCTTTGAAAACACTTGGGGAATCATCCAATGCATTAAAAAAAGAAGCATGAAATAAAATGTTTTTATTTTCTTTACTCAAGATATGTTAAAAGTTCATTATTTTAATTTGCATTAATGCATTGATTATTTTCATTATTTTATTCTGTGCCTGGAGAATTTAGTTAAAACTATGCAGAAAATTAAGATTTTTAGTGTTGCACCAGAATTAAAGATTAAAAGCATTACTTTAATTAAAACCACAGAATAAGAAATACTTTTAATTAGAAAAAAAAAACCATTACATAATATTAGATTACCAGTGTAATTAAAGAAGAATACCCTGTAATGCTTGTGTGGATTTGGGAAAAGAAAAATGTTTCCATGGGAACTGTTCCATATCCATTGTAAACAACTGTTATATGCTAACATTTGGAAAACTAGTGAACCCAACTGAGAGATAGTTAACTCAAAAACATGTGTAAGTGTAAATTGCAATGGTGTGCTATTTCTAACCCCCCTCCATTAAATAAAGCCTCTTTTTCCACCAGCATTTTATGGTGATAGGGAAAGAAAAATGCTTACACTGAAACTGTTCCATACAAAATGGAAACAACTGTGCTAGAATATTATTTGGAAACACTGGTGAACCCAACTTAGCAATTGTAAACTAGTAAACTCAAATATATGTGTAAGTGTAAATTGTAATGTTATGCTATTTCTAACCTCCCCCCCCCCCCCCCCCCAAAAAAAAAAAAAAAAAATCTTTTTCTGCCAGCATTTTATGGGGATAGATACAAATCTGAAAAAGGAAATGTACCATATGAACTCTACAATGATTCTTCTATTATCCCTATCAAGTTTCAAAAATAATTCGGACAATATCAGGGATAGTAAGCACAGACAAGTGTTAATCGTAATCATCAGGATTGCCACTACTATCCCCCCCCCCCCCCAAAGCAATAAAGCCTGCTTTTCCACCTGCATATGATAATAGATTTAAATCTGGAAAAACAAATTTGCTATATGAACCCTACAAAAAGTCCTTCTATTTATTCCTATAGAGTTTCCAAAATATACCAGACATTATCAGACATAGCAAGCACAGACAAGTATAAATTGTAATGGGATGCCACTGCTATGCTGTCAACCCCAAAGCAATAAAGCCTCTTTTTTTCAATGGAATTTTATAACGATAGATATCCTACACAAAGCCCTTTATTATCCCTTATGAGGTTCCCTAAATATATCAACAACCCTTCCAGAAGAAAGATTAAAGTGGAAATGAATAAAGATCGAAACAGAGTAAATCTACTCCATCTTAGAGATGTAATGATGTATCAATGCTGATTTCAGTCTTATGTATTTGCTTAATAATGTAACATTAGATCTAGTGAGCTTACAGTACTATCTGTATATGGGTTTGAATGTAATGATCATTACCATTAAAAAAAGAAACATAATTCCAAATGACTTTTTTCTAATACTGACAAAAATACTTGTATCTTATATCAACCATTGCATTTGTGGCAATATAGAGAAAATACATGACCTGAGTATAACCACAATTCCCCCAGGGTAAGCTCAGACTCTTGATCATATGTAGGAGCCAAAAAATTAGTCAAAGTTCTATAAAATTTGGAGCCAATTTATAAGAAACAGTTCAAATGAATCTCAGAATGTAAAAGCTCATAATGAAATTGATGAAATGATTGGAGCAAACATATTAGCCAATATCGTTTTTTTTTTTTTTTTTGAAACCAGAAATTTAGAAGAAAAAAAATAAGCAATTGGCTTTAATGACAAATGACAGAGCAACGCCTGACTCCCACTTCAGAAACAACATATATTTTGGTGGAATTAGAAGAGGTAATACATATACAAGAAAAACTATTTGAGCAAAGACAAACAAATTGTGCTTTGACAAATGTGCTAGTAGTTGTGGTAGACATATTCAGCACTTTTTTTGCAAATTTACGATTTTTTAATACACAAAACTAACAATATGAAAAAAATCCTACATATGTTTTAATATTTAAGTAAAACAATGAAGTTGTGACTATTGAGCTGACTAAAACTCTCTATGGTAAATTATTAGGTTAATTACACATGGTAAACATATTTTTAACATCTCAAACCTGGCAGAAATTCTTAATTGCCCGGCTAATAACATACTATATCAATCTAAACCACATACTTAACATCTTCATGGAGATTTTTACTGTTGTTTTTATCTACTCAAACACCAATATCGACATCTGACTTGTGATATCAGTAAACTTTAACCTTTAGTTTCAACATGAACATAGGTTCTACTCTCTATTTTCAGTAAGGTTGGAGGAAGGCTGAGTTGTCTAGAGAAGGAGGGAGGCTGAATGGCTGAGCTGTCTAGAAGAGAACAGAAAGGTTCTACTCTCTATTTTCAGTAAGGTTGGAGGAAGGCTGAGTTGTCTAGAGAAGGAGGGAGGCTGAATGGCTGAGCTGTCTAGAAGAGAACAGAAAAGATTGAAGGTTCAATGGCTGAGTTGTGTAGAATAGGAGTGGACTCAATGGCTGTGTTGTCTAGAAGAGAAGGGGGGCTTAATGATTGAGTTGTCTAAAAAAAGAAGGGGGGCTCAATAAATGAGTTGTCTAGAATAGGTTAAACTCAATGGCCAAGTTGTCAAGAAGAAGAAGAAGGGTGCTCAATTGCAGAGATATCTAAAATGGGAGCAGGCTCAATGACCGAGTTGTTTAGAAGAAAAAAGGGGCTTAATTGTTCATGTCTAGAAGAGGAGGACAATTTGTTTCTAATTGTTTGTGGTTGGAATTCTTGTCTACAGATCTTATCATCTTATATTTGTTACTTTCCCTGTTGAATTTCATTCTGGTTTTCTATTTGTTTTTCAGTGTTCTCCATCTCTCATAACTGAAGCCACAATTATAAGCGAAGGGAGCATAAAACACATAAATCCATCTCACTCCACAATTATATTTTCTCAGATACATTTGTACAATGCTGTATGTGAAAAATGTTCACTGTACACTGATATTCGCTTTTCTTTTGGACACCAAGCAAAGAAATATTCTTGAAAAAAGAGGGAAGATGATAACCCCACTCCACTTTCTTAATTTTCCTTTATCTACAGGCAAACTTTAAATTCCGGTGTTTATTTATATTTCAGTAAATCATATATTACATAAATAAAAAAGTCCCTGTAACCAGTGTTTCATTAGCAAACCTTCTATAAACAACAACAAAAAAAAAAACAAACTTTTCTCTCATTTCTGTCCCAATTAAAATTCTTCCTGGTTATTATATATGATTGATGAGGAAAAAAGAGGAAAGAGTTTTCATGATCTTATAGTTATGCTAAAAACATTCCCATTAATATATGTATCTTAGTAACTTTATGTCTAATTATTGGGCTAAGGTTTTTGCCCTTTCCTCATTGGCTGGAAACAAGTTTAACAAGCTTAAAATAATTAATATGTTCACAGTACAAAAAAATATATGAATACTATTTACAATGCAAAAAACATAGGTGAAGATAATTTGACATATTATTGCAAAAGTATTGCAAAGGGCTTACCCTTATAACCCGAGTAAAATGTTCTAAATAATTTGCATTTAAACAAAAAAGTATTTATACTATATTAAGGGGAAACAACCCATTTGTTTTAATTTTTAACCAATAATCTTTCTTTTGTGATACAAATGAACATGGAACATAATAGCTTTATCATGATACTCACAAGCTCAGTAAATGTAATACAAATGATCAAAGCATCGCTTTTTAGACCTACAACCTCAATGAATATCATGTTGAAAAGGTTGATATATCTGCATAGTAACAAAAAATATTTATTTTTATTCTTTTTCAAGCAATACAAATCTCTTAAAAACTAAAATTCCCTTCCTGAAATTCTACACTATCCTCAGATTCCTTTGGGAGGCCTCAGTAGCCAAGCAATAGAAACCATGCACTTATGGGCTACAACTAGCGCCTCCTGTTAGAAGTTGGCTCAAATCCCACTAGGGAAAATCCTAGTGTGTGAATTTAAGGTGTCAGTTAAGTTCCCAAAGGTCAGTGATTTTCTCTGGACACTCTTGTTTCCTCCATCATCCCAGAACTTACCACCCTAGTATAAGTGAAAGAATCTTAACTAGGGCATAAAACACTATTACTCCACTTGATTAGAGATTCTTTTACTTAGTCAATGTGGAAAATCATGTAAACAACAGATCACTTAGTTAAGAAAGTGTAAGATTTTTTTTTAAACTTTAAACATTTTGTAAAAATAATGTCATAAGCAAATATTGATTTTTTATTAATAAAACTGCTGTATGCTATTTTAAAATTTTTACGAAATAAATATATTTAAAAAGTAAGTATTTATTGACTAAAAAGCCACAAAGACATTGACTAAAATGTCATAAAGACATAGTGTGTAAGTATTTATCAACTAAAAATATCAATTTATTGATAAAAAAAATTTGCGAAACTTAATTTTCAAATATTTCATTGACTATTACAAAATTCATGTCATAATACCTTTAAACACTCAATAATCAATGTTCATATTGACAAAAAGAATTACAGAAAAAGAAAAAAGACCAATTGTATATATTATTTCAGTTCATTTGTATTGGAAATTTTTGAAGAATATACTTGAATAAACAAAAAAAATTCTGGGTCGCGAATTGTTTCAGTTATGTTTCACACTTGTATCAACTTACCAACTGAATGCTTTATGAAGCAAATATTGAAATTTTTAATTAAGACAGTTAATTAGAGACAAAAGATAATCTTGATCGTTTCCTTTTAACTTGCGTTAATGTTTGTACAAACTGAACTCGTTCATACAGCGGAACACAAACTGAGTAAATATCAAAAGTCAAAAAAAGCACAAAGTTGATTAAGTTATTTATTTGCTTGTAATGACCAGTGGTGTTTATTGACGTCAGCCGTTTATATAAGCAAAAACTCTGGTCCTACTTGGCTGTTTATTGAAAATGACCAGCTGCCGATCTCCTACAAGAAGTAAATATAAAAATATCTTATGGAGAGAATTATATCTTTAATTCAGACAATGCATAGATAAATGATTTACGTATGGAAAGGTTGCTTAAAATTAGAATTCTTGTCCTACCACTATGGTAGCTCAGTTGGTAGCTATAGAGTGCTTGTTTCCGATGTGAAGATCAGGGTTCGAACACTGGTCGGGTCTGACCAAGACTTGAAAATTGGTAGTGACTGTTCTTTCGCTAAGCACTTGGCATCAAGAAATAAAAGTCACAGGGTCCTTCAGAGTAGACCATGAAAAACCAATGCCCCATGTTTTGGCAGGCATGGCATCTTAAAGAACCCACCCTGCACATTGCCCTAAGGTACACTGCAAAGGTCAAAATTTTTGCTACTTCATCTAAAGCTGGAGATATCTCGAAATAAGTGAAATATCCTTAAATGAGACATCAAACCCCATTAAATCAAATCAAACCTACTTAACTGTTTATTAAAACTGACCAGCTGCTGACCTCCTAGACGAAATAAATACAAAAATATCATATGGAGAAAATTATATCTTTATTTCAGACAATGCATGGGCAAAATGATTTAAGTATGGGGAGATTGCTTCTAATTACAATTCTGATCCTAATTAGCTGTTTGTTAAGACTGACCAAATTCTCATCTTCTAGAAACAAAGTAAAAACAAAAATATCACATATGGAAGATATTACATCTTCAGTTGACATACAGAAAAATTTTGAATGTGGCTGGAATTTCTTGAAATTAGATTCTGGTTGAAAACAACTTGCTGCAGATCTCCTTAAGAAAAAGTAAATGCTAGTACAAAAATTCTTATTGAAGATATTTATATCTTCCATTAAGACAATGCATGGAGAATTTTTTAGGTATGGTGGGGAATTTGCTTGAAATCAGATCATGGTTGATAACAACTTGCTGCTGTTATTCTCCTAGAAGAAATAAAAACGAGAAACTATCTTCTCAATGAAATTATGTCTTCATTGAGACAATGCAAATTTTTTTTTCAGTATGGGGAGTTCCTATTTGCTTAGAACCCATATTTCAGTCTTTCTATTATTTTTTAATTTTGGTTAAAAATACCTGGCCCTAGTTTCATAATCATCCCTTAACTAAGATTTACCTTTCTTAATTTTTAAAATATTCAAGAATTTAAGGTTCCATTTTGAAGATCATATCAAGCTAATAATATTTGTATTATGTTTTGTCAAAAAAGTCTATCACAAGTTTCAAAAATTGTTGTGCCAAAATTTGTTAAATTTAAGTTAAGGAAAATCTTAGTTAAGGAAGGATTGTGAAACAAGGGCCAGCAGCTGATCTCTTAGAAGTTAATAAAACATTGTGTTAAGGAATACAAATATCTGAATTAAGACAACGTGTATAGAAAATGCTAAGTAGTGGGATTTCCAATTATCTTCTAGAATTCTAGTACAGTTAAAAATGACCAGCTGCCAGATCTCCGGGAAGAAGTAAATACAAAAACATCTTAAAGAAATATCTAATGAAAATATCTCATTATCTTGGTGTGTTATAAATCCGAGCAAGCTTAAAGGTTATCAAATTGAGACAAGGGGCATTTGGAACCAATACAATAAATTTGTATATCCGACTGAAGTCAAAAGTAACAACAAAACATTAGAAATATTTGGTACAATCAACATCAACTAATTGTGTTTGTTTGTTTGTAGTGGAGTGAAATGGTGTTTTATACCCCATAATGAAATAGCCAGAATAGAATTCTATCAGTAGTTCCATAAAAGGTGTTTGTATTTTGTCATTTTAATTTTATTTATTTTATTTTAATTTATTTTATTTAATTTTATTATTTTATCTAATTTTATTTAATTTTATTTAATTTTATTTTATTTTATTTTATTGATTCATTTCATTTCATTTCATAATTATTATTTTTTATTTTTTTAAATTTTATTTATTTTATTTAATTTTATTTTATTTTATTGATTCATTTCATTTCATTTCATAATTATTATTTTTTATTTTTTAAAATTTTATTCATTTTATTTTATTTTATTCATATTATTATTATTATTATTATTTTTTTTTGTTTGTTTGTTTGTTTGTTTCACTATTGGAAAGAAATAAAAGAGAGTGTAGTGAATTTATCCCAAGATAAAATTCTTTCGCTTATTTACATGTAACAAAAGGTAGACCAGCAACAATGGAATTCGAATCTAGATGGTGGAAAAAACTGTGATCTGTATAAATGCACTTTAGAGTGATTAAAGGAATAATGAGCGAGTTTTGAGTTTTGGTTCGAGCCACAACAACATTATCTCAGCTAAAGGCTGTTAAACATTAAGGAAAAGATATATCTATTTGCTGAAACCGACCACCTTTTTTACTTGAGGTAAACAAGCAATATTTCATTATGGGTTTGACTGTTCGATATAAATTTAATTTAAAAAAAAAATCAACAGGGAGATTTACTTAGCTAGGATGAAGTGTATTAATCAACACTAGCTATTGAATTACAGAAATTTTTCAAAAACTGTTTGTTATCTTTATCAGAAGGGAATTCGTACAGAAATGCATTAAAATTATATTTTATATTTTGGTCAGCCAATGAACTAGTGACAAAAGGGTCCTAATGGCATAAAATTCTGGGTTTTTTTAAAGGTTCTATAACATTTCCTTGGTGAAAAATTCAAAATTCTGCACACAACAGTATTATCCAAGAAAATAAAAATTTCATATCCTATGATTTGACTATATGACATATAAATAACTACAAAAACATAATAAATCTATTTTTTTATTACGGATCTCTTGTCATGTGCTGGCTCAAAAAATAATATTCCATGAATATAGATAAATTTGGCTACAAAAAAAATGATTAATATGTATCGGAAACTATAATCCAGTTTAAACATTTACCGAAGTTTAAATTCCTACAGGTATGATTCAAAAATGATAAAATTGTTAAATAAAGAGCTCGAAATGGGTTAAGAGCATCAAGAAGTCATATATTCAAATTCATCTTTAAAATCTTGAACTGTTCTCATCAAAAACAGGAAAAACTATTGTGAATTGGACAAATGAATCATTTCAAACTCGTTACAACATGATTATTATCTTTGATTTATGTGTTAAATGAATTACAATCCAATTTTCATTTGATAAATCATGTAATGGAATCCTCTGTTTTTAAGTCGTCATATGCAAAAAATCGCTAGCATCCATTTCGAACTGATTTGTAACAAATTCTGAATTTGAATTATAAACATGTAGAATTAATGTGAACAGATATTTAAAGAACAATTTTTTTCAAGCAAAATTAAATTACAACGGTACAATGATTTTTATTACTTTTTGAAAAGTTCAAATCCATGTATTATTCATTAATTTTCTTCTTAAAAATATCCTTATATTCTTGTCTGGTTGGTATTCGAGAAACACATTTCAAGAAAAAATTAAATTATAACAATACAGAATTGTTCAATTGTTCTAAAATTACATTATATCGAAATTATTCAAATTCATGCTTTATTCAAAAATGAAGGGATATGACACCAATGAAGTGATACAAGAGCAATATTATTCATTTAAATCTCTTTTATGCATATCTTTGTCTCCATGCACTTTTAAAAATTTGCTACAATTTTCATATCAAATCGAAAACACAATAACACCGTTTAAATCAATACTTTAATGGATGCTCTAATCAAGCATAATGTTTAGAGAGAATTTAGTGCAAAATATGGAAACAGATTTCAAATTAAGTTTACAGTAAATCTATCATTTAATTCAAGAAATTCGTCCTTTTGATTTGCTACAAGTAATTTAAATTAAGGCATTGCCTTTAAACCAAGTGAAGCATGTTTTTTGCCAGATTTAGATGCAGTAATGCAGTTTATGTAATTGTCATTCTTTTGTGCAAAGAGTCTTTAGGTTATAGATATGCTGTACTTAAAACGTAAAATTTCGAAAAAATAAAACACTGATGTGAAAAAAGCTTAATCTGAAAACATGTACTTGTTCTACTTCAACAACTCCATAAAACAAGATACACAATTAACATCAAATTGCTATTAGAGAATTAAAGCTTTTTCTGTTACAGTTGTGCCGGAATATCTCATACAATGGGCTGATGATAATAATGAACTGTATATCTTTTTTTATTAATCTTAATCAAAGATGTACTTACAAAAACCATCTTCACTTACAAGGGAGCAAACCACTCCATGCAAACCACTTGGCAACTCATTCAACATGGATTTAATGCATAAGATCAAAGCATAAAAATGTTTGATTCTACAAGATCAGTCACTTTTATTTATTTCTAAATTCATCTGTGCAAGGCCCGTGTCTGACTCTGGCTTTTGTAGCTCATTTTATTGTGAAAACCAACTACAGAAACTATAGCTTGGTTGACAGACTTCTCAATCTTTGAAAAGGTAAGCAAGACTGAAATGATCAGGATTAAATTTCCTGCCTTTTTTTAAAAAAAACAAAGCAATAAGAGAGAGAGAGAGAGAGAGAAGAAAAAGGAAAAAAATTAACAGTAGTACACCATTATAACAGTAACATGGCACAACTCGAACAACTATTTAACACATTTTTTTCCCCAGGCCAAAAAGATTTTTACTGTTCAAGTGTAATGTTAATCAATATGTAACGAACTTCAGATTACCATATGGGTAATTAACAATTAAGATGTACAGGTTGAGGTTGTTTTATGGATGAAGATGTTACGTAAATGCATCCTTACGCATACTAAGTAAAAATTATCCACGCAATAATAACGAGATCTTTTTATTTCACACCTTTTTATCTATATATCAAGAAGCATATAGGATCTGTAATTAATCTACTACCACAGTGGTTAGGCTTAATTAAACACTTCCGTTAATTACTTAATTTGTGGTAAGATTGTGGTTACAATTATATCCAATTACTTGCACTTTAAAATTTTTCTTTTTACCATACTAACACTAAAAGTTGCCATATACATTAAAACACTCTGTATGTTACTGTTGATCGAAACTGTGGATTTTTTTTTTTTTTTTTTTTGCATACACACCTTGATGTTGTTATATTAGTCAAAACTCCCCTTTAGTTTCTTATTATATAAAATATCATCATATCCATAGTAACAGAATACATGTACATGTATCAGCATCCCTTTAACATTTACCATAATTATATACATAAGATATCATCATACTGAAATACCAAAATATCAAAATTATTTACAATCTCAAGCATTGAGCATAACAATACATGTCACAACTTATAAGTATTCACTTACTGATTTAAAGTTGGTAATGGCTCGATATAAATGATACATATTTCAAATTGAGCTACTGATAATATATTACGAAATTGTACTGCATGTACTAACTATACTAGACAACTTCAGGATCAATCACTCTCTTATCTTCACATTCTTTATAATGTTAAAAATTCTGTGATTGAGTTTCTCAATAGGCTCATTCCCAATACATCCCTACATGTATGTATGTATGTAATGGAATTATTGTCCACTCCAAAATGGTATAAATTAAAAATATTAATGATAATAAATACATATGCATTTTAAAATTTGGACAATATATATACAATGTATATATATATATATATATATATATATATATATATATATATATATATATATAGTCACAAAATCACTGTTCTTAACGCAAGTGACATGAATGGTACTCCTAAGGTGGAAAACAAGCGTTACGTTTTTGGTCAGCTACAAACCATATTCAATTAATAATAAACCCCAATGTATAATACCAGTTGTCAAATCTTTTGGAAGAGTTGAGTGGAGTTATGGTGTTTTACATCTAGGAAGTCTTTACAAAGATTGTAGAGGAAAACAGAGTACCTGGGGAAAAATCATCCACAATCAACAGCCTACAAACAAACATGTTACACAAATGTTAACCCTAGAGGGGTTTGAACCTAATCAGTGGACGGGCAACTTCATCAAATTCAAACCAGGCAATTGAATGGCAATAGAATGGCAATATCAGCCAATTCAAACCCAGACAGTGGACTGGCAATTTCATCCAATTCAAACCAGGCAAGTGACTGGCAATTTCGGCCAATTCAAACCCAGACAGTGGACTGGCAATTTCAGCCAATTCAAATCCAAGCTGTTGAATGGCAATTTCGGCCAATTCAAACCAAGGCACATTACTGGCAATTTCAACCAATTTAAAATCAGGCAGTGGACTGGCATTTTAAGCCAATTTAGGTCCAACTGGGAAATTTGGGTATGAGATTTTCCATGTTTCACCAGGATTCATGAGAACTGACAGAAAACATAGGAGGATTGATAGTTGGTAGAGCATTCAACTACAGTCTTGGTCTTGGAGTTTGAGCCCCAATAACCCTTAATTTTTCTGCCACCTGGTGTTGCATTGCAACAGTACAGATTTTAGCTACTTTAAATATGACTCATCGGATGATGTCTTGATAGAAGTGGAGAACATTAAGTGTGATATAAAACCCCATTTAACTGACACCATCTAAACTTGCTTTTTGAATATATCTGAAAAGATGTAGATGGCATTTGAAGCAATATGCAACCAGCATACTAACATTACCTATCATTATTGTACCCACCAGTCTGTAACCAAGAGTCAATCGATTAGAATATCAATTGAATATTGTTTTCATTGAAAATTGATACAAATGACATAATTTGTATAATAAGTGGGGAATTTCCATTTAAGTAAAAAAAAAAAAAAAACTGATCTAGCTAAATTTATGAGTAAGAAAATTCAAAAAATTTCCAGAGGGAAAAATACTGAATTCAGAACAGCTAGATTAAAGTGGTCACTAAAAACTGCCTAAAATCAGCCGCAAACTTATTAGGTCAGATCCCAGTGTTATAATCATTCTTGAATGTTTTTTAACTTTATTCTAGCAAATTTTAAAGGCAATCTTTAATGATATTTTGACAAAACTAGGATATAGATCCATGAAAAATTCATAAAAAAAAAAAAAAATTAATTTAATAGGAAATTATTTAGATTTCAAATTTGACTGATTTACGCTAAGGTAAAATAAAGAAACTCGGGGCCAGCTGGACCCTAAATTTACAATTAAAGACTTTGTGGGGTGAGGGTGGTAAATTCATGGTTTGTTGTTTTTTTATAAGGTAAGTTTGTAATTTGTATTCAAACGAGAGGTGAATTTACTGGTAAGGCTGTCCACATACATACTGATGATGATTTAACAGTAAGTTGTCTACCAATTAAGACCACCTTCATATAAAGATCATAGGAGATTTTTCCATATATTTTCACAACCAGATAATTTTAGTAGTTTATATATATAATATATATATATATATATATATATATATATATATATATATATATATATATATGTATGTATGTATGTATGTATGTAAAATCATACATAGTTTAATATACACTGTTTAATTATTTACATGCTCATCAGGGTCAGCAGTTACACCCACGCCATGAAAATAAACCAGGTGTTATACTCCATATAATTACATGGAAGAGTGTGTGTGTGTGTGTGTGTGTGTGTGTGTGTGTGTGTGTGTGTGTTTTCCAATATCAATCCATGACCAAGCACACCATGCCCCTGACATCTCAAAGTAAAATGTTACAGGTACCTCTGAGTCTTAAGTATGTGATAGGTTACATTTGTTTGGGATGAGACTAATAAACAGCTGCGCCTGGAGCGCATGATACACCCGTCAGATATTTAAACTTCTTTTTTAATGTCTTAAACAACTTGACATTTAGCTGAAATATATTTTTTTTAAACGAAAGTAGCAAATTTTTTCTCAATGTTTATTCACAAATCTTTTTGATTATAGGTTAAATATAATACAAAAGTTTCATAAAAAAGTTCAAATGATTTTTGAGTTACAACATGCAAAAAAATGCGTAAAATTTGACAATTTAAGGCCAATAACTCTACAATAAGAAAACATACAAATCTCAAAAATTAAAGGGAGCTCTCTGCCATGGATACCAATATAACACAAAAGTTTCATTCAAATTGTTCAAAGCATTTTTGAGTTATTATACAACATGCAAAAAAATCCCTTAAATATGACAATTAAAGTCCCATAACTCTGCAGTGACAAAAAAGAGGAATCTCAAAAATAAAAGGGAGCTTTCTGCCTTAGATACAAGCATTTAACAAAAGTTTCATTAAAATTGCTCAAAGCATTTTTGAGTTATTATACAACATGCAAAAAAATCCCTTAAATATGACAATTAAAGTCCCATAACTCTGCAGTGACAAAAAAGAGGAATCTCAAAAATAAAAGGGAGCTTTCTGCCTTAGATACAAACATTTAACAAAAGTTTCATTAAAATTGCTCAAAGCATTCTTGAGTTAGTGTACGATGTGTGGACATATGGACGGACGGACTGCGCCATACCATAATACGTCCCGTCATAGACGGGCGTATAAAAACCAGTGCTCTGTGTCATAATGAAGCATCCCAATCAATCTCGTAACATGAATTAACAAGCATGTGCCCAAACAATAACTCCACAAAGGGTCACTGGTTCTTTCTGTCCAGTGTTGCCATTTTCACTTTTACCAAAGTTTTTATCAAAATGTCTCCCTTTCCAATGTTCTTTGTCATGATAAGGCACATTGATCGTTCATGTCACATAAACTGTGTGTACTGACTCTATGACAAACAAGACCTCCACCATCATGTCCAATGCTGCCATCTTAATTTATGTCACTGTCTCCAGCAAAAATGTCTACCTTTTTTTTCCAGTTTTTTTCAAGGTTGTTTTAGATCTTCTACATTTCCTTCTTTCTCCCTGAATTCATATTTTTCAGTTTGCATCAAGGGTTTCTTAGCCTTTAGGTCTTCTACATTTTCCTTCTATTTCCCTGAATTCATATTAGTGCAGTCTACAATCTGAGTGAATCAACTCTGCCTCAAGATATACACTTTGTTGGTTCCCTATAAATTTCTCCAAGTCTATAACATTGGTTTAAATTTCTGCAACACCCAAGTGGAAATAAAACTGACTAGGGAGGCAAAATTCTGTTTTACATTTCAAATTGATAACTGCATTCATCACCCAAATGAAAAAAAACTCCTCTAAAATCATCCAATGTGATTTTATTGACCGCTTGTGTGCAATACAAGTCAAACTGGAAAGACATACATACCGATAAAACATAGCTCTCTCAAGAACCAAGACAATAAAATACACATAAATATCCGCAATATTACATCAATGATATTTCTGATGTCAGTGATGGTTCTGATTGATAACCATTTAAGATCTAAAGGCTTATGAAAAAAAAAATATATATATATAGAAATAAACATATTATTTGTTGCAGTAATAGTTTTATTGCAATAGTTTTTTACTTGGGGTGTAGAGAGCAGAGATGAGAGACAGAACTGGATTGGGTTGGATAAATTGAGGTGTTTTCATGCCACAATCAAGATTTTATTCATTTATATCAAGGATGTCAGTTCTGGAATGGTGGAGGAAATCGGAGTGCCTGCAGAAAACCACCAACCTTTGGCAAGAAGGTACTACAAAGGTGAAAGATCTTAAATGGATTGGATTAATAGTGTTTTACACCCAAGTCAATATTTTTCATTTATATCGAGACAGTCTGTTCTGGGATGTGGATGAAACTGGAGAAAAATCACTAATCTTCGTGGATATGGTACAAGTACATGTATTACAAGTGTATTAGATTTGAAATGCTCAGCTTCATAATAAAACATTAAATATAAATATTATTAGTATTTATCATGTTTTTAAGTTATACATATATATATATATATATATGACACACAAAAAAAGTGAAAACTTATTACTTTTATAAATAGAATACATGTATCCATATATACATGTAGCATGTAGAAGATTTCTAATAAATTCATTCAAAGTAAAATCTTTTATCTCTAATACAACACTAATGACGACTACTTATAGTATCTTTTGTTGCATCTGTTCATATTTACAGGGAGGAAGGAAGAAAACTTTTACCAAGATTTTTTCTGTCTATCCGAAGCTTCCTTCTCTGAACCTGTACATGTAAGTAATGAGTAAGATATACCACGGAACCTGTTAAAACTGAACCCTGTTTAAAATGAAAACCTGCCTTAACTAACTACAGCAAAACCTGTTAAAACTGAACCCTGAGTAAAGTGAAAACCAACCTTAACTAACTACAGCAAAACTTGTTAAAACTGAGCCCTGTGTAAAGTGAAAACCTGCCTTAACTAACTACAGCAAAACCTGTTAAAACTGAACCCTGAGTAAAGTGAAAACCAGCCTTAACTAACTACACCAAAACCTGTTAAAACTGAACCCTGAGTAAAGTGAAAAATCTGCCTTAACTAACTACAGCAAAACTTGTTAAAACTGAACCCTGAGTAAAGTGAAAAACCTGCCTTAACTAACTACTGCAAAACCTATTAAAACTGAACCCTGAGTAAAGTGAAAAACCTGCCTTAACTAACTACAGCAAAACCTATTAAAACTGAACCCTGAGTAAAGTGAAAACCTGCCTTAACTAACTACAGCAAAACTTGTTAAAACTGAACCCTGAGTAAAGTGAAAAACCTGCCTTAACTAACTACAGCAAAACCTGTTAAAACTGAACCCTGAGTAAAGTGAAAACCTGCCTTAACTAACTACAACAAAACCTGTTAAAACTGAACCCTGAGTAAAGTGAAAACCTGCCTTAACTAACTACAGCAAAACCTGTTAAAACTGAACCCTGAGTAAAGTGAAAACCAGCCTTAACTAACAACAGCAAAACTTGTTAAAACTGAACCCTGAGTAAAGTGAAAACCTGCCTTAACTAACTACAGCAAAACCTGTTAAAACTGAACCCTGAGTAAAGTGAAAACCTGCCTTTACTAACTACAGCAAAACCTGTTAAAACAGAAACCTGAGTAAAGTGAAAACCTGCCTTAACTAACTACAGCAAAACCTGTTAAAACTGAACCCTGAGTAAAGTGAAAACCTGCCTTACCTAACTACAGCAAAACCTGTTAAAACTGAACCCTGAGTAAAGTGAAAACCTGCCTTAACTAACTACAGCAAAACCTGTTAAAACTGAACCCTGAGTAAAGTGAAAACCTGCCTTAACTAACTACAGCAAAACCTGTTAAAACTGAACCCTGAGTAAAGTGAAAACCTGCCTTAACTAACTACAGCAAAACCTGTTAAAACTGAACCCTGAGTAAAGTGAAAACCTGCCTAAACTAACTACACCAAAACCTGTTAAAACTGAACCCTGTTTAAAGTGAAACCTGCCTTACCTAACTACAGCAAAACCTGTTAAAACTGAACCCTGAGTAAAGTAAAAACCTGCCGTAAGTAACTACAGCAAAACCTGTTAAAACTGAACCCTGAGTAAAGTGAAAACCTGTCTTCATATAGAATAACTTGATGAGAACACATCTCTAATTTTCTTTGAAAATTAACCTATGTAAACTGCAAATTTATCTGACAATTGGAACAAAGTCTATAATCTTTAGGGCATTTGATTTTGACAGAGTTCAGGGGTGGATCTAGGATTTTATGAAAAGGGGTTGAGAATTTTATCATGAGTTATTGTAAGGGGTTATAGGGGCAGCTAAAGAGCCTCAGGAGTTCCAGGGCAGAGCCCTGTTGGGAATCCAGGGTGCAAAGCTCCCAGCAAAAAATAAATTTTTAATATTTCTGAGAACCTATTAGCCACATTTTTTTCTCTATTTTGAATTTTTCAAAGGAAGTTTTGCAACTTCTGCAACCAGCACCACAACCCCCTGAATTCGCCAGTGCGGTTCTACTGTGCATAAAATTTTATAAAAAAACAGTGTCTTATAAACATTTAAATATTTCTCAGTGATGCCCTTGTTTACATCCTGATTGAAAAATAATATTTAAAAATAACTCTTTCTTATATGGGTTCCTCGTATTATCTACATTATAACTGATTTCTTTATTGGCATATACACCCATTAGGGTTGACCCTGTAAACAAAATACATCAAGTTTTTAGTATGAATTCAGGCAAAAATCATAGCTAGGTGTGAGTACAGTACAACCATGACATCTATTTCATAACTTAATAATCTCCAAATTCTGACTATAATTTTTCATTTTATTTCAATATTTCCTTTACTGATTATGTATCCAGGTTTTTTTTATAATGAAATGGCAAAGCATCTATTGTAAAGTTAAAAACTATGATATATCTTAGAACCCCTATGTTACATATGATATCTCTATTGACATCAGACATATTGGGTGTTTACTTTGTTGATTTCATATCTACCATTCTATTTAAAATGGTATACGCATGTAGAATACACATTTTCATTCATTATTGATAATTTATCATTTTTCATCAACTATTTTAGTATTTTATCAATGAACTAATGAACGTTAGTTGTTCTTTATTTATATCACTGCTAAGGTTTTTTTTCTATCTGACATTTACATCCTCTTCCTCGAAACAAATAAAAGGACAAAATATATCCATATAATATTAAATAACATTTTTGAAGATCAGGGCTGGTCTTTCTTATGTTAGTGTTTATTTTTGTCTTTTATAAATAGAAAAAAAATCAGTAAGTTAGCTATGCCCCTGTTGTTGTGTCATTATAATTAATTAATTATTTTACATACAACAAATATTCAAATTTCTTTGACACATAAAAATCCCAATTAAATTTAAAAGTGTGGGGGTGGGGTAGAGTGTAAAAAATATATGTGTTCTGAGAGAGAGAGAGAGATGGAGAGAGAGAGAGAGAGAGAGAGAGAGAGAGAGAGAGAGAGAGAGAGAGAGAGAGAGAGAGAAACACTGTTCATATGATTTGAGTGTAGAAATAATTTTGGGGGTTTTTTTATAAAAGAAAGAGGGGTTATATGTTTTACGATAGGGAAATGTTCCCTTTAATTTAAATGGTGTATAAATTATTGCTATCTAAAAGTGTATTGTATTTATGTATACATTATATGTACTAAAATTCCTCTTTATCGTTTCTCTCCCAATTTTACAGTATTATTTATTAATTTGTATTAATTTGTATAAATTGTATAAAAATTACTCTAAAAATTTTACAATGTATAAAGGATGTATTCATGTTATTTTATGCACATTCAGTAGCGATACATTGATAACCTAATTGACATCTGCGACACGCATCGATGAACACGCACGTGCCATATGTAGATTTCACGGTTAAGTGATTACAGTAAATAACAAAGACTTACTTTGGCCGTCAAATTTCCTGATGATGGTATCAATGAAGATGTTGGGTGGAGCAACATGGCCTCGTCTGACGGGCATCTTTGCACTACCCCCAGGAATCGATCACTTTACCCCATCTGTCAATCCATCAATAATTTTAACATCAAATACACATAAAAAACAAATTCTTAAACCATCCAAGTAAATGGCCACCTCAGATTTTCTAACACAAATAATTCCCTTGAATCTTGTATATAAAATAATTCTGTCAATATAATAAATCGTTTTAAAGATTCCACACGTATCGTTTTGTTAGAAATTTCATTAACGTTGCTGGCTCGGTCTTCATAATATGTATGAATGTGTCGACCATCGATCTCAATGTGGACTATACAACAGTTACGCCGTGTTACACACAATGTAAATAAGCTCCTTCCGCACTCGACCAATGTAACAGCAGCCAAATCGGAGGAAAATTAATACGCGCGCTGTTGTGCCATATGGTTCTTTGTGAGGTATTTAGCAATACAAAATGTTTACGATGTGCGAAAGTTTTTAAAACAAACAAAAATTTCGCAATGATTTGGTGTAAATCAGGTGATAATTGTTAATTATGTTAAAACTAGAAAATATAATAATAATAACTTATAATAATAATAATTTAAAATAATAGTAGTAATAATAATTATAATAATAATAATGTAATTTGGAAGTTAGATATGAATTAACGAAATATTTAACATTTTCGATTTGTCTATTGTTTCTATATTGCCCCGCTCACATTGTAAAAAAAAAACCGCAATGTTTAACGGTAACTGTTCAATGTTATGTGACACACTTATTCTCCTGACTGTTGACACTAAATACATATTAAAATAATATTTCTCGCATTGCTTTTTTGGTTAAAATAAATATACAATTTAAGTACAATTTTGGATCCAAGTAATTGTATAATATGCAAGTAAAAATTATTAAATTAAATAAAATAGATGCTAGGATCGATAGGTTGTATATAACAACTGTTTTACGTCACATCGCCATTTTTAGATGACCGAAATCAATCAATTTAAACAATTTGATTTATAATTTATATCCTGTGAACCTCAGAGAGAGAGAGAGAGAGAGAGAGAGAGTGTGTGTGTGTGTGTGTGTGTTATCAGTCTTAAGTTGCATTTGATGAACAACATGATCAAACTTACAGAGTGGGGTACTCGAAACTACCCGACCCAAGATAGATTAAAAAACTTCTAAATCAACCCTTTTTTGTTCGATGGATTGAGATTGGATTGGCTTATTTGTGTTTTACGCTCCAGTTTAGATTCTTCCACTCCAGTTCTCTAGTGTTGGAGAAGGTGGAGGAAACCGGAGTGTTAGGAAAAACTCCTAACCTTCGGGCACGCGAACTGGCAAACTTTCTCCCACTACGATCTGCCATAATGGGATTCGAACACCTAAGCGCGCGCTTTGACCTCGGCCACTGAGGTAAGAGTGGATGGTTTGTGCTAATTTTTAAATTTTATGAAATGAATTATCAGATTTGCACATGACAACAGTCTCATACGTCTGTTAATTACGGAACTTTACTTTTAAAAAAGAAATTGTCTTTGCTGAATTGCGTCATTAAAGCTACATCACGTGACATTTACTACAGTACCCGTCCAAAGCCGAGAATCTTTATATTCAGTGGTCTCAATATGTCTGTTGTATTTTTTTGGCTTTTTTTATCATTGAATCTCGTGCTAATTTTAAAAATTCATGAAATAATACAAATCAAAAGTATTTTGTACTTAAATTTGAATTGCATTATTTCATAAAAATTCAAAAGTAGAACATTGCAGTTGACAGTTTAATTATTTATTTATTTATTTATTATTTATCTTTTGTTTATTAATTTATATTTTTATTTTATTATAATTATTATTTTGTTTTTGCGTTGGCTGTTTCCAAGAACGCATTCATAAAAATAAATACTAAGATATTTTAAACACACAAAAAAAAAAAAAGAAAGAAAAAAAATGAAAGCAAAAATTCTGAATTTTTATTTTTTATGTAAAAAGCAGTATTCAAAAATTAGTACATGCCATGGAGTAACATCTCTTTTTTAATTGAATGTTTTGTCTCTACGATGTCTTTTGTCGATCAATTAACACATAAACATTTCACAATAGAAATTTTTACAAGATTATTATCGACGGATAGCTTATACTTCTTCCAGCTGGTTTGCTTCAACAAGCAAATAATATAAGAAAAGAGAAAATGAGAATATTAACACTTCGGGAAAAAACTGAAAAAAATACAAATATGTGATAACGTTTATGTGCAATGGACTTTTTAGCGCGTATCTTGCCAGCTGTTATACTTTAAAAGGAAAATATTGTTATATTTAAGGAAATTAAATGTTTAATTACAAAAAATATACAAAAATAAATAAAGAAAAAAGTATAGACAGAAAAAAATTAAGGATTTAAAAAGAAAGATAAATCTCTGGTATGCGATGTGAAATGTTAACACTTCAATCTTCAAAGTGCCAGGCTAAATCCTTAAAGCATATCACTTTTCGGTAAATATTTGCATTATTATCATCAAGACCAAGCATTAAAACTTAAAGTTGTTTTTGTGTTTGTATTTCCCCCGCCTCTTCAGCTTCACCATCTCTCTCTCTCTCTCTCTCTCTCTCTCTCTCTCTCTCTCTCTCTCTCTCTCTCTCTCTCTCTCTCTCTCTCTCTCTCTCTCTCTCTCTCTCTCATCCACTAAGATAACTCAGTTAATAGAGTGGTCTCTTCGTATGCGGGAGGTCGGGGTTCGAATCCCAGCCGGGTCTGACAGAAACTTGAAAATTGGTCGTGACTATTCTTTCGCCAAGCACTCGGCATTTAGAAATAAAAAGTCACGGGGTCTTTCTGAGGAGACTTTAAAAACCGATGCTTTGTGCCACGAAGGCGTGGCACGCTAAAGAACCCTCCCTGCGCAATGCAAAGGTCAAAATTTTTGCTAAAGCTGGTGACGTCTCGATAAAAGTGAAATACTACTAGTATTCTAGACGGACGTAAAACCTCATCCAATCAATTTTTTAAAATCTATTTTTATTATAAATATTTATTCATTTATTTATTTATTATTTATTTATTTATTTATTTATTTATTTATTTTAATCTTATGTACCTACGTGATATTTCGTAAAAGACATTGCGTGGATCATGAGTGTTTTGTAATTTGTTGTAATCCACGTGATTGTGTATTTTGCAATTGCACACGTGACTGACCAACATCTGTTGCGAAATTCCAACACAACCCCCTTTGTAGGGGTGTCAATGCTTTAAAAAATTTCGAAATTCACTTTTTTATTTGTATATGAATATGAATTACTAATGAGAAAATAATCGACGTGATTGTGTACTTTGCAATCGGGCATGTGACTAACCAACAAATCCGGTACAACCCACTTTGAAGAGGTGCCAATGCTTAAAAAAAAAAAATTCGAAATTCACTTTTTAATTTGTATATAAATATGAATTATGCTAAGAAAATATAGCGAATTATTGATTATTCTCTGAATTTTATTATGCTCTCATATCCTATTTTAAAAATATGAACCAAATAATCAAAAACATTATGATATGATAATCAAATGTCAAAAATATTTTTACATGTTTTTCCCGTTGTCATATCGTAATTTTAAAAAAAATCGCTCATAAAATGAAATTACTTTTTCGTATTAATCTTTTTATTTATTTTTAAATATCACAAGTAGTAAATAATTTATAATCGATTCTACTGCCATATAATGAATTTTTATAATAATAATAATATTATTATTATTATATCGCCATTGACTATATTTGACTATGAAATGGTCACTTGAATACTTATGTACTTATCTTAAAAGAGAGAGAGAGAGAGAGAGAGAGAGATCTACAGTCTGAATGAAAATTTTAATAAATATAAAAAAGAATACTCCAGGGTTTCAATACATCGGTTTATATTGCATCAGACTTTTAACATGATTAATTTTTCATTTTAATGGAAATTCCTGACCAAAAACAGCTCAACAATCGAGAATAAAACACAATGTATATTGGTTTTTTGTAAACTCGTAGACGTGTTAAGGTCTTTATATTGTGATTTATATTTCTCGGGGGAAGCGCGGGGGAAAATAAGTGTTTTTTGTGCGACATCTATCATCTGTATCAAGCTTATGGAAATTTATTACATTCTGTTTCTAAGTGATTTAAGGCCTTCTAATATAGGATTACAGACCCAATCAACTCAGACGGTGCCGGTATTGGACAACCATTTATACAGAATTTTGTAATTTCACACTTCAAAAATGAGCGTATTACATTTATCGATTATTCGATTCCGCTTCCTATTGTTGGATTTCCGATCCAATTTCGTACAGAACATTTCCAGAAATTTAATTTATACGGCAGCGATATTAGATTTTTTTGGCTTCGGCTTATAAGCTTTGTTTTTTTTTTGTTTTTGTTTTTTTTTTTGTTTGTTTTGTTTTGTTTTGTTTTGTTTTTTTTTTTTCATCTGGTCCTTGGACATGGAAGTCTTAATTATCCAAATTGCTCCAAATCAAATTGAGGAACCGCGCTTTACCGATTGCGTGTACTCCCCCTTTTTTTCGTTGTCTTTCGTAGTGCTAATGTACTTATTTTGCAAACAAAATCAAGGCGGTTGGTTTTAGATTGGTAGAGAAACTGGGCTAGTCAAAAAATAAATAAATAAATAAATAAATAAATAAATAAATAAATAAATAAATAAATAAATAAATAAACAACATTCGTACATTTGCCTCGATGGGATTCGTGTGACCCATAAGCATGCGTTTTTCACGACTCGCTTACTGTGGTCTCCGTACGAACAAAGGAATAAAACGATCGTATTCAGTTCGAAAAAAAGACACGTGAAAGAGAGTGAGTGTTTGTAAAAAAATAATAAACCAAGGAGCACTACAGCGATATGCGAAGGAGTAAAAAGTCGTACAGAGTAGACGCGATGACAAATAATCGAAATCTTCATGTCGTAAGGACGATGGTATCGCTTTATCGTTAAGATTGCGATAATCCGCGATAACAAAAAATAGGGCAAATCCGGACATAAAAAATATGTGAAGGTGCTACTATGATTCTACTTTCCGTTTAGGTTTAGTTATCTGGTGAAAATTTAACCTCTGACTTTTTTGCACTTTTAGACACCCAAACACCTTATAATGACGTCACTTATACAGGCTGTATTTATAATTTTTGACTTAAAAGTCCGCGAAAATGTATTGTTATCTGTATTTCAAAGACGAGATAATCGGATTTTCTCGTTTGTACAAGATAAACTGACAAGATTTTGGAAATTGGCCATTATTGGAGCTCTGCTGGAGGGATGAACTCGGGAATATCTGAGTTATCATGCATCAACAATGGGATAACAAGCCAAACTAAAATAAACGCACACGAGTTTATGTGTATTAGCGTTTTGCAGGACGAACAAGTGTTTTAACCATAGTTTAAGTCGATTATCTGTATTCTGTTGTTTAACGCTGTATCAGTATGTTTAAATCTATGTTATTCGCGATCATACGTGACTCGATTCTGTATGAAGCCGTATGGAAGTCTACGTTCGAGTTCGTTCTCATACAGCGAGCAACTTTTGCATTAAGAAGTTAGATTCTTCATACTCTTAATTGGCCACTGCGGTAGCTCAGTTGGTAGAGTGCTCGCTCCGTAAGTGGAAGGTCGTGGGTTCGAACCCCGGCCGGGTCTGACGCAAGACTTGAAAGTGGCTAGTGACTGTTCTTTCGCCAATCACTCGGCATTACGAAATAAAAGTCACGGTTCTTTCGGATGGGAACTTAAAATAAATGATGTCCCGTGTCATGGCAGGCATGGCACGATAAAGAACCCTGCTGTATAATGCCAATAGCGCAACGCACAGGCAAAATTTCTGCACTTTCGCATAGCTGGCGACGTCTCGATATAAGTGAAATATTCTTGACTGGGGCGTTAAACACCATTACTCAACTCATACTCTTAATTGTAAGCAAACGTTATATGTAAAAAAAAAGAGTTAATTAGAAAAAAAAAAAGATAAATGAGAAAGTGACGCAAAGTTAACAGTTCTGTCATGTGCTGATTTTGAAATTCTATTAAAGCTGCATTAAGTTTTTCAATTTTCTGAATTTTTTAAAATTTTATTATTATTATTTTTTTATTTATTTATTTTTTTTTTAGATTTTCTAAAAATATATATAGTTTTTAAATAGATATCTTCTAACCACGATCCGTAACATTCATTTTCCAAAATTTCATTTCTTTTAGCTGTAAATAAACGGAATCCTTTGACCGGATGGTCAGTGTTTATAAGCTTGGAGCATGCGCACGGATGTACGGAAAAACCCTAAAATCGAAAGTGAAACATGACAGATTGCATTAATTGTCCTTAAATATCCAGATGTATTTGAAATGGTGTTATGTATCCTTACTAAGTCACAAATGACAAATTCAACGAAGTTCTGTGTTTAATTTATCGTATTTCAACGTTTGGAAAGTTGTGTTTAAAATGACCCGGGTTTTAATGACGTAACCATGTTCTAATATTAGATCCCAAATGCTGCATCTCGCTGGGTAAATACTGTAATTTCTGTATTTATTCGAGCTTTTATCGTTGAACCAAATGTAACATTGTTCATTAGGAACACCATTAATTAGATAAGCACCGCACCGTCTTAATATTTTCTTTGCAAAACTTAATGCAGCTTTAAAATAATGTATTCAAAATCATTGGTCATGTGCTGATTTTGAATGTATTATTTTACTAGAACTTCAAAATCAGCACATGACAGTTCGATATTTTGTGAAACCAGATGAACCAGTTAAATATTTTGAAGCTTTATGATACCAGATCGAAATACCAAATCAATTAGGTTTTGTGATATCAAGTTAAAATTTTAAGATACCACATGGAAATATGAAATCAATAAGTTTTTGTGATTTTAATTGGTATTCAAAAATGGTAGGATATGAAAAATAATTTGTAGACAGACAGACAGACGGACAGATAGATAGATAGATAGATAGATAGATAGATAGATAGATAGATAGATAGATAGACAGATTGATTGATAGATAGATGTAAATAAATAAATCAATTTTGGTGTAATTAAACAATTTTTTGGATATTCCTCCACCGTAAATGATACCACAAGGCTTCCATCATCGACACCGTGCCATGATGAAATCGACAACTCTACTTTCTTGCTGTATTTGATAAGTATAGTTAAGAATTAGAAACATGAACTTGAAATTAAACTCTTTATTTCTGTAATGGCTAAGTAAGTCAATTACAAAAATTAAAAATAACAAAAAATCTACAAAATCAATTAAACATAGAAACTTTTGAAATAAATTAGAGGAGAGCAGTAGTAATATCTCCCTTTTCCTGACAACCATCTCTTTTCTCGGATGGATGTAATGCCAAACACACGCATAAATCCAGCAATCCTGACACAGGGTTCGATATAGGAAATATTTAAAATTCTACAACACGCAATATTGATGGGTAAAAACTACTTTGACTTTTCAATTTTCGATTTTATAATTACAGATTTGTTTTTATAAAGTAACGTAGAAATGTAAAATCTCTTGTGTATTATCGACCATAAACTCATTTTTACATTGTGTGTTCACTTTGTCTTAATTTTTAATTTAAAAAAAGGAGGATAAAATGTCTAAGATTTGTGGGGAAAAAGTACGGAAGCCATTAACTGACATTTCAAATAAACTGCGGCCTCATTGGCCGAGTTGTGCAATACGCAGGTTTACGAATCACAGTGCCTCTCACCGCCTCGGTTCGAATTGCATTTGGGACTGTTCCTTGTGGGAGTAAATTTGTCAGTTCGCTTAAGATGGTCATGTTTTTTTTTATTTTCGGATACTCCGGTTTCCTCCACCCGTTCTAGAAATAATAGTCTCGGTGTAAGTAAAAAAAAAAGCTTCATTAGCGCGTAATTCCTTTTACGACTGCTGTGTATATAAAATATATTGTATTTCTTTAATTGCATTTTTTCTTCTATTTAAATATAACAAAACGACTGACCCCTTTAGATGACTTGTTTGAAAAAAGTTTTTCCGTATTGTCGATAGTATATCGTATATTCTCAATAGTTACTTCGTAATTTGGAAATAACTTTTTTTTTTTACATAAATCCAGTTTATATTATGTAACATACAATTTCTGAAATAAATGCAAAAAAAAAAAAAAAAAAAAAAAAAAAAAATCAGATTTTGTAAGATAGCCTTGATGAACATAAGACATAACCTTGATGAACACCTCAATAGATTTGATGAACAAATCGATACAACATTGATGAACTGGTTAAGTTAATAGATTTAATGATCAGATCAAATAAACCCTGATGAACACCTCAATAGATTTGATGAACAAATCGATACAACATTGATGAACTGGTTAATAGATTTAATTATCAGATCAATAAAGCCTTGATGAACACCTCAAAAGATTTGATGAACAAATCGATACAACATTGATGAACTGGTTAATAAATTTAATGATCAGATCAATAAAGCCTTGATGAACACCTCAAAAGATTTGATGAACAAATCGATACAACATTGATGAACTGGTTAATAAATTTAATGATCAGATCAATAAAGCCTTGATGAACACCTCAATAGATTTGATGAACAAATCGATACAACATTGATGAACTGGTTAATAAATTTAATGATCAGATCAATAAAGCCTTGATGAACACCTCAATAGATTTGATGAACAAATCGATACAACATTGATGAACTGGTTAATAAATTTAATGATCAGATCAATAAAGCCTTGATGAGCACCTCAAAAGATTTGATGAACAAATCGATACAACATTGATGAACTGGTTAGTAAATTTAATGATCAAATCAATAAAGCCTTGATGAACACCTCAAAAGATTTGATGAACAAATCGATACAACATTGATGAACTGGTTAATAAATTTAATGATCAGATCAATAAAGCCTTGATGAACACCTCAGTAGATTTGATGAACAAATCGATACAACATTGATGAACTGGTTAATAAATTTAATGATCAGATCAATAAGGCATCGATGAACACCTCAATAGATTTGATGAACAAATCGATACAACATCGATGAACTGGTTAATAGATTTAATGATCAGATCAATAAAGCCTTGATGAACACCTCAATAGATTTGATGAACAAATCGATACAACATTGATGAACCGGTTAATAGATTAAATGATCAGATCAATAAAGCCTTGATGAACACCTCAAACACCTCAATAGATTTGATGAACAAATCGATACAACATTGATGAACTGGTTAATAGATTTAATGATCAGATCAATAAAGCTTTGATGAACATCTCAATAGATTTGATGAACAAATCGATACAACATTGATGAACTGATTAATAAATTTAATGATCAGATCAATAAAGCCTTGATGAACACCTCAAAAGATTTGATGAACAAATCGATACAACATTGATGAACTGGTTAATAAATTTAATGATCAGATCAATAAAGCCTTGATGAACACCTCAATAGATTTGATGAACAAATCGATACAACATTGATGAACTGGTTAATAAATGTAATGATCAGATCAATAAAGCCTTGATGAACACCTCAATAGATTTGATGAACAAATCGATACAACATTGATGAACTGGTTAATAAATTTAATGATGAGATCAATAAAGCCTTGATGAACACCTCAATAGATTTGATGAACAAATCGATACAACATTGATGAACCGGTTAATAGATTAAATGATCAGATCAATAAAGCCTTGATGAACACCTCAAACACCTCAATAGATTTGATGAACAAATCGATACAACATTGATGAACTGGTTTATAGATTTAATGATCAGATCAATAAAGCTTTGATGAACATCTCAATAGATTTGATGAACAAATCGATACAACATTGATGAACTGGTTAATAGATTAAATGATCAGATTAATAAAGCCTTGATGAACACTCGACATAACCTTGATGAACACTCGACAAAACCTTGATGAACACTCGACATAACTTTGATGAACACTAGACATAACTTTGGTGAACACTTGTACAGCCTTGATGAACACTCTACATAATCTTGATGAATATCTAAACAGCTTTGATCAACACTTCTATAGCTTTGATGAACACTTTCGATATTAAAATAGCTTTGAAGAATACATCGACAGAGAATTTAAAATAGCCTTGATCTCTCAAAAGCTATGAATATAGTCTTGATATCACCTAAATGACCTTACTGAACACATCAACAAAGCCTTGTTGAACACCTCAATGACGTTAAAGAACAGGGCCCAGTTTCACAATCATTCACTCAGCTGAGTGTACACTCAACTCAAATATTCCCATTTTTCTCTCATCAATATTTTAAAAATTTTAAGTTTTATGAGACAATGTTTTGTTTTGTTCAACAAAACTACACTAAACAATTTAAATATTACACCAGATATTCAATTTTAACTGTGTGATGTCTTAGAAATTGACATTGAAATATTCCCAATTTTGAGTTGAGTGCACACTCAGTTGAGTGAATGATTGTGAAACTGGGGCCAGATTGATAAAGCCTTGATGAACAGCTTAACAGCTTTGATGAACATATTTATTATAACCTTGATGAACACCTAAATAGATTTTATTAACTGGCCTCGGGGTCACGAACAATACTTTACTCAAGAAAAAACTTATCTCCAAAATGTAAGTTTAGACTTAAGTCCGATAAAAGTGGAGCACGAAAAAACTTAGATTTAAGTTCGAAAACTTGCTTAAGTATTGTCCGTGATCCCGGGGCCAGATCTGTCGTGTGCTGATTTTGAATGCATTATTTTAAAAAAATTCAAAATCAGCACATGACAGATCGATAGTCTTATTGTATATCAGTAGTTTTGATAAACAGATCGAAACAGCACTATTCAACTTCTCAATAACTTTGATGAACACATGGATATAACCTCATTTAACACATGGATATAACTTCATTGAACACATGGATATAACTTCATTGAACACATGAATATAACCTCATTTAACACATGGATATAACCTCATTTAACACATGGATATAACTTCATTGAACACATGGATATAACCTCATTGAACACATGAATATGACCTCATTGAACACATGGATGTAACCTCATTGAACACATGGATTTAACCTCATTGAACACTTCAATCCCCTCGATTAACACAAGTATAACTTTGATAAAAACCTCAACTCTCTGGATGAACACATTGATATTTCCTTGAAAAACACCTCAATTTCGTTGATGAACACCTCGATATCCTTGATGAACACAGTCGATGAGCACCCAACACAAAACATTGTATATTTTATTAAATAGTTACTAACAAAATAACGGCTACGAATTTTAATTTTTTGCATTTTTACAAAATGCAGAAAATCGTAATTTTAAGCAGCAACACTGTATCATGTACGTTGCTGATAAAACTTACATTTTTTTCTTCGAAGATTAAACTAACAATGATGTAACTAGACATTGAAACATTATATAAGATTTTTGATAAAGAATTACTTTTCTTCTCAATGATGTAACCAGATATTGCCTCAAAGGCAGCTTTTTCTGATTATGGCTTACCAGCGTCTAGAGACATGCTGTGTATCCACTTATCTCAGTGCTTTAAAAATTATTTTAATTTAGGATACCATTTCCTTTGTTAAGATGTATTTTGGGGGTAATTATAAAGATGAAATACAAAAATTGAATTAGCAAATTGATAAAAAAAAATAATAATTGATTTAATACCTCGGTCAAGATTCACTTCACTTATACTGTTATCAAGGAAATATGAAGTAAACGGTGTTAATGGCAATGTTTAGTTTGTTTGGTTAAATGTTGTTTTACATTACATCAGCAATTATTCAGCTATTCATGACAAGACAATTGGGATTAATCTAAACACAGGTTCGCGAATTTCGTAAGTGTACAAGTGTTTCTGATCTCATTGTACGGGTGTTCACTTACAGTGACCTTGAGAGTGCCGTCACAGATAAACATCGCAGTCAAATGAGTCCATTATACTGGTACCAAAGCCTACGACAAGGAAACGGCTTTCCAACTTGCGGTTGAGTGGAGTTTTACTTTAAGAAGTGAGTAGTCCCAACTTCCTCTGACCCTAACGACGCCAGACATAATGTGTGCTAGGTTCAGAGGTAATTTGGATTAAGAAGCGAGACGCCTTGAATTTAAAGGCTTTCATATTAACTACTTGGCGCCATGAAAGATAATAATAATAATAATAATAATGATAATGATAATGATAATAATAATAATAATAACCTATATTACTATAAAATTAAAGGTAGTTACAAAATAATAACTATCTTGTAAGGCAGATTAGGTGGCTTGAGTGAGCTTAATATCCTATAAATACACTATGGCACTTGTAACAAATACAATATTTTAGTTCTGTAGCACAAGCGATAACAACAATACTTCTGTATGTGGCACTAGCAACATACTCAATACTTCTGTCTGAGACACAAGCAACAAAGTGCAATATATCTGCGGTGTTTGCGACAAAACACAATACTAATGTCTGATATTAGCGACTAAGCACAATATTACTGTCTGTGATATATGACAATATTTACCTTTGTTTTAGCACCAAAGACAATTCACTGCAATCTTTGGCATGGGCGACAAGACAAAGTATTTGTCTGTGGCACTAGTGACATAACACAATACTGCTGTATGCCTCTTTTTGTTTTCAACAGTGATAAACACAATACTTTTGTCCGTTTCACTTTTTGTTTCTACATTAATTTAGGATTTTGTATAGCAATTTTTTTTTCTCACTAGGCTCAAGTGAATGATATTGAAACATTAGTCTATAAGATTGACTAAATCTGACAAACCTTGCTGTCAAAATCATATTAGCAGAGAGCAGTCAACTAACAGGGGCGGATCCAGAATTAATAAAAAGGTGGATTGAGAATTTTACCATCAAATATTTCAAGTGCCAAAGGCTCATACCCGCTGTAGCAAAGGGTCTGGGACTGCTAAAGGCTATCAAAGGGTTCAGGGCAGTACCCATCTGGTCTAGGGGTAGAAGCAAGTGGCGAAATTTTTAATGTATCTGAGATTCTTTTGGCCACAGTTCAAATTATAAACTTCAGGTTATTTCAAATTAACGATATTGATTTTGTTCTATGAAATTTTTAAAAAAAGGAACAGGTGGGTGGAACCCACCCCTCTGCCAATGGCTATTGGAACACAGCTGACAAAGTAATAAGTAAATTGTTCTTAATTTTTATGTTTTAACGCCCTTAGCTAAGTGTAAAAAGAACACAGTAAAATCAACTACAGCAAACATCTCTACAGAACAACAATCTGTATCAGTCTATTAAAAGTATTTTAAGATTCCGAGCTTCTTAAAAGAACTTCTACGCCAAGACCATTTGTTAACAAAATCCAGTTTCTAGTTTTCAAGGAAAGTACATGTATTTATATCTAGATTTAATTGGAACAAAATTTTATATAGGTGAGTGAATTTTTATTTCATGTTTCAGTCAAGATTATTTTACTTATATCAATTTGCCATCAGCTATAGACAACCAAACAGAAGTCTATGACCAGTCAAGGTTCTTTTAATGCTACCCAGCAGATAAGGAATGAGGAAATGTTGTTTCACTGTTTGAATCATGAATTTTTACTAAAAGAAATATTCAAAATTCTGCATATGACAGAACTATTAATCTTTGTCAAAGAATCTGACAATTTTTTTTCCAACAACAGTGTTGAGAGATACTGTGATCTAAAAGCTTGACTCTGTATGTTAACCTGTTAAACCATTTGGACACCAAGGACACCAAGGCCCCATCTCATCACATCGACAGAAAAATAACAAATGTTAACAGCAAAACAACAAGAATTTCATCACTTAGAATTTAAATATATTTATTTACATATTATATTTTTGTATTAAACTGCATGTAGACTTACAGATATTCCATGTAACAAACACATATAAACCTTTCTCCAATGATCAAGTGTAATCATAATAATAATACTGAGGTCTAAGAGGAGATAACTCAAGGTACTGTAAACCACACCTTTTGTTCATTGATATGACAATGTTTAAAAAATATGTCTGTAGTATTGAATAATGGTGAAAAGAATAATCTTCCTCAAGCAAGCAAAGTATAAATATATATAAAATATATATATACAACTATTTAAACATTTTCAATAAACCACAGGAAAACTTGGTGTATTATGGGACTTTTCATTGAAATGAAGACATGTATTAACCCAACGTATCCTTGCTAGATACTGATATGTTCATTTTGAGTAAATGGAATATAATTTTATGTATTGTGTTCATACAGAATTCAACTGATTCTAGAATACTAAATAATAATGATACTGTAACATATTTGATTAAATGTGACATGCTCTTTTTTTAAATTTAAAAACACAACCAGTTCATACCACACTTAACTTCGGTAATTTATCACACATAATGAAAATTGTGGTTATTTCAATGAAAAGTAAGATGATACACCAAAATCAAGGTAAATATATGTTTGTTTATGGAAAAAAAAACAAATGATACAGAAGGAAAAAGAAAAGGGAAAGGAAGAAAGGTAAAGAAAATGAGAGCAAAAGATGAAAAGACAAGAAAAAGTTAATGAAAAATGAGTCTAACACTTCATTTAACCTGAAGAGTTTTTGTGAGTATTTCAATAATCATATTTTACGCTAAAATTCTCTACTTGTAAATATTTAATGGAATGAGATCAAATTCTGGATTTTACATAAAAAAAATTTTTTAATATAAATCTAGAAAAGTAACAATGTTGCATAAAAGATACAAAACTAATTAATTAAAAAGGAGACAGTTGATATGCATTCGAATCAAAATTTTCCCCTGACTAGAAAATTTCTGATGGATATGTGTTGATAAATTTATAACATTTTTTCTTTAAATATAAAAAACATTTCAAAATTTGATAAAAAGCTGACATGTAAAAAAAAAGAAAAAAAAAAGCAATATTAATTGGCAAAAATTTTAAATACAATTAGCAGTAAACATAATATTGCAACTTAGGAATAAACTTTTGATTGACACTGCACAATCAAACATCAAACTTTAGCTAAAATGGCTAATCTACTGCAAAATTACAAATATCAAAATTTCACAAAAAATGGATAATAAATAAAAACCCTGAGAACATAAAACATTGACTTTAAAATCTAGTACTAAAAACCAAAAACAATTCAACCCTATTGATTACTGTAAAGACAGTGGCTATCGAGACATTTGTGTTTCAGACGTGACTTTATCAAAACAACATAAAATTGCACACAATGATTTTGACTTTTAGTGTATTGCTTGTCAAAGCAATACAAATATTGAATATTATTTAAGTTTTTTACGGGTCTATTCAATGCTTTTAATAAAACGAAAAATGCTTCATAAAAATAAATACTTAAAAACATACCAAACATCACTGATGATAAAATTGAGACCAAAAAATTAAATAAAAATGAATAGTAATACCTAAATATTTCTAAAAAAAAATTATCTGAGATCCTTATAAAAATACTTGCATTTATTTGCTTTATAAGTATTGCTTATGATGAAAAAAAAATTACTGAATCTTTGCTAATAAATACTGAGTCAACTAGTGTGGTGGCTACATACAGCTTAAAAAAAAACAAGGCTGAACGAACATGTATTTCAAAACCCCACTAAGGATTCTAAATATTTCACCACAAATTTTACAGAAAAAAACAAAGTAATATAGCACCATCTGTGATAGCAAAAATTTAACAAAAATTTACAAACTATTTTACAAAAAATTTAACAATATTGATTCTACTTTAGAAACTTGTTTTAAGTCCTGATAAAATTCTTATTCTTTGAATATTTTTATTTCTCTCTCTATCCCTTTCTCTCTGTCTCAAAAACACATACACAATCTCTCCTAAAACAATAACAATTTAATCCTTGGAGATTACTCAGACACACTCACTTTCTGTTTTGAAACAGATTTCAATTGATATCTAAATCTCTTGCATTTTATTTTTTTACCTGACTAGCATAACATGGTATAAAACATATTAGTTCTACTAAAAATTACACACCTAAGACTTGTACATATTTCTATCTTAAACAACTGAAATACAGTGAAGACTGTTTTTTTTTAAGCAAATTAGAATTCTTAAAGCTTACTCTTTATAAAAAAATAAACAAAAACAAAAACATTTTAAACTTTCCTTCTCAGATTTATTTGGACCCATGGAGGTTCTTGGTCCCAAATAATATAAAATGTACCGAATTCTTAACACAATAAATTTTTCCCACAATGCACAATCCTCTATCTCAATTAAAACATAAAAATGACCATGATCGATATAATCATGATAAATAAAATGTTTATCAACCCCAAAATGTCACATGATATTGAAATGATAACAATATAACACTTTTAACATATTTTATAGTCCTAATTCTACTGAAAGCACTTGTCTGTGTACTGGTAAAGTCGATGTACAAAGATCACCAAGGCCACTCCCTACTTCGTCTTCCTGAGCGGCTACGTCTGATACGTGTAATGACAATGGGTGAAGGCTTATCATCTTCATATGGAAAATTCTCAGCTTGTGGCCTCTGAAAAATACAAAAATCATAAATGATTATACAAAAAAAGGTATAATATGTATACGGTTTGACCTTAAACTTAATTAATCAACAACCACAAAAATTTTACCACTGAGGGGTTATTATGGTAATCTTGTGGTAAAAAAGAAAAATAAATAAACATTTTATGCAAATCATGATTTTAAAAAAAATTATTATGGACTATCTCAAATATGCGTAAACTTTTGAGAGACTTAAAAAATAATTCTACTTTCATTAAGTAAAACAAATTAAGTTAAAAAAAACGAAAGAAATAAATTTATCTTATGTAAAGAAATTACCTGACAAAGAATTGATCTAGGCTTAACAGGCTCTTTAATTGGTGTATGATGAACTTCATCTAGTTTCTCCAACTTTTCATCCCAAATGATTCTAGAGGCAGACTTTGGAGCTACAAAATAAAAATATAAAAGATTAAAGCAAAGAGTCAATATTTAAGTACATAGACCATAATACAGAATCTATCACATTTCAAAACTTTTAAAACTCTTCTGCACACATTTTTTTTTCATTTGAAACTTTTATAATATAAAATATAACACAAAGTATTTCTTTAATATTTTTTTCATTCCTTAACAGAAAAAAAATGTTTGATTTCTTAACAAGTCAAAACAGATACCACCTTTAAAAATTCATGATATAACACATTATATACTGCACAAGTAAATTTGTCGAAATTTTTTGTATCAAGGGAGGTAACTTTTTTTTTTTTTTTTTGCCTAACTTGGTAGTCAACATGTAACATTATTGTTTGTATCTGAAAAGATGAGAAGTAAACATTCCTTGTTACTGAGGTTATCAATGATAATGAATTCAAAAAAATTACACAATTAGCCAAGTTCTGCAATATATAATCTTTTTTATTTGTCAAAAAATTAACTATAATGATCATGACTAGAAGAAATGATACTTACGAGGAAAGTGTTTGATGATCATTTGGGACTCAGACTTATTCAGATATCTGACCATTCGCTGACCGTTACAAATCGTGTGAAGCTTGGTAATGGTATCTATCTCTTGCTCAGACTGAAAAAAAAAAAATTAAAATTGAAAAACTTTAAAACATAAGCAAAAATTTTTAAGCATCTGTATACATGAAACCAGACATGTTAAAGCTTGAACATCAAGATCATCATAATGCTTCACATTTAGGATTTTAATTTGTGGAACTGACACCAGGTGGTGATTTAAATTTAAATGTCCCTGTTACAAGCTGTATGTTCAAAAGACAAGCTCCTGTTTTTTAAAGTACTAAAAGATGCTGTCAGACTTTACAATCACTTGAAAGATGTTTGGTAACTGAGAAAGACGGACAGAAAAAGATGCAATGACTGATACCAACTGAAAATCCAAAACTTTATCAATGAATCCTACCCATAACAGGTATACAGGTTATATTAATTCAGTGAGCTATCACTAAACAACTGAAGACACAGAAATAATAAAGGCATGATTCAAAATTTTTATTTTTCATAATATGACAATTTGACTTTCTGCTAAATATTCATTACTTTGCAATTTTTGAGACCAAAAAAGGTCTTAATCATGCAAAATCTTTTAGCCAATTTTTTCTACTTTTACCAAATACAATACTTACCAGTTTAGAAGTTGGACGGCTATCACAACACAGGTGTGTATTGGACTCTTTAGTTTTTTCTTCAAGTACAGCAGGATCAGGAATAGTAGGAAGCGTCTGAAATTACAAAATCAAATTTTTTACAAGACTATTAGATTCAATTTAGAAATACACAAAATTATTCTCAGTTATCTTACAATGTGATTTATTTTATTCCAAATAATTACTTAGTAACATACATGTAACAGAGTAAGTGAACTGGCAATCCCTTAGTAGATGTAAACAATTCTCTTTAAACACATGACTAATTTCTGCAAAATGATCTTTTTGCCTTGCATGTAAAATTCCTATCTTATGTCAGTTTTAGTGCTGTTATAGAGTGTTCAAAAGAAAACCACCCAGCCTTTGGAAAATACAAATCTGCTCAGACCAGGATCTGCTTTAGCGAGATTCGGACCTATGTGGTTATAGACCATGTGACCAAAGATGTTCTTTATACCACTTGGTCACACAGACCCCATGCAAACTTAAGTTGAAAAATTACCTTATTCTGATCTCTAGATAAACTGTGGATTTTCTCTTTAAGTATGGCTTCTTGTTGTTTCAATTTTTCTAGCTCTATTTTCTTTTGGTGAAGTTCAAACAACTTGTTGTCTTCAGATAGGGACTCTTCTGGCTCAGCTGAAAATACAAAAATAGACACAGTTTTATATTTTTCTATGTATGGATATGCACAGATGTATTTGTCTGAATTGATATTTACATTGGTATGTGCAAGGGTACAGAAAACAGGCCGGTCTGAGAAAATGAAAATGTGCCAGATTTGATAAATTTGCTTCACAAAAAGCTTTTTAGTAAGTGGTTTTAAACTTTAAAATGGAGAAAACATTAATTTGAATTATTTTAGTTTTATATTTTAGCCTGATTTATTACACATGTCTTTGTCTCCCCATTCTTTTTTCCCCTTCTTCTTCTTCTCCTTTTTTTTTTTTTTTTTTTTTGAAGACTGGCATAGCAAATAATTCACCAACAAGAGATGACCAATTTAAGAAGCTTGATGCAGCTTGTTGTATAAGATGATCTCATCTTTTATTTAAGAGTAATTAATAATAATAAAAGTAACTTACGACTCTTGATTTTTCTGGTAGTTGCTTTAACAGTCTGGTAAGGAGCTGGCACAAACTTGGCTACTGTGAGTTCACCACCATTGTCATTAAAATCAGGACTAAGTGTCTCTTCATCGGATAACGATAATGAAGAATTTGAATCTTGTTCACCAGAATTGTCTAAACATGAAGAGGAGAGAGATGAGTCACTTTCTTCACTAAAATAAATTCCGATAATTTTATCACACAAGTCTTTCTCGTTTACTTCTCTATTCTGTTTGAGTAAAGATTTTGTGGACACTTCGTCGGGATTGCTATCATAGCCATTATTTTCTATCCAAAATGCTGTTTTCTGCATTGCTTGTTCAACATCAACTAAACTTTTTGAAGTATCCAACTCACTAATGTCACATGATGTTCTTATAGCAGTGTTTGAATTCTTATAACTTCCAGTAGTTGTTGTTCGCATTCCTGGGACAGTCTTAATTCTTGGTTTACGTAATCCACTATCATCACTTGTATTTTTTTTCACATGTTTATTTCCATGATTTGATGACACATTCACATATTCAGGTTCGGCAGATTTGTACACTATTTCGTCTTTATGTAATAAATCCTCTGAGAATGACACAACATTTTTACGATCTTTTGATTTCTTAGAAATGCTACTTGTTGAACAATTGAAATCATCAGTGTAACTGATGCGAGGTCGTCTAACTACATGACTCGATTCACAAACATTACGGCTTACATCAGAATTCTGATAAGCTGATTTACAAGAAACAAATGCACTTTGTCCATTTTTCTCCAGATTGGACAGTGATGATGTCACAGGAAGTGGTGTTGAAGTAATTTGACGATTCTGTTGGTATTTGACAGGTTGTGGACTAATACACTTGTGTGAACTGTTCAAACTTATTCTACTTGAGTTCAGTTTCTGTTGTGAGCTGTTCAAACTTATTTTGCTAATATCCCACTGTTGATGTGAACCATTCAAACTAACTTTACTTGTGTTTAACTGCTGTGAGCCATTCAAACTGATTTTGCTGGTGTTTAGTTTCTGTTGAAGTTTCTTAGAATTTCCTATTTTACTTGAAGACTTGTCGAATTTTCCTGTCAATTTCTTCATAAAACTACTAGTACGAGCTAATTTCCCTAACTTGCTGGTACTTGATGATTTCTTTTCTGATGATTTCTTTTCTGATTTGCTGGCTTTTTTCACAAGTTTCTTTGATTTCCCGTTTTTAACACTATTTGCATTCACACTATTATTTAGTAGAGATCTATTTACAATTGCACTATTTCTTCCTGAATGATTTAGAAAACTATTCCGAGAAGAAGAAAAATAGCACTTGGAATCCTCAAAAGAGTCTGAGCAATCACTGGAATCAGAATCATAACTATTTCCATCTCTGGAATCTCGTCTACGATAATCCGAGTCAGAATCAGAACTATGAGGCTTTGAAGATGTCGATCGGCGATTTATATCATCAGTGTCGGAGTCCGAGTCGGAACAAGAATTACAACTATCACAACTACACGAAGAACAATCACTTAAGGTTCCAAATGAGACTGAAGAATTATTATGTACATTAATAGAGTTATCTCCCTTTACATTTGCTGTATTTGAAACGGTTTCTGTCTCAGCTTCTTCGAGTAAGGAATCGTCCTCTGGTGAAGCGATTGGAGCACGTCCAGCAACTTTTTTCACATTTTCTTGTTGATTGAAGTTCTTATTCATGTCTTTTTCGTTTAATCCATAATTAGGTAACATGGAGGAGGACAAATGACAGTCAATCCCACTATCAATACTAACGGTACGTTTATTGTCTACTAAAACAGCTTCTAAACTAGACACACTACTTCGGATTGAAGATGAATCAATGCTACAGTTATCTCCTTTATTCAATGATCTAGGTGAGCAGACATAGTCCAAAACTTCGTCTTCAACTATTAAAGGCCCTAATTGTCGTGAATCTATGTCAGAATGTGACTTCTTATGTTTACGGAATCCTGGAATAAATAAGACTGTGTGCTTTTTGGAAGATTTTTTATTCATCTTACTGTCTATTTCACTAAATTCAACTATGGAGACATCGTCTTCTGCTTCGTCCGGTGACCCTGCTGACAATTTACTAAAAATACAGAAAAAGAATATAAAATTAAAATTTTAAATCAAAATAGCATTATAAATAAATAAAAAAATTAAAAAAAAAGATAAATAAATAAATAAATAAATAAATAAATAAATAAATAAATAAATAAATAAATAAATAAATAAATAAATAAATAAATAAATAAATAAATAAATATGTTCTGCTCTAAAGATTGGGCAAAGATGGCCTAAAATAGGTTATAATATTTATGGATAGAACAATTTACTATTTCAATAAATTTAACAACAAGTGAATCATTTGAACAAAAACATATTCAATAAAAATAGACACAATCTGAAATATAACCATTCAAATTTTACAAAATATTAATTCAAAATTTAGTAAATATTTTTTTCAACTTCAACATAGAAGAAAAAAATTAATTACATTATACTTCACAAACATATATGTACATGTATGGTGTAAATCCTAGATTAAGTAACTGAATCCTAGATTAAGTAATCAATGTGACTCAAGTGTTCTATAAACATACTAATCAATATACAAAACATGAAATGAATAAATTATGACATCTGACTAAATCATCCAAAATAATTTACAATTGACTTTTCAAAAGTCAACTTGTATATTAAAGTGTTTACAAACATGCCATCCAAAATGTCTAAAACTGGACACAAGTCCATTCTTTTCAAATCTGGTCTATCTCACAAAATATTTTGTTTCAAAATAACCATGGGGCAATTAAAAAATATGTTTTTGACCTCACCTAAACAATTTCCTATCTCCATTTAAGATACTGACATAGTTGTAATGGAGATGTTTTTGATGTCCACTAAATTCATACTGCCCTGTGGTCATTTTGACCACAATCAGATCCAGATAAATATTTTCAAAGTGGGCAGTTTGTTGTACAATTTGTGTAACATTAGACTTTGTATTAAATAAGATTGATCAAATGACCAGTAGAATGGCCACAGGGGGTGCAAGATGAGTCAGCTGGACAATGGTCAAATTGACCACTAGGACCACTGTGTCATTACATAATTATGTTATCTGGTTAAGAACATCAATAGAATATTTTAGGGGGACATACATTAATTATATGGCCCCTCATTAATACCAATAAGCCCACATACTTGTAATATTTACATCAAGCTGTGAATTGGACATGTTTTTTATTGTTTTATTAGCCACTAGTGGTGATTGGTGGGTTGGGTTTTATTGGGAACTGTGAAATACTATAAATGCCTAGCAAAATCTTGTTTTATTTTAAACAATAAACTGCCAGAGAAATTAGCAGTTTGGATCCATTGTAAATAGAATTCAATATTTTCTTAAAAATTCACATGCTCTTAAATTATGCATAAAAACAGTGATTCAATAAATCATGAAATAGCAACATTTTTCTCAACTATCTATGAATGTATTTAACATATAACATTTTGGTTTTGGTGTTGAACTATTTAAAATCTTACAAATCTCTTTAAAAAAAAATAAAAAAAAAAAATACATAAATCAATAAATAAATATATGTTAAAATCCCCTGAAAATGTTCTCATTTCAAGTATAACTGACCAAAGTTGAAACAGAGTATAACAAAATATTCCCAAAATTACTTTTAAAAACTCAAATTTAGAAAGAAAGAACTGTGCTTTATACTTTTTAAAAAGAATTGAATATCTTACCTTTCCAATTTTAAAATAAAATTCATAGAATGCTTCTTCTAAATCATATAACTGCCCTATAATTTGTTTAATTTTAAACCAATAATAAAGTCCCCTGATCACAAAGAGACTGGCCTCTGACTGTCTGACTAGCCAAGTATAATAGTTATAAGGAAGTGTGGCTTAATGGTTTATATCTGTTGTGAATCTTAAGATAAATTTAATCTGGATATCAAATATCCAGGTTTTTGTTATCATTTCTGTCACTAAGTCTTAGGGACCTAATTGCCTGCAAGAAAGTTTGTACTTGATAAGAGTAAGTCCATAACTATATAACAAAACTTTATCTTCTATACCCTACACCAGATATTGGTGTTTTTCGGACCATTAGGCTGTATTTGATAAAAAAATGTCTCAGATTTGTTTTTATAAATACGTTTTCTTACTATTTTTTTTTTTTGGACTTTTACAAGGATTGGGTTCATTGGGACAAATATGCAATTAATCTGACTGGAATTTTATCACTTAATGAACTTAATTAAATGTCTTTCTTACTGACTGTGGGATTATATATATGTAGAAAAGGGATCATCTAACCTTGCCTAAAAAAAAAAACTTACTTTCCAAATTTGTCTATTATATTTTTTGATTATATTCTATGATATATTTTCTATGTTGTAACTTTACAAAGTGAGAAATAGAGAACTTAAATTAAAGCATCAACAGGTTTTATCTCATTCAATACATTTCATGTCATGATTCTTCTATTCATGTATGAGATGAAAAGAGTCAATAATTATCTTTTTCTCCAAGAGAGATAACTCTTACATGCATTAGTCCTGGCTAGAAATGATGTGAAATATATTAATTTCTTTTATTATCTTTGGGAGCTGTTAATATCTCATGTTTTTAATTACAAGAATAAATGTTTTTGTCTGATAATTTACTTCGGAGAAAATTAAAGAAATGAAAGAAAACGAGTGAACCAAACAAAGTCTATCAAAAATACCTCATGAATATTATGTAAAAACTAAAAATTAAACAAGCCTTACCTAAATTTTTGCCTATTAAGGCCAAGATGTATACACATAGACATGGTTTGCATTACTGCACAACCCTGGGTTCTTGATCTGAACTTTTATACTTCATTGTTATTACAGAGTTTGAAGTAAAGGTTCCAAAATCCAAGCTACAACTTTATCTGGTCACTTATCGGTCAGTTGTTTTAAACCAAGTAGTCATTCAAAATCCCAAGCCAAACTTTAAAATTTTCATTTGGTCAGTTTTTTTTTTTTACTATTTTAGGTGTGGTCTGTCCAAGCTAAATGTTTATCTATGGGAAGTTTTTATAAGGAAGTCTGCTTAAATCACACCTGTGTAGATGTTTGGTAATTAATTAACTAATTAACAGAACTGAGTAACACCTGAGACTCAGGTGAGAAAGATGACTTGAGTAGATCACTTAAAAATGAAAACAAGACTTATTGTACCAGATAAATATGTAAATATATTGTTGTATTATATACTTATATTGTACATGTTCTCTTTATTGTAAATTTGCAATGTGAGAATAAAGAACTTGAACTTGAACTTGAACTTGAGGATTTCATTTTTTTTTAATTATTATTATAATTTTTATGATAATTTTATTTTAAAAAATCACTGAAAATTATATTTTAGTTAATCATTTAATGTAATTAAGTCATTTTTAAATCTTTTACAATAAATTTTTTTATAATTAATTGAATAGTTAAAACAATAAAAAAACCTTTCCCTAAAATATCTTTTTTTAAAATATGGTATATATTTTTTTTTTACTCACAAGTTCTTATTCTCATTTATAATTTTTCGTATTTCAAGGGGGAGTAGAGGTCAAATTTTATCCATCTTTTCTTTATTATACTTTCTCACCAAATTTTATGAGAAAATAACTGCTTAGTACAACATTTACCATTTAGAAATTGTTTTATTCTGCTAAAAATTGAGGTATTTTAAATATTTACAATGAAAGAACATAAGCAATTTATCATTAAAAACCTGCCTCTGGAAAAAAAATAAATGTTGAAAATGAAGCCAACTTTAAAAATTAAAAGTTCAAATTTATTTACTCTGACACATATTTGAGTAATTGAACATTCATGAATGTATGTCATTTCTTGATGAGCAAAGACACATTCCTTAAAAATTACCCTGTGATGAATCAATGTATCTAAGTTTTTTACATTAATTATAAAACAAGCATTGTATAGAGATTGTAGAGAACGTTTTTTTATAAGTATGTATATAATGAGAGAAGGAATACTGTTTTTTTTTAAATTTAATCTGTGAACCATTTGGAAAAAAATTTACTTAAGGATTTAAATTAGAACATAGCTAACAGGTCAGTTGCAAAACTTATTTTTCTTTTTTAGGCATTTATTCAACTTGCAATAACAATATACTTTAAACCTTTTTTGTTCAAAGATCAATTTTATCACAAAAGGCTGTGTAAATTTTTGGTAAGAGTTGTTCCCCTTTGGCATTTTGTCAAAGAAAAACTTAACTGCTTCAATGTCTCTGCAGAGATAAAACTTCTAAACAATCGGACATAAATTTTCAAATTTGAAAATTTTGACTAATTTATCAACAATCATTTACAGAGTTGCTACTCCTGAACATCACTGTAATTTGTATAGCATCTGTGTATCAAGTTTTGTCCAGATAGGCATAATATAAATATTCCTCTTACACAAATCTTTTAATTAAATTTCATTTTAAAGATATCAAAAAATTTCATTTTTTAAAATTAAATTATCATATAGCACAGATCATAACTTTAGCTTTGTAAGAATTATTTTATGTACTTCAAAATAAATGCCAAAGAATAATTAATTAAGTTAAGAAAAAATCTTAGCCAAGACGTTTTTGTGGAACTAATACCACAAACTTAAAATCTGTAATGCTGTTGATTGACGCTGGCAATCGATAAGATTCTAACACCAAAACACATTTAGGCGGTCACTTATTTAAAAAAACTTCTAGAAACTTTAATAAGGTTTGGAAAAGTTTTTGCTTATGCCAGGATCGATTTCTTTTTTAATGATTATACACTTATAAAAAATAGTGAATTTATATACAAAAATTAACAGTTACCTAGTATTTAAAACAAAAATATACATTGGGATCATCAATCTTCATTGAAAAACAAACGTTCTGATCAGTACATCATTAAAAAAATGAAAATAATATTTTAAATAATATTACCTATTTCTTTTTCTCATCTACACAATCACATCAGAGATTCAAAATGACACTGATACTTCTAAATACAGTCCAAGTAAAATTATGCTACCTACATGTGGACATTTCAAAGCTGACAGGTAAATGGCATTTTCGATGATAATTAATATATATAAACAGGTAATAAACATCTATCAGGGGTACAGGTGATAATAACCAAGGACATAATTCACCAATATAAAACACTGTATAGGTGACAAGATTGTGTATAACAGTCACAACGCTCGCCATCAACTTTGGTACATTAGTGTCAAAAATTAAAATGCAGATACCAATAAAAACAAGATATATATACTCTATATACTTTATGTGTGGCATGGAAATGGAAGTATTATATACATGTATATAAATGGATTTATAAAAATCATTAGTCAATATATTTATGTCTGATAACCTATCATGTCATAGTTGATATATAAAAACACACATGTAGTTCCTCTCTTAGAGAAAGTTTAGTTGACTTTAGTCAATGCTTTTAGTGTCAACCAAAACAACATGATAAAAATTTTGAAACATAAGCCAGAAAATTTACCAAAATAATAATAATAAAAAGTATCATGAAAATAATAAATAAATAAATAAATAAATAAATAAATAAATAAATAAATAAATAAATAAATAGCATTTTCACAATTTCATTTAATCTCTTTTAAAAACTATAATTTTGACATTTCTACAATAAAATTTTGCTATAGCAGATGGCAAATTTTTTACTCAATTTTTTTCCTTCTAAACTTATTATTTAATGTTTTGTCAAAAAAATAAATTCTATAAATCTCAATATTAATCTTGGAAACTGGGAGCTTTTAAATAATATTTGTCAAGATTAATATGTTTGCATAAATTTCTATTAAGTGAAAAAGCTCTAAAAATGACTGACAAAATTACTCTTTAAATTCATACAAGTTTTAGTTGTTGCTACATTAACATAACCGTCCAGGCATCAGCTGGAATAATCTAAATATAACAGTAGGTATAATTTTGAAACTGGGATTACCCTTCAATCAATAAAAGTTCTCTTAATTAAAATCAAGAAAGTTCTATTTTAAAAAATTTGGTTGCCACTACACTTCTTAAACAGAATTTTTAAAAAATTTTACACATAGCATTTCAATTTTTGTAAAGTAAACCTATCGATTTTAAAAATGATTCCAAAACTTATTATGCAATTTTTTTTTATTATGTACTGCAATACTAAATACTAATACATGGTTACTTTTACAGAATAAAATTGAAAGTTCTTGTGTATATTGTCCTAAAAAAAAAATAGAAATACATTTCAAAAATTTATACATTACCTAACCATCTTCTCGTGAATTTTCTTAGATTTTGTAAAAACCAACTCGTGCTTTAGATGATACCTTCTTTGTCATGTTTGATAAATGAACAACACACAAAAAGGTCACATAACAAAAAAGTAACTTCACAAACAAATAAATGTCAATTTACAACTTAACTAGAAATAATACTCCATAATATTCTTCTAAACACAAAAATTAACACCAAAATATTTAACACAAAAAAAGCTAAATCTCCGTAAAACAGGATTTTCACAACTAGCCAGACCAAATCAACTTGACTTAATGAGTGGTCACAATGAGGATTTGGGATTAAATAACACACCTTTCAGGTGTTAATTAACACAATATTATGCATATTATCATCTACTTATTACCAACAAAAAGGCTTTACCTGAAGTACATGTGTAACTCTCCAGGTGTTTTCATAACAATTACCTGTTTTTTATGAAGCTACTGTGGGAAATATACAACCGTCAGGTATGATAAGTATATTGTTTGTATATTGCACACAGGTAAAACAATAGGTATGGAGGCTGAATTAGGATACAGGTGTGATAATCAGTATACCTTAAAGAATATAGCATCCAGGTGAGACAATAGATACGGAAGCTGAGTGCAACAACAGGTGTGATAAGAGATGATACCTGTTCTTTTGTTTACCTCGTATCCTATTGTTTTTGATGTGGGAGTTTGTATATTATTAAGATATTTGTCAAACAATGATCAAGATAACAACTACCTTGTTATTGTCTTCAAAGACTGTTTGATGTTAATGCATGATGAAATTTTAAAAGGAAAAATAAAAAAATTATTTTATTTTAAAAAAGAAAATAAAAAATAATTTATAAATTTTAGCACAATCTGCAAGATGTTTTTTTTTTAAATTCTAATTGTGTTATTTATATTATTATTATAACATGTATTATTATACTATTATTATTCATTATGAGCAAAGAGAGATTTTCTGAGTGTATTCCTTATTTGCCTTCCTGGTGCTGTCCAGGTTAATATTTCCTTTCTTAACACTTGACAAAGGAAACCAATGCTACTAATGTCTTCAATTATTCAATATTTCAAATCAGTTAAAATGTCCAGGATTAAGAATGGCTAAAGGAGAGAAATCTTTTACTAGAAACAGTACCAAGTCCTATTATATGTACTATAATCCAGGCTACCTAAACACTGAAAAAAAAAAAACAAAAACAAAACAAAAAACCTACCTTCATTCAAAATCTAAAATTTCAAATATTCTACCATTTCCAAACAATCTGTTTAAGGTAAGATATTTAGATTACTTTGATTATAATTTACCTTGAACATTTTTAAAAGAGTAAAATAATTATTAAATGAACAACTGCATTACAAATTCACCTAAAATTAATATGTTTGGCTTATGTTTAAAAAATAATCCAATTATTTAAGAAATTCAACAATTCCATTTGCATAAACATTTAAGCAAGTCACTTTTAGATATATGACCTCTAGCCAATAATTTGCTTATCTACTTCAAAATTTTCATCCAACACTTATATCAAAGATGTATTACATGTTTATAAATTAAATTATTACAATTTTTACACGCGAAATAAAAGCGTGTAAAGACTACAAATAAAAAAAAAAAAAAAAAAAAAATAATAATAAATAAATAAAGGGACATTTTTCAAAATTTTCACAACTTTCTGATTTCGAAAACAGTTCAAACCTAATGAAAATCTAGTGTTTTCCCAGTCTCAAGGGAGATTCTGAAGATTTTCTATCATTACTATCATACTTTAAAGATGCTAATTCTAAAGTGAAAGAGTAGAGGGCGTGGGTTGAGTAATGGCATTGAATTTCCAAGTCAAGAATATTTCACTTATATCGAGACATTGCCAGCTAAATACGAAAGTGCTGAAATTTTTTTCAGTGGGTAGAGCTGATGACATAATACAGCAGGGTGTTTTATCATGCCATGTCTACCATAACACAGGACCTTGTTTGTTTTAAGTTTCCATCCAAAAGAACCGTGACTTTCAATTCATAATGCCAGGTGCTTGCCAAAAAAACAGTCACTTCCTACTTTCAAGTCTTGGGTCAGACCTGGTCAATGAATAACAAATATGATCAGGACCTTACACAACTTTTTTGAAAGGAACCTTTTAACAGGTCTCTTTTAAGAATGTTAACATACACCAAATAATGAATGAAACCATTTGTGCAGATTGAACAGACCAAAAAAACTGATGAATCAACAGTAAGACTTTTTAAAGGGTACCTGTAACCAAAAATTTTTTTATCACAGTTGTTTTATATATTATTTAAATATAACAATATCGAAAACCGCATCAAAATTGTTGATAAAATAAAAAAGTTATAGCGGTTTGAAATCCACATTTTTTAACTTTCTCTTTATCGCAAAGTGAAACGCCTCGTTTTAAGTTATAAACGTGTGACGTCATTGCAGTATTAGAAGTAGTGTCTTTACATAATAGACAGTAGTAACTATGATGATATATTGGCGTATGAAGAAGAAAGTAACGACTCTGACATGTACCTATTTATGTCAAATAGTTCGTCATTATTTGGGGAAGCAGTAGACAATCTTATAAGTAATGAATTTTGAGTATATCCGTTATTTATTCTGACCAGAAACGGGCGAATTTGATGAATATATTGAGTCGAGTCCCGACCTACTCGAAAATTGTGACTACATTTGGTTGCATAGCTGTTGAAAAAACGTGACGAGTGTTAACTTGTCAACAACACGAAAAATGATTATATCTGAATTTTTAAAAAAAAAAAAAAAATTATTTTATTAAGTCTGACTGGACAGACTCAAGAAATACGATAAGTTGCATAGCTATAACAAAAAATACGCGATTAGTTTTAACTTGTCGAATACACGACAAAAATTAATTTAATTGTCGACATTTTAAAATGAATTAAATATCAAGTCGGACTGGACAGGCTACCGGATGAATATTATGGAACTTGCTTTGGTGTCATGTGCTGATTTTGAATTTCTATCAAAATAATGCATTCAAAATTACATAAAAATCCAATCGCCTATATGCTTGTTTGTGCAATGTTTATTGACAGTTGAAATTAAATGACCATATGTAGAAAACTTTTAAGTAGTCTGGCGGCAACACATTTCCTTGATAATTGGAAGATGTTCACACGATTAAAGTTTGTAACATAGTTCTTTTCAGCTGCCCGATGGCTAATTAATGCTGGGGTAATTTAAAAGAAAAAAAAAGACAAGATATTCCATCTAAAATTATTTTACGCGAAATATATTATAATTGTTTAAAATGAAATGATACAGATTTTAGATGGGGACCACATTAAAAAACGAGATAATAATAATAATAATAATAATAATTTTATGGATTTGTATATATAGAATAAAGGATTTAAAAATATCACTGTGAGTTATATGTATGCCCAAGGAAAAGTGAAAACTAAAATCTAATATAAAATCTAATAATCTATTATCTAATTAAATGTTGTAAGTAGATCTGTAAACGTGTTTCAAATAGACTATTCTGGTCGTCAATTTTGAATTTTCAATTTTGCCTAAAAGTTACATTTCATTATTATTATTATTATTATTATTATTATTATTATTATTATTATTATTGACATAAAAACTAAAGAAAAATTTCTTTTTCTTACTTTTTAAAATTTTAAAATGAAATATCCTTTTTTTCCGGAGTGAAAACTTTATCATGACTGTATATGACAAATTACGTTTATCAGATAAAATTATTTTACTTTACTCGAACTGTAAATATATTATTGTATATTACAGGTCGTAAGATAACTTTATCAACCTGCAAATCAATTTTGCAAATTATACGTGACATCCTGTTAATTACAGGTGTGGGTCTAAATCTAAGGAATGTGTCTAATATACAAAAGGATTAATAATAATCTTTATTATCGGTACATGTCAAACGAATGTTATCCACTTCATTAAATAGTTTTTCCCGTAAAATAATCATAGAAAGTTAAACTACGAGTTCGTATTTGTCTTATTTTAGTAGTTGGTAAATAATATTCTGTGGAGATATGTTACTGGTATGACGTCACAACACGGGAGCCTCGATATCGACCTTTTTGATTTGGATTACTAGAGATGTATTAGAAAATCGCCGATATCTACGTTATTATGAAATGGAATTTTATGGAATTTTCGCTACAGCCATATTTAAGTACGACGAATAAAATATGTCAAAACTGAAAATCGTTACAGGTACCCTTTAATAGGGGTGAAACAATATACCATAGTAAAAGCTGAACTGTAGTTTTTGATGCTTCCGTTTGTTTTTTGGTTTTGATTTTACTGAAACTGTTGTTCGGTTTGTTGTTTGTTATTTCCTTTGATATGCTAGATGCATCATCTGATTGGTCTGTAATACTTATTTCTGACAAATACCTTCAATTTCATTTAATCGAAAACAATGACACATACAATGATGCAAGTACTTGCAGTGGTATCACAAGCAACAGGCAAGTATGAACTGCAGCATGGATTGGATTAGTTCATGTTACATTGTAATTTATTATTTGATTACCGGTAGTTTATGTTATTAATTTCTTTTACAAGCTCCCCTTCAAATAAGTTTGTTTTTGGCCAATTTCCCTCAATTAATCTATTGTACCACAATACAAACCAAAACAAGGCTAGAATACTGCAATGTGAACCGATCAATGATACATGTATTGTTTCACACCTACATTTAATGCTGATACAGCAAAAAGTAACCTGATAATCATAACTTGAAAAAGGAAATCATGTGTGCCTAGTTACAATATATTCAATCAACTTTATCACAGATTAATCTTTTTCTGTAATTTTGTATTAGATGACTTCATTTTTTCATGTTGTGGCAGGTTAAGATCAGGAACTGATAATCAATAAATATCAAACTTTGTTTTAGACAACAGACTTCTATGAAAAATTTGCATAATCCACCATCACTATCAGAGATACTCAAACAGTAGTTTTCAGTATTCTTTCATTGAAAAAAATGGTTAATTACAACTATGACGACAGATTAAGACAGTGGTTTGCTTCTTAATTCAATTAATTCATTGTATAAAAATTTTGTATACATACATTATTTTGAAATATTTTACATAAAATGGGTTGGGGTACAAATCAAATTCTCGTACATCTTTGTTCTTTGTGAATAAAGAAATTTATTTCCTGGTTGAGGCATATGTTGTTGGTATCAACAGCTTTGTGTAAATAATTTACAACTATAAATTTAAACAATTAGTAGACAATGTTTGACTCAATTCACACTGTACATATTAACTATTGTTTTATTTCATAATAGTAATTTTGGTCATTGCCATTTTATATTTAATATGATTATTGTAATCAATATAAAATTGTATCAAAGTTAATAAGTATTATTTTTATTTGTAATCCATATGAATGGGACTATGAAAATTAATTGGTGAAACATTTTCAATAGAAAACCAAAAGAAAAACACTTAAATTCACCAAGTGGATATTGAATTATAACAACTGGGGACGCCTTTGATTAAATCTAACGCCTTTTCTTGCGTATACAAACACTTCATTATAAGGAACAATGCGATTGATTTTGCATGGCAGGTGCCCGTTCAAAACATGGCTTCATTTTGCTATACACGGTGTATCACACATACGGTATTAACAGTTTAAAGATTCATTTTTTAAATGTTGATGTATCCTACAATGTTGTTCTTACCTATCGCGTAAAAACATTTTCTTCGGCGCATTTTTCTTCCCTTATTCCCCACAAAAACATTATGTGGCCATTTAAAATTCGCGTCTTACCCACAATGCATTGCTGTGTTATCGAAAATGAATCCCCATCTCATGTAGACCGACGCCGATCAATCGTAGCTATGTGTGGCTGTGAGTAATAAACTAAATAAACTATTTACATGTAATTTTTCTGAAATTTCAACCTGTAACATAGAAATATTTTTCAAACTTTTATTAACAAATTGAAAACAATATCATTTTTTTTTAAAAAAATGTGGATAAGTATGCAATGATTAGGGAATTGTCAAACATTTAAAAAGCAACATGATAATGATCATCATAATGATTAATAATTAATTCAATAAACATTTATATAAACATTTTAATGAATATTTCATAAATACATGTAATTACTTATTAGTCAATAAATATTTAATAAGCATTAAATTAATATTTAATAAATATTTAATAAATATATAGACAAATATTTAATAAATATATAGACAAATATTTAATAAGAATTTAGACAAATCAGAGACATATATTACTCTCTGGACAAATATTTAATAAGAATTTAGATAAATTTTTTAAATAAATTTTTAGATAATTTTTTTTGATAAATAAATTAATCTTTTATAAATAATTTAATACATGTGTTATAAATTTTTTTTTTTTTTTTTTTTCAATTTGCAGACGAATGAACGAAAAAACGCTGTGAACGAACGTAATGTAGGATTATCCAGTTCTTCTATTTTACTGAATACTAGTGATTTAAATTTGATGAACTATATGTATATAGTGTCGGAACTTCCATGTTCTTTTTACAATTTTTGATTTTATATTTCTAATTTCATATATTTATAAAAATCTACAGGATTCTGTAATGCCATACTGTAAATGATGCAGCTAACATTATTAATTTGAGTTTTCACTTTTTTTGAAATGGAAGAAAGAAAAAAAAAAGAAAAAAGAAAGAAAAAGTGAAGGAAATTGATACCGCTTAATCGTTTTGTCTAATCAGCAACACAAGGGTTTTAATATCGAGTGTTAACCGAATTTTTTCTTAGCTGTTATTTAGCTAAAGATGTAAAGCATGACGTTTGTATTACCAGAGACATATATTACATGTAATATATGTCTCTGGTATTACGACGCACTCTATGTTTTCCTTGTCACTTGTAAATAAAAATTTTAAAAAGTTATAAAACAAATAAATATTAAAACTAATGCATTTTACTCTTTAAGGTAACCAAAGACGTATATACTGTATATCCGTAGTACAAATCTCTGAGGTAACCCAAAGAAAGTTTGCCACTTTCTGAAAATCGGAAATTTTCCTTTAATGTTCGATCATCCATGGTTTGGAACTCTTTACTGCACTGTCATGTATCTTTTGATGGATTTTATTAAGTGTGACCATGTTGATCAGGCCATTGAAAAAGTTGTGAAAAGTAACCAAAACCCAACACCATGATCAGCCAAATGGCCGAGGCACAAAGAAACTCATCGTAACCGGAACCGAGGCATAAGCAATAAACGCGCTCAAGCCCAGTAAAAATCTGAAAAAGGGACATCTTGCAGATTTTTTTTTTTTAAATTCTAATATAGAAAATGTAATCCCCTCTTGTGAAAAGTGGTCGCGATTGTATGGAAGTTAAGCATCAAACTTTTAAGCCACGTTGAGTCTTATCACTGCCAATCGCAAGTGAGAAAGGTCACTAGTTAGGATTTGATTAAAATAAAATGAAATAAAATAAAATAAAATAATAAAATAAATAATAAAAAAAATAAATAAATATCAATTAATCAATCAATCAATCAATCAGCCACAGTCAATCAATCAATCAATCAATCAATCAGTTTGAGATTAGCGCATGACGACACGATAGCCGAATCAAAATTTTAGCAGTAAATACAGATTTCTGAGAATTTAGACTCTATTTTAGTTTTGGCGGGAAAACAGTAACTTCAGAACTGTTTACTGCGTATTTCGTTTATGAAAGTTATACTTGTTCAAATTCTGTACATCCATGTCTACCTGGATCACTTACACGAAATTATCATTCCTTATGCGAACAACACGCAGCTTAACTACATCACATTCGCCAACTACCAAATTCGCCAATCGCTATTTGAATTGTATTATAAATATTTACTATCCTAATACTATTGACAGACTTAATCGCCGATCACATCTTAAACCAACAAGACGTGACTGACTTTCCGATACCAACAGAAAAATCCTTCCAGTTATTTAAGCTTTTAAGATTAAGTTGTACTTCAACGACTGTCATTGACAATGTTTAAACGGCGATTTTTTCATTAGTCATTCACTCAGCGACTTTTAAAACGTTGCTGATTAATCGGATAATCCAAATTGAATTATATAACACACTATGGTGAATTTCGGGGTTGGGCTACTCACTTTTTTTAGACCGTATTTTTGGAATATCTCTAACTTTTCCATACTTTCAACGTAAATTCTAGTTCCGAAAGAATCATATCCTTTCTTCATTAATGTTAACCTATTTAAAATAAACCATTCACGGTACAATTTCAAAAATATGAAATCTAACGAAAATAATTTAAAGATTATTTATAAGATTCATAATTAAAGACTAGAATTTGATTTTAAATATAGATTACTGTTACAAAATCCTATTTTACTCTTGCATTTTTTTAAAAATTACCAGAAGGAATTTATTTGACCCAATTTTAGTATTTTTCAGATCGGTAAATTTTGATTTTGGTGCGTTACCAATTAAACAATATGACTTCTAAAGGCGAAATTTGTTTTCGGAGAATTTCATGTTGTGTGATAACCGGTGCAAGTAGAGGGTTAGGAAAAAGCATTGCACTTAAATTCGCGGCAAAATTTCCAGCAAAATCTGTATTTATTTTACTTTCGCGTGACACGGCCTCTCTTAGTGATGTGAAACGGGAAATAGCCTTGATTAATCAGGGGACAAAAACCGTAACAAAAGAATTTGATCAAAGTCTTCTCAATCAGGCGAATTTTGATTCCCTTTTTCAAGATGTATTCCGCGACAACGGGCTCTCTGTGTCTGACTTTGAACAAGCAGTGATGATACATAACGCTGGAACTGTTGGGGACATTACAAAATACGTTCGAGACGTCACAGATGCCAAAAAAGTAAAAGAAAATTTTGACATTAATGTTTCTGGGATGATCCTTTTGAATGGTGCATTTTTGCAGATGTTTAAAAAAGAATTAGTCAAACACAGAATTGTCATTAATATTTCCTCACTTGCTGGAATACAGCCTGTCAAATCATGGTCATTATATTGTTCAGGTACTAGTTTTATTAATCTCTTTATTCTGTCTTGATAAAATTATCCCTTTGTAAAATCTTTATGTGTATAGAGATTGGAGACCTTTTTATGTGAAATAAAAATGGCATTGTTATCTTACGGTACCATAACATAACATAAAGAAACCAATATTAAATAGGCCTTGACCTCGTTTTCAACAAATAATTTTTTTTTTATTAAGCCATCTTTAATTCTATTTCCATTCCTTCTGATACAATGTTAATATTGAGATGTTGGAGACACATGAATTTACAGAAATTTAAAAGGAGTAATTAAATGTAATGTATAATTATAGCAATTTAATTATAATATTTTAGGTAAAGCTGCCAGGGATATGTTTTTCAGAGTATTAGCCTCAGAGGAACCTGATATAAGAGTACTTAATTATGCTCCGGGTCCGTGTGACACCGAAATGCAGAAAAAATGTAGAGAAGACACTCGAGATCCAGAAGTAAAAAACATGTTTATTTGTAAGTGTATATAATTATATGAAATTTGACAAGTTTCTGATGATTTGATTGGTTTAAAGATAAAATAATGTTTTGTTCATTTCACAATGATTGAAATGCTTATAAGCCACACCTACTCACTTGCCAAATAGTTTTTGATATCCTTCCTGTAAAGTTTCAGATATTGTTGATGGTAATCCAAATCAATGCACATAATCTTCCTTGTTATTTAAATTGAATTTTCTTGCCTCTAGTTTGATTCCATTTGAAATTCCATACATAATAAATTCACCCTCATACATTTACCTTCTCACTTTGTCATTTGACTACCAGTAAAAAATTAAGTTACCATAAATTTCAGCAACATTGAGATAACACCTAATTCTTTTTCATTCCAGCTTTGCATGAAAAGAAAGGACTATTAGATTGTGACACGTCCATCTCAAAACTTATACAGATTTTGGAGAATGATACATATGAAAGCGGAGCACATGTAGATTTTTATGATTAGTTGAAAAGATGGGTCATATGGGACTTAATTGAGCAATGGTAGAGAGGCATAGCAATATAGATACAGTGGAATCTTTCTATACTGAACACTCTTTAGACCAAATGTTTTATTTTCAGTTTAGAGAGGGTTTTTGCTTACAAAGGTTGATTTACACAGAATTGTTAATGAATTGTATTTAATTGATTTTCCTATCAAATTAGTTCTTGCTAAACAGGTGTTCAATTTGCAATGGTAGATTTAACAGGCTTAATACTGAGTAATTAATTTTTTCAAAAGGTTACTGTAAAATCACAATTGTTCTTGGAGAAATAAATTTTCACTATTTTTGACTTTGGTTTGTAAATACCATGAAATTTAATGTCTGCAAAATTGTGTACTCACCTAGCTGGAAACATTAAATGAAGCCACTAACATGATACCACAAAATGTTTTCTTGATTAATTATTTTTTTTCAAAATGACATAACCAGGAAGTTTAAACCTCATAAATATTGATGATTCTATAGTAGTTCAAATTAAACAAGTTTTCAGTTTACCAAGGCACAGGTTCCATTGTATTACAGTTACCATTCAGGGCTTTAAAACAGTGAGTATATGTCGGATACTTTACATTACAATATGCAGTAAAATGTGTGTTGTAATTGTCTCATTGTGAGTAAAAAATGTTAGAGAATATTTATATAATTGTTGATCATTGTGTTAAAGAATTATAGTGTTTATTACCAAGGACCAAACTGATCCAATTTATGTTTTTTTAGACCAAAATGGACCACGACAGAAAATTATGGAACAGTTATTTAAACTATAGACTATTTCATTTGTAAGTGAAGAAATTAAAATATAGTAAAAAAAAAATGTAAGTTAACGAAGAAAAGATACAAAAATAAAAGTCAGTTATTCATCCACCTATCATACACTGCCATATACACATTTTCACCTTGCAATAGCTGTTGGTTCTCATTTTAATATTGTTTTGAATATATTTTTATGACTGGGTTCAAAAACATGTTTATTCAATTTAGAATTTTCAAAGTATGATTGAATGTTTTTTGCATGTGATTTTTTGATTGTGTTCAAATGTAATCTGTATTAATTTTAGATGATTTTTTTTTCATATTGTTATGACTGCTTTTGCAGTTTTTAATGACAAGATTATGTTAATTGTTAAATGATTACTAGTGTCTATTATTGAAATTAAGTACATTTACTTGTGGTAACTACAATGCTGGGATTTCAGAAAACTTCCACAACCTGCAGTCACTTATAAGCTTGTATGTATGTACACTGTAATTTTGCATAATTTTTTAGAAAAATGAATGAGTTGAGTAATGGTGTTTAACATCCCAGTCAAGAATATTTCACTTATATCGAGACGTCACCAGCTATAGGCGAAAGTGCAGAAATTTTCCATGTGTGTTGTGATGATGGCATTATACAGCAGCCACGCTTGCCATGACACGGGACCTGGTTTATTTTAAATTCCCATCTGAAAGAACCGTGACTTTCATTTCGTAATGCCGAGTGCTTGGCGAAAGAACAGTCACTACCCACTTTCAAGTCTTGGGTCAGACCCAGCCGGGGTTGAAATCCATGACCTCCCACTTACGGAATGAGCACTCTACCAACTGAGCTACCACAGTGGCATGGAAAAATGAATGAATTACAAGAGTTAAAAATTTATATTTAGACAAATGTATAAGTTTTGTTGATCAAAAAGTGTAATTTTAACAAGGGACCTTAAGATTTCTATTTAATATTTGTCCCAAATTTTATATTATATTATGGTATTTGTGCAATTATTGATTTCTTTGAAAAATATTTTACATGTATTTTTTAAAACTGAAATCTTTGTTGTATATGAATGATTTTCTTGTTCTTTATAACACATAGCATCAATAAAACCTAATTTTTGGTGTTTTTTGGACAAACCATTTAGAATAATGGATTTTGCAAAGAATAAATTTTTCTTTGATTGAGCCTTGGTGGCAAGTGGTCTAAAGACATTAGCTAACTGTCATACAGATTACTGTGAATAGATTTGAATCCCAGTTGGCAATTTCTAGTGTTGCAGTGAAACACCATTACATTGTAAAAACATTTCTTATTACAATGTACACTTAAAACTTCTGTTGCAGTGTGACACCATTCCACTGTAAACAATTCTTCTGATACTATAATTTATAACTGCTATTGCAGTATACAACCATTCCATCCTAAAACATTTCTTATTGCACTGTAAACTTAAAACTGCAGTTACAATGTAACACCATTCAATTGTAAAACATTTCTTATGTTACAATGTTGATTTATAACAGATTTTGCAGTAAACCACCATTCCATTGTAAAACAATTCTTATGTTACAGTGTACATGCAAACTGGAATTGGAATGTAAAATCATTCCATTGTAAAACAATTCTTATGTTTCAATGTACATTTATAACTCCTATTGCAGTGTACCGACATTCCATCCTAAAACATATCTTGTTACAATGTAAAAGAAAAACTGCAGTTACAGTGTAACACCATTCCTTTGTAAAACAATTATTATGTTACAATATTAATTTATAACTGTATGCAGTAAACCACCATTCTACTGTAAAACAATTCTTATTACAATGTACATTTATAACTGGTTTATACATATATTATACAATATCTATGATTTTTTAATTTTAAATTTTTTGTTTTTATTGTGACAGGGTAATTTAAGTGATTAGATATTGCATTTAATTATGTATTTAATTATATATTTTTGATAATTTTATGATAAATTATATGTTAACATTTTGACAGATTTGTTATGATAAATTATATGTTAACATTTTGACAGATTTGTTAAAGTTATTTCCCTTTAGTTTGTTCCTGTGCGCTGTTACTACTATATTACAGGTATTTGTCTCATCTCACTATTTTCCTGTCTCATCTCCTTATTTTTTACCTCTTAAAAAGCACTGTAAAACCTAATTTTGAATGCATATTCTTTGGTTGATGTAAATTAAAAATTATGCGGAGCATGGTCTTTCGAAATTTAATATGGCCTCTATTACAATAAATAAAACACACACACACACACCCACACACATTTAATAAGACAAGCTTGTTAACTTTTTTTATTTCGTTTCGTTTTAGGGAGGGTGTGAGCTTGTTGGCCAAATGGTCTAAAGTAGTACAGACCAAAGGACCTCCCATTTCCTAGGTTCGAATCTCACTTGGGCAGATCAAAGTTTGATAATTAAAATTTATTATATTGCTTGTTGAAGGTTTTAAGATTTTTTTTGATACTCTTGTATCCTGTATCCTCTACCATCCCAGAACTGACCACCTCTATATAAGTGAAAGAATCTTGATAGGGCATCAAACACCATTACTTGGATTCTTGTGAATCTCCACTCCACTCATTTTGTTTATTTTCAGACCTTTACACCCCTAGTTGAAGTTTAAAGCTGTTGTGACCACTTTAAAGGTGTGCTATTTTATACTTTTTTCTTCCCTCTTCACACTTCTTGTTCCCTTCGTCTCCTTACTTCCTGTACAAGTCCTTTCCCTTAAGTTATTTTCTCAAGTCTACTCCAAGTGAAGAGGTATGAAGTAATGGTGTTTTACACCACAGTCAAGATTCTTTCACTTATATCAAGGCAGTAGCTTCTGGACAGGAGTAATAGTGTTTTAGATTCAAGATTTTTTCACTTATTCGAGACAATCAGTTCTGGGGTGGAGTGGAGTAAACTGGAGTACCAAGTGAAAACCACCATTGTTCCATAAGTAAATTGACAAACATTTTAACAACAGGATCTGCCCGAGTGTATTCAAACCTTGGTAGTGAGAGGTGCTGTGATCCGTAAGCACATGTTTTTGCCCATGACACTTCGGTTCCTCTATACCAATTGTCTCATGTTACAGTATTAATGTAATTATTATAACTATTATTTTATAATTTTATCTTGATAAACTCTGATTTTGAAATTAATGTGTTGTTTTGTTATCACTTTACCTGCAAAACTTGCAGAAGTGTGTATGTTAATACTTGTATTTTTAGGACGGCATGTGCTGGTACCGAATATAAATAGTTGTTGGTTAAATTTCTTTTGATAGACGACTATAGCAACATGTATGTAGGCAAGCCTTATTGTTTTTCAGAGTTTTTGTTAAATGACTTAATTTCCTTTATTATTTATTTAACCATAGTACAGCCAATTTTTCTTAGCATTGAACATTTAACAAGGACACGAGTGTAGAAGCGAGTCAGTCAGTATTCTTTGGCTTTTGTGATCAAGTGGTTTAAGTACCAGATTTAAAGACTACAGTAGTATCTGAACCACTAGGTCATGCCATCGTCTCGGCTTAGAGACCTAGAAACTTGATTTTGTTCGTTGGTTGAGCGTTGTTTTATGTCACATCAGCATTTTTCACCAATTCATAATAAGACAAATTTGAATAACCTCGAGAATTTACCCTCAACAAAATTTAATGTGGTGGGAGAATGCTAAGGTTTTTTCCACCATCCTAGAAGTGACAACCTCAACGTAAATGAAATAATCTTGATTGGGACACCAAATATCATTACTCTAGTCCACCCCTCTTTGGAGTAGACTTAAGAAAATAACCGAGGGAGAAAACTATTACATAAAGTAAGATTGATTGATAAAATGGAGTTTTACATCCCGGTCAATAATATTTGATTTACATCAAGACATCACCAGCCATAGGTGAAGTAGCAGAAATAATGTCCTTTCCAGTGCTCTAAGGGCAATGTGCAGGGAGGGTTCTTTAAAGTGCCATGCCTGCCGTGACACTGGCTATAGTTTTTAAGGTCTCATCTGAAGAACCTCATGACTTTCATTTTTATGAGTGCTCAGCGAAAGAACAGTCGCTACTTATTTTCATGTCTTGGTTAGACCCGGCCGAGGTTCAAACCCTCAACCTCCCACATATGAAGTAGTAAGGAGAGAAAGGTTGGTTTGTTGAATGGATGTTTTACATCACAGCAGCTATTTGTGATGAGACAATTATATTGAACTTGAGGATCAATCTTAACACAAGTTCATGTGGTGAATGATTATGCTAAGTGTTCTGATCTGCATTGTACTAGTGTGCACTTATGGCAACCTTTCGAGTGCTAGATTTACTCCACCTGCAATGTTGCAGATAGACATCACAAACGACTTCATCCAGTTATACTGGTGCTGAGCCAACCAGTAATGGATAGGCATTTATATGTATTTGCCTCTTTAATTTTGTGATTTTTATATGAAGATAAAGTCAAACTAATAAAAAAGGCTTGTGTTTTATTACTTAAAACTCTGTGTAACATAAACAAATACAAATATTAGACAACAAATCTAAAATGCTGCACTACATATAGTAAACAATAAATTATCAGTTTTTTTATTATACAAGTAATAAATATATTAAATAAATATTTATAAAATCATTTAAACCTGCAGTTTTTTTTAATTCATATACTCTGCACTATTTTAATAATGAATCTAAATCAGAATTATATGCAATTTGAATCATCATTTGATTTTACTTCAATTCAGATCTTGATTTCATGAATAGTCTCCCTTGATCATCCTAATACCAAAAGTAGAGATGACCATGATTAAGACAGGTCAAGTACAGTTATAAAGACTGTCAATACTGAGGTTGTGGGTTTGAATCCAGTCTTTGGCTCACCTGAGACAGGTCTTTCTGTTTTCTTATTGATGGTCAGTGGTTCTCGGTGGTTCTTCAGTGATCTATGATACTCTCAGTACACTTTGCTAAAGATAGAATGGTTTTTCTCTGGGTACTCTGATTGCCTCAACCATCCCAGAAGTTCCAACCCAAGTGTAAGTGACAGAATCTTGACTGAGGCAGGGTTTTTTGGGTATTCAAGTTTTCTTCCATCATCCTTAAACTGTCAACCTTAGGTGAGAGAATTTTGACTGGGCACTCCAGTTTCCTCTACCATCCTAGAACTGACCACTTCAATATAATTCAAATAGGGTGTATAATACTATGACAACAATTCAATCTACCCCATTCAATATTCTCGGGTCACATAAATGAAACAATCTTTAATGGTGCCATAAACACTATTACCATGGCAACAGAAAAAAAAATCAAATATAAAAATGCTTACCACAGAATGGTAACAAATTATACACTATCAATAAAAAAGCCAAAGTCACAAACACAAAGCATGCACATAAATACACACACACACACACACACACACTCTCTCTCTCTCTCTCTCTCTCTCTCTCTCTCTCTCAAAAATCTGTACAGGAAATGCATTTTTGATAAAACATGATTACCCTTTTGACCTTCAAATTTCATTAAGAAATTTCTATATTCTGACATTATCAGCTTTTTTCTTCTTGTTCTTTTTTCTCCAAAGATCCATCTTTCACATCACCATTATTATCATTAGCTGAGTTGTCATCTACCTTAGTCAGCTGTTGGTTCCACATATCTGCATAATGACCATCTTGTGATAATAATTCTTCATGTCTATGTCAAATAAAATAGTGATAATTCTAATGAAATGCAACCTGTTTGTAACATGGATTTTCATTGGTTACTTTCCTTCAGTTTTGTAAAACGAAGGAAGAGATTCTTAAAAACATCAAATTTTCATTTGGAAATTAGATAAGGAATAACTTATGTTTTTAACATGTTTATTATGCACATCATGAAGTGCATCATGTGCTTGGTTGCATAGTTTATTGGAATATAAGGTGAAAAATTAGTGCATGAGTTTAAGTTAATTTTGTATTGCAGTATGATCTAATCAAATTTAGAAATTACATTGTAAATTATTTAAAAATATCAATATAGTTCAAACTAACAGATTAAACATTTTTGAATAGATACAGATACCCTTTACCTTTTTCAAATGACGGTTTCAACTTATTTTATTATATGACTCAATTCTGAATTAATCAATGAAATGAGATTCAATAAGTAAAAAATTTATTCTAAAACTGTAACATTTTTGGCAGATTCTAGGCCTAGCTAGTATTACACTTCTGCACTTTGTTCCCTGGATGGGGCATAAAATTATTCTTATACCAGACTTTTAAAATGTTTTTCTAGAGATCCAATCTTGACCCTAAAAGATGTGATCTTTGCATTTCAGAGTCACATTCTTGGAAGAGTACATGTGATCAATTCTCTAAACCAATCAGAACTGTGTACATGTTATCAATTCTTTCAACCAATCAAATCTGTACGTGTTATCAATTCTTTCAACCAATAGGAACTGTGTACATGTTATCAATTCTCTCAACCAATCAGAACTATGTTAACAAGTCTTGGCACAAGAATCATAAGAATAAATATAGACTTAATTTTTGGTGGTGGGACTCAAGAACAAGACAGCCAAGTGAATTGTGATATGAACACAAACAAAAAACTAAGGAAACTGACTGATATTTGCTTACAACTAGATATAAGCTGTACTATTGCAACAGAAAACTCTTTTATATAGAAACAAAGCATGCATATGATTCAAACAGCAGATTTTAAATAAATTTTATCAAAGTTTTGCAAGTTTACTGAATTCTACAGCTCACTACAGGAACTTAACTGATGTAAGTTCCAAGAAATGTATTTTTTATTTTGATATCTTTTTTTAGCTAAATGTAAGAACATGTTTGTACTGGGTAAATCAAAGAAAATATCTCAATTTTCTTAAAAGATCTGAGGTCATTTACCAAAGCCCGCCATAATTTTGTCTTATCCAGTTCCATATGTTAATTTGTTCTTAACAGCGTGGATGGTAACTGTAGACTTTTGGTGAAAAGCTGGATAATTATTTTCGCGGAATTGTATTTGATTACAATATAGTGAAAATAAAGCCCCCACAAATATTAAGCATTATACAGTACCTAAAATTAGGTTTTTGCCTTATTTTAAACAATGATGACTTTTGTGCAATCTACCGAAACCACAACTCTTTGGGAACAGGGGGCCTCGGTGGCCGAGTGGTCTAAAGCGCATGATTATATATAACAGCACCTCTCACTGCCTAGCTTCAAATCCCACTCTAGACAGATCCTATGTGAGAAAGTTTGTCAGTTGGCTTGCCAAAGGTTGGTGGTTTTCTCCAGGCACTCCTCCACCATCTAAGAACTGACAGCCTCGAAATAAGTGAAAGAATCTTGACTGGGGTGTAAAACACCATTACTCACTCTCTTTCGGAGCACTCAGGTCCAGGTTTTTTTCTCTTTTCCCCTCTTGTTTCTGGTTAAATATCAGCCTTAATAATAAATGAATATAATCCAATTTCTACTTACGTTCCTCTTTCTACAATTTCCCCCTCTTTCATAACCAGAATTTGATGTGCATTTATGATGGTTGATAGTCTATGGGCTACAACTATAGTTGTTCTGTTTTCACAAACTCTGGCTAGTGATGCTTGGATATTTCTTTCCGTCTTTGTATCTAAAGCTGAGGTTGCCTACAAATACATGTGTAAAAATAGATACCAGTAATATATTGCTATATTAAAACTGCAAATTTTTCAATTTTCTGATTTTTTTTTTAATTTTCTAAAAATAATTTAAAAAAAAAGATAACTTTTAATCATGATCTGTATTCATTTTCTAAAATTTCATTTCTATTAGCTGCAAATAAATGGACCCCTCTATTGGGTTGGTAACTTGATTAAAGTGGTGATAATGAATCAATTTTGAACTGCAATATTATCTCCTATCTTCATATTTTCTTGGTCACTTTTCCTACCTCATCTAGAAGAACTATAGCAGGTGCTTTCAGCATAGTTCTTGCTATAGCTACTCTTTGCTTTTCTCCACCACTTAACTTTAAACCTCTTTCTCCAACAACTGTCTCATACTCTGAAATATATATGGATATGTGATATTTTAAGATTTATTTAATTCCTTCAGAATATACTTGTATACTGTATGTATGCAACTCTGATTTTTATTTGTATAAATATATATAATAAATGTTACATAATGTGTTTATGGATCAAAAGCACAGCTCCGATAAATTATAGATGACCCTCTTAGCAAACGTTTCAATTCTGGCATAGTTCTTTTACGAACCATGTTGATGCTCAGTGGTAGAATGCCTTAAAAACAAAAGATTAAGAATTTGATTGCGTCATGTATAAGAGTTAAACATTTGAGATACTTCTTCATCTGGTGCTCAGCATTAAAAGGATAGAGTATTGACTGGTTCACCTTGTGCCAGGAAAATGTGACAGGGGACTTGTATGCTTGCCTTCAGCATAATGACTCAGTAAGCTAGCACCTTCACACAATAAGTTACCCTGAATGTGTGCTAGACGGACCTTCAGACAATCTTGCTCATCTTGCGTGTACACAAACTTGTTCTTATGTTAAATCTTGGAGATTGATAACCTTGCTCTTATGTGAAAAAAGCACTGCAGTAGCTCAGTTAAAAGAGTGCTTGCTGCATAAGTGGGAGGTCATGGCTTGGAACCCCAACTGGGTCTGACCCAACACTTGAAAGTGGGTAGTGACTGTTCTTTTGCCAAACACTTGGCATAATGAAATGAAAGTCAAGGTTCTATTAGATAGGAACTTAGAATATTCAGATTCCGTGTCACAGTAGGCATGGCACAATAAAGAACCCTGCTGTATAATGCCATCAGCACACAGCACAGGCAAAATTTCTGCACTTTTGTCTATAGCTGGCGATGTCTCAATATAAGTGAAATATACTTGACTTGGACATTAAACACCATTATTCAACTCAACTCTTATGTGATTAGCTGAAAAATTGCAGATGTGATGTTAAACAATATTACAGTAGAACTTCGATAACTCGAAGTGCTCGGGACTTCGCTGGGGACTTCGAGTTATCGGGTGTTCAAGTTATCGAAGTTGAAGGATGATGTCCAAGAATGGTGTCACCTTAATATATGTTTTCCACTACAGAAATCTTGATGTTTTAAACAGTTACCTGTACTCGAATGTGAAAAAAAAGTAAAAAGATAATTTTTAAAGAAAATACAATAAATAATTTATTAAAGAATTGATATTGACGGTTAAAGCGTGCGAAACGTGTTATTTTATTATAAAATCACGATACATGTATATACGAACAACGAAATCGGAAATCAGATATATGTACATGTTTATCAAAATGCTCATTTTTTACATTCGTTAGAAAGTACGAACAGAAACTTAATGAAATCATAAAGCAGTGCAACAAGTCATTTAAGATTTTAATGCAGTCGTGAGTAAAACGGGGTTATTCGTTTTAATTAAGCTTGGAGAACTTGGCTTCTTTTATTACAGTAGAGGATTAGCATACCTGTTAGGCTTAATTGTCTGTGACGGTACTGGATATTAATCCGTTAATTGATAATAATTAATATGGTAGATAACAAGAACTACTCGGTTATTTTCTCTTCTATAACTGTAGCCAAATTACCGATATGTGATTTCTCTGATCGTTTTATTAAACGAGCCATTGATCATACACTGTTAGAAAAATTCGAGTTTTTGAAGTTAATTTTAATAGATTTTTAAACTACAGACCAAATTTTTACTTCGAGTTATCGGGGGTATTCGAATTTTAGAAGTTTGAGTTATCGAAGTTTTCCTAATATAGTTTATATAGAAAACCGGTCGGGACAAAATAAAGACTTCGAATTATCCGTGGTATTCGAGATATCGAAGTTTGAGTTATCGAAGTTCTACTGTATAACCAACCAATACTTACTGTTGGGAAATGTTAATATTCTGGCGTGTATATCTGCAGCATCAGCAGCTTGTTCCACTTCTTCATCTGTTGCTGCTACTCGCCCATATCGTATGTTATACATGATGTTATCATTAAATAATACCGTGTCCTGAGGTACCACTCCAATACGTTGTCGTAATGACTCTTGTTGTACCTGAAATATACAGATTAGTAGAGAAAAAAGAAAGAAAGAAAAAAAAGAAAGAAAGAAAGAAAGAAAAAGTACAGTGGTTTCCCATTCATTCTATATTCGACTTCGAAATGTGTCATTGAACAATTTAAATTCAACATTTATGTTTTTTAAATTCACACAAAGAACAAGTAGTATATAATATTGGTGCCTTAACTATCCACATAAAATATTATTTTATAAATAGTATTTTCAATCTTAAACAACTTCAATATACTGTAGGTCCTATTGGTATTTCAAAAAAAAAAATTCAAAATACAAATACCATAAAAATCATCATTTTTTTTGAAGAAGAGTGGAGTAATGGTGTTTTACACCCCAGTCAAGAATCTTTCACTTATTTTGAGACGGTCAGTTCTGGGATGGTGGAGGAAACCTAAGTGCCCTGAGAAAACCACCAACCTTCGTAAGCAAACTGACAAACTTTCTCACACTAGGATCTGTCCCGAGTGGGATTCTAGGCAGTGGGTGAGAGGCGCTGTGAGTTTAAAGCGCGTGCTTCAGACCACTTGGCCACCGAGGCCCTTTTTTTTTTTTTTTTTTTTTTGGAACCAAAGGTCAAATGTTAAGATCACAAGTATAAATCTTAGCAGTTATAATAACCCTGGAAATGTTGGGGTGACAAGGTCTTTTTTTTCAAGGGACAGGTTTATATGAAAAAAAAAAAAATAAAATTAGATAAATAAAATAAATAATAAATAAATAAGTAAAAAGATAAAATAAATAAATAAATAAATAAATAAATAAATAAAAACCAAAAATATTTTTGACATCATTTAAAATTGTTTTTAATCATGCTAATTGATTTTGTTTCACACAAAATATTTGAAAGTCCTGGCCTTGAGGGTCATAACACTTACTGTAGCTATATTCTGTCCATCTATCAATATAGTACCACTGTTAACATCATAAAATCTAAACAACAATCTTATAATTGTACTTTTACCACTTCCTGAATGTCCAACCTAGTGAAAAAATATAAATACAGAGTTGAGTTTGGTTGAATAATGGTGTTTAATGTCCCAGTCAAGAATAATTCAATTATAATGAGATGTCACCAGCTATAGGTGAAAGTGCGGAAATTTTGCCTGCGGTTTGCACTGATGGCATTATACAGCAGGGTTCTTTATCGTGTCATGCCTGCCGTTACATAAGACCTTGTAAAGTTCCCAAACAAAAGAACCATGGCTTTCATTTCATACTGCTGAGTGCTTGGCTAAAGAACAGTCATAACCCACTTTTATGACTGTGATCAGACCCAGTCAGAGTTCAAACCCAGGACCCCCCACTTACAGAGCGAGCACTCTACCAACTGAGCTACTGCAGTGGTTTGTATAAAACAGAGACTACATGTATATATTTATAAGTGTCCAACCTAGAGTAAAATGTACATTAAACAAATATTTAATATTCCAGATGAATATATGTTATACAGAGATTTATTTTTACAAAGCCACATGAACAAACATGTCTGAGTAAATAAGCATATATGTACATATCAAAAAATTTCAAAATGTAAAAATATAGCATCAAATAGGACATAAAATGATACCCCCATGTTGTCGAAAGCAAATAATCTATGAACATCTTTTGTTTGTTTGTTTTTTCATTCATTTATTCATTCATTCATTCATTCATTCATTCATTCATTTATTCATTTTGTTACAGTAATGCACAATTATCTGCATATTTATTTAAATTAATAATGTACCAATTGACTTTTGAGAACTTTTTAAACTACAGATGAGATTGTACTGAATACAAATCCATATTTTATACATGTAATACCAAGCCATTTTGCAAAGTTTGAAAAACAGAATTTGATTTTTTAACCTGTCCTAAGGTATCATCTGAAAACCATCAGCTAAAAGAAAAACTGAAGAACAGACATATACTTGGTGAGAGAGAGAGAGAGAGAGAGAGAGAGAGAGAGAGAGAGAGTGAGAGGAGAGAGGAGAGAGAGAGAGAGAGAGAGAGAGAGAGAGAGAGAGAGAGAGAGAGAGAGAGAGAGAGAGAGAACAATGCAGAGGTCAGAATTTTTGTCAGTTTACCTTTAGCAGATGGAATCTTGATATAAACTGATATAAGTGTTAGTGAAATATTCTTGATTGGGACTCCAAACCCCATTCAATCAATCAGTCAAGTGTAAAATAGAAGAAAAGCAATTTATTACAACTTGGCAACAGATAATGCAACCAAAAACAAACAGCAAATAAAAGAAACAGCCAAACATGACGAATAAAACAAACACATATTGAGATCACTGCTTATAATATTCCTGACTTTAGTTGGACTCTAGATTTATCGTAAAGTTCAAGGGTACTCTAACTTACCAGGGCATAGGTCTGTCCTGCAGGAACATGAAATGATACATTCTTTAAAATCTGTTTACTGAAAGGGAAATATATCAATAGCTTAATACTTCAATTATGAATACATCCATCATTTATATCAGTTAAACTGCTATATATGACTCTGCTCTGGCAGCATTTTTAAGAATATCGATTGTAAATATTTTTTCTGTCTTTATGGAAATATAACTGTTTTAGACATGTTAAAAATCCTATAGGTAGGATATGCAAAAAAAAAAAAAAAAAAAAAAAAAAAAAAAAAAAAAAAAAAAAAAAAAAAATTAAACTCTATATTATTAAATTGAAGAAATTATTAAAAAAAACCCCAAAAACAAGGTATAATTATGTATTTCCTTTAACTTGAAAAATATCACTTTAAATGAGGTGGTGCATTCAGAGTAATTACATTGGTACCATAGAATTACCACTGGTAATGAAATTTACCAATGGTATGCCAAAGACGCCAATAAATCATACCATCGGAAACTTTTTTTGCAGACAGTCTAGGGCTCTGCAAGAGATGGCAAGTTATGTTTTACCATGGTTACCATTGTCAAGTAAACTACCATTGGCATGCCAATGTACCATTCAGAGAACAAAGTTGTCCAATGGTACCGTTGGTTACAAACATTTACAAAAGTAAATTGAGATTGTTACCAATGTTATTACTCTGAACACACCCATGGTTTTCTTGTAGCAAATTGGTTTGATTTCAAGTGATATTTAAATACACTTAGCCCAGTGTCAAATCATTTCTTAATGAAGATTTTTCCTTAACTTCGATTAAAAATTTTTTGGCAAACTTTATTGGAACTACAGATTAACAATTTTGACAAAACAAAACATAAGAAATAAAAGTTGATATATCAAAATAAACTTACCTTGCTTCATAATGAAAACAAACATTTTTCAGTTCTATCTCGCCCTGTTTAACATCTATGGCTTTGGCATTTGGAATGTCTTTTACCTAAATTAAAATTAAATCAAAATTTTATATTAAATTTAAAATCAAATAGCAAGTACAAAAAAACAAACCTTATACAAACTCATGATGTAGTCCGATTACCAAAATGACATATATCAAAACTGACACAAGGGATTGACAAATGAAATTATTGTGTCTATAGCTGCACAGTACATTCCGCATTCATAAAAATCTTGAGGCAAGCAGTATAACAAGATGTTATTGTTGCCATTCTAAATGTTAAAAGAAAATATACTACTGCTGTAAAAAAGTTTAAAATTTTACTAAATGTTTTAAACATGAATTTTAAAATTAACTTTACATGTACAAAAAGGCCCCCATTAAGAGAATAGTAAAACTGCTGATGGTGGTAAAGGGCCTGTAAGATCCTAGGAGCATTCTTATATGTTGTAGGTAAGATTTCAAAAACATACTGGATTCTAATACCCTTCGTTAATATTCCTTTGTTTGGAGGATGCAATGTATGTGACAGTGATTACAATTTTCCCATTCGGGGCTCAAAATTTGTACAAATGAAATACTATTTGTCTCAAGAATGCTAAAATGCCTTTAATATACCTATCATACATACATGTATGCAAGCTTCTCAACTGAAGCCCCACAGCCTAGTTTTGCACAAATTTACCACTACTTGTCCTAAGAATGCTACACCTTAATTTACGAAGTTCTAGCTATTGTACATTAATCATGTATTTCTCCCTAGCAGAGCCCCACAATCCAATGGAGTGGAGTGGAGTAATGGTGTTTTACGCCCCAGTCAAGAATCTTTCACTTATTTCAGGCAGTCAGTTCTGGGATGGAGGAGGAAACCAGAGTGCCTGGAGAAAACCACCGACCGGCAAGCGAACTGACAAAATTTCTCACACTAGGATCTGTCTCGAGTGGGATTCGAACCTAGGCACTGTGATCCGTAAGCCCGCACTTTAAACCACTCGGCCACCAAGGCCACCACAATCAAATGGAATCATATAGCTTACACAGTTCAACATCAGTCAGACTTAAGCAAGTTACTTTAGTTCAAACTGCTACTGAATTAACCAGTGTATAGATAATAGACAGGTAGATCAACAAACTAGCTGATGTCTTTGTGAGCTGGTAATCCTGTATGCATAGTTGTAAAAAGCAAACATGCATATGAAAATCACCACCAGTCAAAGTCACATTGGAGAATCATAGTGTGATCAGAGGCCCATTCAAGATTGTGTATATATGCTTTCACATTGACTTCAAACTGTTCAGGAACAGTTGTTTGTGCAAGTGTATGTGAGCAACTGCTATCACATTTGTAAGGTTGTTTGCCAAAGATTCAAGATGGCATTGCAGAGTCTAACATTAAAGGAAATGACCTTAGTGAATTCTGAAAACAACATGCAGTATTGTTTTTATGTCAGTGTTAAATCGTTCATTAATCGAGGCATTAACGTTTGAATTATTTTAGACATTTGTGTAGATGTGTGATATGAGTGTGTTTATAAGTTTTTTGGGGGGATTTTATCAGTGTCTGACCACGGGTACATCAGAACCAAAACTTAAATGACCATTAAAAAAAAAAACGATGGAACTATTTAACATACTCTGTATTATCAATAAAAAACAAAATGACTTGTTTTTTGTTGTCTAAATATGATGTGGAAGTCAAGGATAAATCAGTACTTGGCTGGTCAATCACAATTTATTTTACAACATTGGTCTCTTCTTCACCGATGGCCGCCATTTTGAATGCATTGCTCGCTTCCGTTCAAGAGACATAAAAATTGTATGTGCGAGTGCAGTGGAAAGCAACCAGTAACTTGAACACACCTCTGAATGGCACTAGTGCCACAGTGCTAAAATTAAAATGCCAAGAAAACCCATAGGATTACTAAAGAGGTGTAATGTAGTGAGAGAGTATAATACATTTATTTATTTGACTACAAAACGTGTAGTTTAAATCTTTAAAATACATGTATTCCTTGTTGCTATGGTTACTGTACCTCAATTCCCTCTTCTAACAATTCAAACATGTTCTCCATATCAATAAAAGATTGCTGTATCATTCTGAAAAAAGTTAAAGATTGGATTTTAGCAATATATCTTTTACGAAGAAATAAAACAATAAATTCCAAGGTGTTAGCATGCAATATATATTAATATTTTCATGCAAACTTTGTTCCGATTTGAGGTCTCCAGAATCAAGTTTTCATATTGCATACTTTGTCACGTGACACTGTCGTCTAAATCATGGCTGAAGAGGACATTTTTTCAAAAATGATATTGCACTTGTTCTTATACAGGTATCAATATATAAGAACTAGTGCAATATCTGTGTATTTTGAGACAAAAATGGTATTTTTAGATAAAATATAAGTGGGAAGCAAATGAAATATATTTTGTTATATAATAAAGAGGGTTATTGAACTGATATTGTGAAATATTGTCTCAAGTTGACTTGACATTTGCACGAACTTGTGAGTCAATGAGACGTTCTTGAAAATGTCAAGTGAATTAGGGAAAACATTTCACAATATCAGTTCAATAACCCTATATTACTATCAGTATTGCGATCAAACATATTACAGATTTCATTCCTTCTGATATTTCCGTATTCTTTAAAAGTGTAGCTAAAAAGAATTTTAAGTTTCACTTTTGGAAGTGGAGTTCATTGGGTTATAAGTGATTTATACCATAGTCAAGTCACTAATGCCCAATAGTCAGTTCTGGGATGGTCGAGATAACTTGAATGACGGAAGTAAGCCAGTGACATTTAACAAGTACACTCACAAACTTCGATCTGTCAAGTGTGGGATTTGAAATTAGGCAGTTCTATGTACTTATATAAGATGGTAATTTTAGTCACTTGGCCACAAAAGTCCGAAAACAACTTTGATACATTCTTAAGTAAATACATTTGTGGAATACAAAACTTAACTATAACCCAATGATGATTAAATAAATGGATTCAAATATGTATAGATCAAGTTTCAGATAATTGTAACCATAGCAACTATATGCAGAACTAAATTATTTACTGATAGAATTGGTAAATAATTGTGGATTTTATTATAAAAATAAGTCTGTTTGACTTTTCGTCTAATTTCAGGTCCAAATTACTTAAACTAAATAAATTAAAGCTAACCTTATATACATGTATCTTGAAGGATTGAAACTCAAATAATAATTGTACTTGGGTTGCTAAATTCAAAAGCTGAGAAAAATATACCATAAAGTCCTATCAGTTAATTTGTAAAAATGATTGATCAACTTTCTCCTAACTAAAATCCAATAAATATTTTAAAAAATATATAACAAAATTACAAACCTATAGTAAGTTCCTAAGAAGTTTAGTGGTCCATACAGCTGGTTAAGATATGTACCAAACAATACATAGTCCCCTACAGTCAGTTTGAGGTCCTTAAGACTATGTACCACGGCCCAGGCACACAACAATGATCCCACTAACATACCGCTAGTTATAACGACATTCTGCATTGAGTTCAGTAAATTCAGAGATGCAGTCGATTTCCACTCTGACACCTGTTAATTAAAATAATATTATAAAATGGTAAATTTTACTTAAGATTTGTTTTAAAAAGATAAATACATGTATGAAAAAGTAATTACCGGGTATTGATATATATTACCTAAAAATCCTTAAATAGAAAAATCAATGGAAACTTGAATTGAAATTTTTCTGATAAAATATTTTCACTATAGTAAAAACACAGTGAAATATGGAAAGGTCAGAAAGTTTTGGAGTTATTTTTTTGTTTTGTTTTTAGTATATACTGTAAATTGGGAAATTTTCACAATCAATTTTTTCCCCATTATTTTGCTAGTAAAGCTTGATGCAAAAATAAAACCAATGCTAATATTAAAACGTCAAATTATTTGTGCTGACGACCACCGTATTATACAAAATTAAAACTCTGCAAATAGATTTTCATGTTGTCTTTGTGAATATTCACTGATGAGAAAATTTCTCATTTTACAGTGAAAAAAATTGAATTGACAACAATCTATCTCTATGTGTACTTGGGTTATAAATAAAGTGAAGTAATACTGTTTTACTTCCCAATTAAAATTCTTTCATGTTTTAAAGGGATAATGTCATTATGTCCACCTCAATAAAGGTCAATAAAAGTTTTATACAGCTGCATTGATTTTGTTATGTTTTAGATACTACTCTCTATTTTTTTTTAATTTAGGAAAATTTGCACTTTCCAAAAATAAGAAAGACTGAAATTCTAAAACATGGTTAAGCAAACTGTAGTTACATGGCATGCTTAATTTTAAAACAGCTAAGGTCTGCATCACAGTAGTTGTAATGACAATATCCGAAATTTTTTTATTTTTATTTATTTATTTATTTATCTATTTTTTATTATTAGTTTTTAGAATTACACTTGTATAGTGGGCAAATCAGTAAATTTTATTCATTTTTTCCCCATCAATTGCAATTTCAGACAAATCAAATCACTGGAGAGCAATCTCTTTTTCTCTTGAATATTTTCTCAAACAAGAACTCACCTGGTATGTTTTTATTGCTTCATCATATCGATTAACTTCAAAACTTGATGCACCATAATATTTTACCTGTATTTAATTAATAAAAAAAAAAAATCATTGCAATATCTGATATGAGTCAAAAATAAATTTTTACAAGAATTTCATTGTGTCTTTCAATATTTTAATTTTTCAATAGATACATGTACATGTGTATAACTACATAAATGCTGATGTGCTTTTTAAAGCTAAATTATTACCAGGCTATATAAATTTATTTTCACCTCGTTTCTGCTAAATACACTAGACCCCAGATCCCGATCAATGAATAACCTTTAACTGAACAACATGTACTTAATTTAGACATACCACTAACATTAATTATTTAAATCCAACAAAGCCCCCCACCCCACCCCACCCCTAAAGAAAATTTTTACACTATTTTATTTAATCAGTCAAGATGGGTTCTACAATTAAAATTCACACTACTGAAACAGGACCATAAGTTCCTAAGAATGGGCGATACTACCCCACTGGATTGCTGAGCATGGAGGGGTAGACTTCCTTTATGACAGGACAGCGAGGCCTCACCCTTGTAAAAGGAATAATCAAAGGCCTGGATACTCTAAACAGGATAATGATGATGATGAATTAGGATGATGAATCTTCAATAGAAAGCCATTCTTACAAATAACTGCAACTTTAAAGTTCAAAGTTTGTGTCCAGACTTACTGTTTCAAAGTTGAGCAATGAGTCAACAGCTCTAGCATTTGTTGCATTGTCTTTTCTGTTCATATCCCTCCTATACTTGGTTCTCCATTCAGTAATTGCTACAGTCACAACTACAAAGTAAACAACAGAAATTTTGCATACAAGAAAACCGCATTACAATGCCCCTTGACAACTTTGCCACCTAGCTTTACGCCACAGTATTTTACAGTCCCATAATCCATTACTTCTATGCTCTTCTATATTATCTCCCTTGGATTTCTCACAAAACCTCTTTATGATCAAATTTTGACTAATGAGTGGCAATGAATTGAGTTTTTACAGATTTATAATTTTGTATGCAAATAATAACCATGCCTTCAGTATATGAGTAATTATTAAACACAATAAATGTTCATTTTTTAATCAAACAATACAGACAATGTCAATGAAAATTTTTAATTACCAAGGCCAAAGAAAAATATTTTTTCACAAAACTCATGAATTTTTTTTTTCAAGCAATTTTTTTTTAAATTGCAACATCATTTATTTTCAATCCAAGGAATATCAATGATTCTATATATACAACTAGCTCCATTTTGCTACATACTAATATTGAAATGTGATTACCTGTACTCACCTAAATACAGAATCATGGCGAGAAAGACGACGACACCAAACACATAGTTGAAGGCAGTTACAAAGTAAACTATAGCAATTATTATATCTATGATTGTAGGCAAGATCTGAAATGTCACATAGCTACAATAAAAAAGAATATATAAATATATATATATATATATATATATATATATATGTGTGTGTGTGTGTGTGTGTGTGTGTGTGTGTGTGTATTTAAATTAAACCTCATACACTTTAGTTTCTACTGGATACCACTGTAACTACTCTGGACCATACTTTCTTAAATGGACCAACCTGGTCCATTTTTTCATATAAATTATCTGACCTTTGTTTCAACAAGTTGTTTCAGAAATTCTACATCGGCAGAATATTTATTACAAGATATTACAAATTTTGAAAACCACATGGAGAAAAAGACCAACGAAAAACTTGCAAATGAGGTAGTGGTTGTAAGTCTTAAAATGGCATAATTAGCCAATATAAAATCTTAAACCCATATATTTAGTCATTAAAAAACTTAATTCTTTTATGACATTTATATGACATTCAGTTTATCTGTACATACTCAATGAAAATCTACATCTTTAATTCAAAACTGACTGAATTTAAATAAGAATTGCACAAGCTTTGAAGAAATAAGAAAGTTCAACTATTTTCTCTGAAGATGATGTGACATCAGATGAATCATGCATACTTTTAAAAAGGTGTTTTAGTTGTTGCTTTTACTCATGCTTCTGTGCAGAATATAAGTTTTCATGTAAATTTTATAAATCATATTGTATCAGGAGGAAGGAAAACACTTGAGAAAACTCCTTCTCATGAATCCCCTGGCTGAGGATTGAATCCAGCCCTTCCATGTGATAAGTGAACAATCTGCCACAAGGCTAAAAGATCCAGACCAGGATCTTTGGCAGGAAGTGACTCTATTTTATCTTCTATATACAACACATCACCACGACTAGCTCAGTCTGCTAAAATCTAAATCAAAAACTAAGAAAGGGTAAATAGAAATACAAATCGTAAAACTGGTTAAATGGCTGATTATGTATGGTTTTGCCCAACACATCGCATTTATCTTTGTTTATTCCTACCTGAGTAAACTGTTAATACTATTAGTTCCCCTGTCTACCACTCTTAAAACTTCACCTGTTTTTCTTGATAAATGCCATCTCAAAGATAAACTGAAATATACAAAAATATATATAATAGTTTACATAACACTGTAGCTCACCTGTACACCTACAATATAAAAACTTTAACACTGGAAATCAACCCTAAAACTAATACTAAGCACTTATATTTCAGCTATCCTCACATCAATATTTCAGCTATCCTTACATCAATATTTCAGCTATCTTCACATCAATATTTCATCTACCCTTACATCAATATTTCAGCTATCCTCACATCAATATTTCAGCTATCCTCACATCAATATTTCAGCTATCCCACATTAAAATTTCAGCTATCCTCACATCAATATTTCGACAGCTACCCTCACATCAATATTTCAGCTACCCTTACATCAATATTTCAGCTATCTTCACATCAATATTTCAGCTATCCTCACATCAATATTTCAGCTATCTTCACATCAATATTTCAGCTATCCTCACATCAATATTTCAGCTATCCTCACATCATTAATTCAGCTATCCTCACATCAATATTTCTGGAAAACTTGCACAATATTTCAGCCACACAAGCGTTTGATATTTCAGCCACACAAACATTGGATATTTCAGCCCATTACACCAATATTTTATCCACACTTATACCAATATTCACACAATTACATTGATATTTCAGCCAAACTTACACCAATATTTCACACACACAAACCAATATTTCAGCCAGCTACAATTACAACAATATTCTAGTTACACTCATACTAATATTTCAGCCATTTCTCACACTACTATTCCAGCCACCCCTCATAAAAATATTACAGCAAATTTCACATCAACATTAAATTCCTGCTCACATAATTATTCAAGCCACTGTTCACACCAAAGTCCACTATCACACACACATAAAATATTCCAGTCACATGCATACAGATATTCCATCCACATGCACACCAATATTCCAAACACATGTGCGCCAATATTCCAGCAACTGCTTAAACAAGTATTCAAGCTACATGCACACAAATACTAGTATTCAACCCACTGCTCAAACAAAGATTCCATCCATATGCACACTTACAAATTTCATCCATATGCACACTTATAAATCCCAGCCACATTCACAAAAATATTTCAGCCACCCTTATACACAAATATTTCAGCCACACTCACACATCTATCTTTCAGCCTATGATATGACATAAGCTCTTCTATTTTACACTTAAGCAAACTACAACTGAGTACACTTGCTTCAGTCTCATCTCAAGTACACTGTACATGTCTATCAAAAAAAAATTGTATAAGCCTTGATAGTGTCTTACATGTATTATCAACACAGTTGTTTAGTGAGTAAAATACTTTTAGTGTCCAGTAATAGAACAATAAAGCATGAAATTCAAGAGGGATTTAAATAAGACAATAAAGCATTGCAATTTTAGTATGTGGTAGCAGGCAGGCATCAAGAGGTGGACCATACAGGTAAAGTGTCACATTAGTTTAGGGGCTATCAAGGGTTAAATCCTAGATTGACCACTACATTTTTACCTTCCCTGTTACAAAGGTAAACAATGCCAAAATATATAGCATCATTATGTTGTTCAAACTTCAAATAATTGGAATTTTTCTAATTCCAAGGGGTATAACTGTGTCAAAAATTGCTTGTTCGTACCCAAAACAGAACATGACCTAGATATTTTAATGACAAATGCTACCTCTGCAAAGAAAATAAACCAAAACTGCAAATAATTGAAATTTTTCTAAGTCCAAGGGGGTTACTCTGTCAAAAATAGCTCGATCCTTTGCAAAACAGAACATGACCTAGATATTTTTATGATAAAAATCTGTATACCAAATTTCATTTCAGTATGTGCAACCTCCGCAAAGAAAATGAACGAAAACTGCAAATAATTGGAATTTTTCTTGACCGACTGACAGACAGCAGCAAAGCAATATGCCCTCCCTTTGAAGGGGGACATAACAATAATTATGTCATAAATTAACACATACCTGTGTAAATGGCTGAATAATTTAACTTGGATCCGTCTTGTTGTGAACTGTTGGACTGGTATCCACAGGAAGGTACGAATATTATTAAGAAATCCAGTTGTTCCTGAAATACATATTAAACACCACAATAGTAGCTCTGGACAGTAGGAGGTTGGCGTTCGAATCCTGGCAGGGTCTGAACAAGAATAGAAAATCGGTAGTGGCTGTTCTTTCGCCAAGCACTAGGCATTTAGAAATGAAAGTCATGGGGTCCTTCGTAGGAGACCTCTAAAACCGATGCTCCATGTCATGGCAGGCAAGGCACAAAAAAGAACATTAAAAAACACTCCCTGTACATTGCCCTAAGCGCAATGGAAAGGTCAAAATTTCTGCCACTTCACCTATAGCTGGTGACATCTTGATATAAGTTAAAATATTCTTGAATGGGACATAAAACCACATTAAATCAATCAATAAATCTGTTGAAGCCTAAAGCTTCATCTGACAAGTAATTTTTTTTGTGGCATGAAGAAACTCACATTACAACCCTTGAAATTTGGATCAAATGCCTGTCAATTATATCTTTAAGATTATCTGTAGCCAGTATTAGTCAAGTCAGATACCATCAGAGCCTAGCTGTTCATCGGGCCAAAATTTTTTATGGCATGATGGAAATGAGGTTATAAGGCACACTCTAGGACCAGATGCCAGTCTACTTAGATTAACCCAAAAAAACTTCTGTAGATACTTACTTATTCAATAGCCAAATGGGCTATGTAGCTAGGTTGAAACTTGATTAATTATCGCAATTCATGAGTCGGAGGCCATAACCACGCCTCTCTATGTTTTCAAAATGAGATAATGAAACCAATAATGAGGAAAATGAGATTATGAGAAATATGGCCTACCTGACCCACCACCTCTAAGAAACAGTAGTAAGCTATATATACAGATATAGTCCCATCTGAATTCTGGACCAACTGTAACCTCAACATCGTCTGTACTGCTAGACTGCTGTACAGTCAAACTGTTCACTGTAAGTACAAATCACACAAATTTAAAACATGTGTAAACATACAAGACAGAACACATACATGTATGTGTCATGAAACCAATACAAATATGTACATGTACTTGACAGAACACTTTCATGTGCATTTATGTATTTGTACATGACAGAACATAAACATAAACATTTACAAGGCAGAACACATACATGAACATAGTCAGAATAGAACATATGTGTATACCTGTACAGGACAGAACACATATGTTCATGCACAAGACAGAACACACACACAGGAACATGTTTAAGACAACACATACATGCACATGACAGAACACATTCATGTATAAAACTGAACAAACACATGAAAATGTTCAAGACAGAACATATACAGTCAGATCTAGGATTGTTGTACCACTGTGGTAGCTCAGTTGGTAGAGTGCTCGTGCCATAAGTGATAGGTCATGGGTTCAAACCCTGACCAGGTCTGACCCAAGACTTGAAAGTGGATTGTGACTGTTCTTTCGCCTGCTCTCGGTATTTCAAAATGAAAGTCACGGTTCTTTCAGATGGGAACTTAAATGAACAAGATCCCATGTCAGGGTAGGCATGGCACGATAAAGAAAGCTGCTGTATATTGTCACCAATGCAATGCACAGGCAAAATTTCTGCACTTTCACCTACAGCTTGCAACGTCTCGATATAAGTGAAATATTCTTGACTGGGACGTTACACATCATTACTCAACTCAACTTCTATATGCCACAATATAAAATGTTGCAATTACATACAAGGACGAGTTGAAAATTTTGACCCATTTCTTACACTGATACTGACCTATATATTTGCTGTATAAAGGAACAAGGACATTGATACCTCTACCAGCACCAAGTATTAGCAGACATCCCACCACTATTGCTTGTCTCCACCAACTGCCTTTTGGCCAAACATATGGAAGCATCATCTTCAGTTTCGTAAATATGTTAGACCATGTGCTTCTCTGTGTTTGACCTCCACTTGAACTCTGTTCTCCTTGCTGATTTAAAAATAAAAAAAACTGAGAAAATCTAAAAAATCTCTTTATAAAAGTTTAAAAGTGATATAACAAATCAAACATGGAAAACATTTGTACATTGCCATGGAAAACCATATGTAAACTTAATGGAAAACCATGTAAAAACTTCATGGAAATCTTTACAAAAAATGAATAGAAATTGATGAATAATACATGTAATCGTGCAATGTTTGACCTTTACTTGAACTCTGCTGTTGTTCTTATTGTTTCAAACAAGAGAATCAATAAAAGCAATAGATACTTCCTGAAGAAAGGCTAGTTCTAAAAGGGTTATTTCTTAATAGCATATTTTCAAAAATGTTTTAATGTTTTTTTATGTGAATGCCTTGTAAAGGTTTTGCTCTATGCTCAAGACAAAATTATGATAAATGTACACACAGACTCACAGATGCACAGATTCATGGACAGACAAAGTGGCAACTGTATGCTCTCCTTTCGGGGAGCATAAAAAAAGTGTGGTAATCTAATGAATCTTTTTATAAAACAGTACAATGATATACAAATTAATTTTAAGGCCATAATAAATTAATACATGTACCTAGATTTTCATCCCCGCCCGCTCCCTATTTTAACACCTGCCACGATTTATTTTATTTTCAGATTTTGAACTCGAGTCCGGTTTCAATTCTGGCTTTTATAACAAATCTGCTCGCTCCATGAGCCAGTAATAAGTAAAAGCTGACTGGTTTCTGATCGAGTTGTGCGTTGTAACAACGAAAGTAGAGTAGTGTTTTGTGCTCCATGAGCCATAGGACTATACGTAGAAGTTGACTGGTGTCCGATCAAGTTGCAGACGAATTTTCAACAAGAGGCCCAAAAGGGCCTGTGGAGCTCAACTGACAAAAATGGTTCTTGTGCCTCCATTTATATAAACTCGGTACAGGGACTTGAGCTGATGTAAAATGCTAAATATAAAAGCTGTAGGCCTTACAGTTTCAGAGAGGAAAATTTTTAAACTTGATTTCCAATATATGCATATGCAGATATATGAACCCCTGGGCTGGGGCCAAAAATGGACCAGGGGCCACCATTTGTAGAAACTTGGTAAAGGGCCTCAAGCTGATATTGACTGCCAAATATGAAAGCTTAAGGCTTCATGATTTCAGAGAAGAAGATTTTAAAAGTTGATTTCCACTATAAGCCATATATGCATATGCAGATATATGGACCCCTGGGGTGGGGTCGAAAATGGACCAAGGGCCACCATTTGTATAAACTTGGAAAAGGGCCTCAAGCTGATATTAACTGCCAAATATAAAAGCTTAAGGCTTCATGGTTTCAGAGAAGAAGATTTTCAAAGTTGATTTTCCATTATAAGCCATATATGCATATGCAGATATATGGACCCCTAGGGTGGGGCTGAAAATGGACCAAGGACCACCATTTGTAAAAACTTGGTAAAGGGCCTCAAGCTGATATTAACTGCCAAATATGAAAGCTTAAAGCTTCATGGTTTCAGAGAAGAAGATTTTAAAAGTTGATATCTCATTATAAGCCATATATGCATATGCAGATATATGGACCCCTGGGCTGGGGCCGAAAATGGACCGAGGGCCACCATTTGTACAAACTTGGTAAAGGGCCTCAAGCTGATATTAACTGCCAAATATGAAAGCTTAAAGCTTCATGGTTTCAGAAAAGAAGATTTTCAAAGTTGATATCTCATTATAAGCCATATATGCATATGCAGATATATGGACCCCTGGGGTGGGGTCGAAAATGGACCAAGGGCCACCATTTGTATAAACTTGGTAAAGGGGCTCAAGCTGATATTAACTGCCAAATATGAAAGCTTAAGGCTTCATGGTTTCAGAGAAGAAGATTTTCAAAGTTGATTTTCCATTATAAGCCATATATGCATATGCAGATATATGGACCCCTGGGGTGGGGCCAAAAATAGACCGAGGGCCACCATTTGTACAAACTTGGTTTAGGGGCTCAAGCTGATATTAACTGCCAAATATGAAAGCTGAAGGCTTCATGGTTTCAGAGGAGAAGATTTTCAAAGTTGATATCTCATTATAAGCCTTATTTTCACTTTTTACGAAGTATGACAGAAAAACGCTAAAAACGCGTAACTTAGTTTTTGACAGAATTTCACGAAATGTAAAACCTATACGTTTAAGGGTGTCTAGAAGCTAAATAACACATCAGATTTTGCATATAACCTATGGTTTCAGAGAAGAAGCTTATTTTAGGTTTTTTGCATTCTAAATCGCTGTGACCTACTTTTGGTTGCCATGGAAACCAATTATAAAAATTTTCATCTACTTCTTCTAGGGATCATTCCTGCAAAGTTTTGTTGAAATTGGCCCAATAGTTTCTGAGTTTTTGCTGTTAACGGACGGACGCACGCACGCGCGCATCATGCCATAAGCTCATCTGGCTTTAGCCAGTTGAGCTAAAAACGAAAGTAGCGTGTTTTGCATATTGGCTGTAGCATGGTATTTATTATAGCCACTGTAAAATCGGACTTAAAAACAATCAAAAACTGGTATGGCTGCCAAGTTCCAGACACCATGACATTAATGGAATTATATAACAACTTTGTAGGTGGTAAACTCGATCATTTACAGCAGTCTGTGGGAGATTCTGAAAAATAAAATCCACCCCCCCCCCCCCCACCCCATTTTGAAAAAAAAAATTGGATGAAAATCTAGGTATTAATTTATTATGGCTTAAATACAAATATATGTAGGTTGCCATGGAAACCATATGTAAACTTATGGAAAATCATGTGTAAAGCTTTATAAAAAAAAACCATACAGAAATTGTTTAGAAAACTATGAATGATAGCCATATATATTTTCGATTCCACTGCAGAAACAACCTTTCTGTACACCTTCCTTATAGTATGATATTCCATTTCCAATATCTAAATGGAGACATTTTTTCTGTGTTTCCATGATTGAATTTGAACATGGTCATAATGAAGAAAATGTACACACTTGCACTTGTGAATCTGGCATAAATTACTGGCAATGTGTTTTATTTTCTATGCAAGTACATAAATGTGCATATTTCATACACCATAATGTGTTTTATTGTGTATACATGTGAATTTGCATTTTTTACATATAAAACTAAATGTTTTATATATTTTAAACCGATATGCATCAAATATAAAACAAGGATACATTTTAACTAGAATGTATACTTGCGAGCAAGTATATGTCTATATATTAGCTCTCTAAAGTGGTGCTCCAAATAATGAAGGAAATTCAAAGAAAGAAAGAACTAGAAAGAACTTTCAGGATTTCTGTGGTTTTAACCATATTTCTCCGAAGTCCTTCCAAATTAAAAAAAAAAAACAGTGAGGAAGCCACCTCCCAATGGTCAATCCCTACCAGTTGACAAAATTTTAACCTGATCGGATAAGAAACATAGGAGGAGATGTCTCTGAAAAAAATCTGTCAGAAACGAGGGAGAATAATAATAATAATAAAAATTATGAGTAACAACAAGATTTCTGCTGATACATTATAATTACCTGTTCTTCATCATTGACTAGGAGATGATATGTAGTCTTAGGTAGGCCAGGAGCCACAAGTCCCAGAATAAACAGTGCCAAGGAACAGGCATACCTAACAACCCAAAGTGCAAATTCTACTTTATCTGAGTAACTGTAAAACAAAAGTATACAAGTAAATAATAAAAATCTATCTGCAGTCCCACTGAAATATAAACTACCAGTATTTAATATGAACAGACTTCAGGGGCAGTGGAAGCCTTAGTGGCCAAGTGGTCTAAAGCTTGCGTTACAGATCAAAGCGCCTCTCACCGCCTGGGTTCGAATCCCACTCAGGACAGATCCTTGTGTGATAAAGTTTGTCAGTTCGCTTGCGGAAGGTCAGTGGTTTTCTCTGGGCACTCCAGTTTCCTCCACCATCACTGATCACCTCAAAATAAGTGAAAAATCTTGACTGGGGCATAAAACAAAAATTACTCCACTCCACTCCACTTCAGGGGCAGTGGTCTATAGCATTTGTTTATGGATCTCAGTGCCTTATACCTCCTTGATTCAAATTCCGCTTGGGCAAATCCTAGTGTGAAAAGTTTGTGAGTTTGCTTGTCAAAAACCATAAATTTTAACTGATCACCTCAATATTAAGTTAAGAAAATCTTGACTAGGATGTAAAATCCAATTAATTAAACCATTAATCCAATCCAAGCCAATTAATTTGAGGAAATATTATGAACAACCAGGATGCTTGAAGAATGAATCGCACCTAGATAACTTGTCAGTAATTTTTTTTTTTTTTTTTTGAAATCTTTCCTCAAAATCTTTATTATTAGACATCAAGGAATGGTTAAATTCTAAAGCTTTTACTCTTCAGCAAGGTGATTGGCCTCAGTGGAAAAGTGGGCTAAAGAATGTTCAAATCAGACTCAAGACAGATTCTACTGGTATTTTAAAAAAACGTTTGTCAATTTGCTTGCCAACGTATGGAGGTTTTCTCGAAAAACCATTCCTAAACTGACTGTCCCAAAATGTGACAAAATCGTAATTGGAATGTTAAACTTCATTGTTCCATTTTGCTCATCCAAGTGAGTAAGAAATAAGAATGGATCAATAAAGAGAATTTAACACTTTTGCTTGAAAACTTTTTACCCCCCCCAGAAAAATATATATATATAATAATTATATATATGCGTGTGTGTGTGTGTGTGCTGTGTGTGTGTGTGTGCAGGTAAACAACGAAAATTGCCTCTTACAAGTCCTCAAGAGTATATATTTAGGCATCAGTGTCTCCAGTTATTATATTTCTTAATTTTGTATTGCTAATGGTCAGCAATTTTGACCAGAAAAAAAATCTAGACACCAATTTTTGAAATTATACCTTATTATACCTTAATTGTACTTTCTAAATTTTACCTGTTAAAATACCACCACCACTGATGGCTCCACCATGAAACAAAAGCCAGATTTTCTTTCAGAAATGCCAATGTCCAAAACATTAGTAATACCAATCCATGTCCTCTTGTAGGAATTGTGGGTAATGCTCTGTTTCTCTCTAGACTTAAAATTTTCAGGGATCCTATCCAGCCAGTGACAAGTACTAAAACTGTCAAGAGCTGGTACCCTGCTACATTTTGTGGGTCTATTGTAGTATCCTGCAAGATCACATGTATTACAGCCTCGGAGATCAATATTATTGTGAACAGATACTGGAAAACATATCCACATGCTCCTTTACGGAATTTAGAATCTATTGGAGTAGAATATTTGCTAAATACCATACACTGCACATAACCACCAATAAAAATGACTAAAAAGAGGATTGAAGATGTGACTGAGTATAGAAAACAAGGATTTATTCCTTTATCCACCCAAATATCTGTAAAATTATCTCCTGCCTGGCAATATTGCATTTTGTCAGTGTTCTTGTTTCAGTATTCAAAGTTTGTTTCACTGTTAAATATTCTGTTAACCATTCAGCTAATTATTGTTTCAAACCAATTCTGAAAAAAAAAAATTAAATAAAAATAACAAATGACATCATAAATTTCAAAATGAAAACTTAGATCCTGATTTAACACTTCTATTGATGCATATTCATTGCCAACATATTAATAGAGCAACAAGTTCCGACATTTGTGAAAATATTCTTGTGGTGAATAATGTCTCAGAGCTGACCTGGTTTGGCAAAATATACACACTCATCTTAAACCATGAATGCAAACGGAGGGGAAAATAATCAGAACCAAGTTCAGCACTGTAGGATGGAAAAGTAGCAGTTTTTGGGCATCAACTAAACTCCTGACTTTATAGGCTAAGTCTATAGGTAACACATATAGACATCGAAAGAGAACAACTGAGGACATTTAATAACCCTTCAACTTGGATGTTGATTTCAGTCTTATGTTCATCACCAATACCTAGACAAACCTTAGTAAAGTTTGTAATTCCCATTCTATATGATGTCATGGAATGGACCAAGTTATTTGGAGGAATTATGATAATTGTTTACATTATCTTCAATGTACTTTGACAGAACTCATATAAATATAATTGTTATAGTTAGCGTTGGCTCCTTTCTCTTTATTATGTTAAGTTTACTCCTAGTCAGAAATTGACAAGTTAACAGATACACTGATGTGCCATATGGTAATATTTGGGTATTGTTAAACCGTGAATGTGAAGACATATTTGTTTTCATAATGTCCACCTTATATATACCTTGAATCCGAAACACTGGGTTCCACTCTGGGACCAAAATGTTGTTCAGTAGCTTTCAATGATCAGACGAGCCCAAAATGTAACAGAAAAAGGGGAAAATAAAGTGACCTAACCAGTCCTTGAATCAGAGACCTTTCCAATAATAACTGGATACCGCAATGAGCTGAATAGGTGCTAATCACCTTTTAATCCAGACTGCAACAACGTCACGTGTGCAAATATTTCCCATGTATGGAAACAATTTATATATGTATATGACCTAATGGCAATGAAATATCTATAAATAGTCAAAACAAATACAAACTGTAACTTCTTGAAAACATGCAGATACAATATCGTGTCAGCTGGAATTTTTTTCCCAATGTTCTAGAATTCGACCTCAATCGGTGCCCGATTTAAAATAAGGTAAAGCACATGTCATCTGTTAGCTTTTGAAATATATATTTCGCAAGCTTTTTTTGCATTTGTTATGTACAAAACGTTAGAGAAAAATTTATTAATTACAATACCTGGCTGTGGTAGCTGTCTGAGACAACCTTGTTACCTAACAATGCACGGTTAGGTAATCAAAATGAAAGTACCCGGTAAATGACAGTGCTGGTTTTTATTAATCATCAAAGCGCTTCAAATAAAGACTTTTGAGCAAAAACTTTTAAAGCGTCTTATTGACAAAAATCAACAAATAGAAAAACGTGATGTTGGCGAACCGGAAACTAATGTTGCAAATGATTTTGAGTTAGTCATTGGCATACTGCCATATTAATAAAAATCTAAAGTTATGTTGTCGAATACTTATGTTACAATATTTTCAAATGATAATTCTATATGGTATTTTGCCTTGAAGATTCATTACAACTTTAAGACGTTTGGGTAATTTCAAAACTAGAAAATTGATTCTTTAGACAACACCAAATTAGTTTTTAGTTCTACGGATTTTTTGGAAAAAATATAGGCGAGCGAGCGATTAAAAATTAATGTATTTTTTCTTAAACACATTTTTCTTCAATGCGGAACAAAATTTGAACAGGCGAGCTAGTAAAAAATGCACAAAAAGATACTAATTGCAGAAAAAGGCCAATAAGTAAATAAATAAATAAAAATTTTAAAAAAAATATGGGGAAAAAAAAACTTAATAAAACTGATAAAAGCAAAGAATGTGCGGTTCTGACAAACTACATCAAATATAGCAAATAATAAATCAACCAAGAACTGTTTAATAGTAAAACACTGAACAAATGTTGCCCTGATATTGTTAAATTTACACTGAATGCAGCCAAAGATTTTTTTTCAGAGAAATGGATGCGGGAATTTTTACTGGAAATTTAAGACAGGCGGAAAATGAAATAAAATTAATTCTATTTTTTTTATTCTAAACTTTAGAGGCGATTGGGTCCGACGAACTACAAATTAATTTGTTATAGCCTTAGCTAAGAAGGACACATTCCCAATGATTAAAAGAATACTTTTCCCAGATTTTAGTTAAAAATTCCCCAAATGGATTCTGAAAAAAATAAGTTCGAAAATTCAGGAAAATTCAAATTTCAACGCAGTTAGAATTACTGTATATGTGGATGTGTATTCAATGTATGACTTGTATATTAGATGCAATTCGTATGAAACAAAACCGTATACACAATACTGTAAGATTATTTTAAAGATGTCAAAATGAGTAAATCAGAGTGTCTTATCTCCCCCCCCCCTTGGATAGCTACGATTGATTTTTTTTAAAATGTCATCCCCCAAGATACTGTCGATTGATTTTTACAAAATTCATTCCAATTTTGTTGAAGAATCTTCAAAGAATCTAAATCTTGATTAGATGGTCCCAATGTTTAGTTGTGCAGATTTTATTTTGTCCTTGTTAGAAACACAAAAATTGCAGATACATTGAAAATCTTATGTCGTCTACTCAGAGTCTATAGATAAGTTCTTCAGACAAGAATCATCCTGTTGAAGTATATGAGATTAAACTAAAATGTTTTATAAATAAATTTATTTGTGTGTACAAAATATTATAAATGTGCTACAATAGACTTATACCATCATTCACAAATAATGCATTGAATGAATAATCTACTGCAATATACTAAAAAAAAACCAAGCCAAGGCGAGTGTCTTGTACAGAATTTTGAATTTTAACAAAAAGAAATACGTTGTATTTCAAAATTGTCATGCAGAATTTTGAATATTTCTTTTTGTAAAAATTAAAAATACTGCACATGACACGAGCACTAAGAACTAACTTGTATCTCATGCTATGAAAAGATATAAAATTGTTTTTACATTTCAAAACACGGATTTATTCCAAACAGATTTATGAGACTTTTATATTTGATTAAGAGAGTGGAAGATGTTTTAGCCATTTAAAACAATTCATAGAATCACTCAGGGGCAGTAGGTTACTATGAGGCAACCGAGGCAAACGCTCGGTAAAAATAAGATCGTATTACATTTTTATTTGTTACAGAAACACGGAGAAAATAGGAAAAGGATAGAAATAATTTATAGTCAAATTTAAAATTAAGCTTTGCCCTTAATAGTACAGACTTGTTTATTTAAACCGTTTTAACAAATATCAGGTTCAGGTGTCCACAGAATGCACCATTTAATACAATTTAAAAAAAAAATCCGGGGAGTATGGCCCCGAACCTCCTAGATTTGAAGCTTTTTCGTGCTTCTATTTTTTGCCTCAGTTATAATTGGTTGCTAACTACGCCCCTGCACTTGAAACGATATTGTCACTCATAGGTGCTTGCTTAAGACCAATCAGCAACCAAAGCCCCATATGTATGCTTAAAGGATAGACTGTAACTTTTACCTGTACACATAGTTATAATGGGTGCCTTTCAAGAGTATAAGACACATTGAAGTCATAGTTGAGCAATATCACATTTGGTGCTGATAAAAAAGTCATATCGAAGTCTGCGGCCATCTCATTTTAGTAGATTTTTTTTAAAGGCGATTACCCGATATTTATAACGGTGATGGGGTGTGGAGTGGGGCTGGTGTTTGGGTCCAAATGATCGGAGTTGACCATTTAAAAAATATTTAAAAAGGGGTTCAAGGTGATGGTAAATATCAAATATGAAGGCCTCAAACCTTACCTTTTAGAGAGGAAATAGGATTAACAAGCTCCCTGTTAATTATCAGACCAGCACCAATGTTGGCGCTATACAACTTAAAACGAAACTGAGATCGGTAAAGATAGCTACTTGTAGAAGAAAAGTTAGCTACTAGTAGCCAGTTACTTGTGAAGGCAAAGTTAGCTACTAGTAACCAGTTACTTGAACGATTAAAGATAAATACTAGCAATTATTTCTAGTTAGCTTTTATATACTTATTTACTGATAAAAACAAATAAATGTTTTCCGTGTGTAATTTCGTTTTAATCACAGCTTTCGCAGATATTCCTTCCGCATAAGTTTTCTTGTACCACGAATGTAGTACACAGCTTTTTAAAAAAATAACTGTTTTACGTAAAAATTAAAAAATCTGCATCTAATGATACCAAATATTTAGACATTAATGCTTTCATACCCACACATACGCTTACGTAATCCGACTGGGGGTAGTTTTTGGTGTAGATTTCTATGATTTTTCACATTCAGTGCGAGTAGCTGGCTTTTTATTTCAAAGATATTCAATATTTATTCACATCATCATCAAGGATATTCAATTCTGCATCTAATGATACCAAATATTTAGACATTAATACTTTCATACGCACACATACGCTTACGCAATCCGACTGGGGGGTAGTTTTTGGTGTAGATTTCTATGATTTTTCACATTCAGTGCGAGTAGCTGGCTTTTTATTTCAAAGATATTCAATATTTATTCACATCATCATCAAGGATATTCAATTCTGCATCTAATGATACCAAATATTTAGACATTAATACTTTCATACGCACACATACGCTTACGCAATCCGACTGGGGGGTAGTTTTTGGTGCAGATTTCTATGATTTTTCACATTCAGTGCGAGTAGCTGGCTTTTTATTTCAAAGATATTCAATATTTATTCACATCATCATCAAGGATATTCAATTCTGCATCTAATGATACCAAATATTTAGACATTAATGCTTTCATACGCACACATACGCTTACGCAATCCGACTGGGGGTAGATTTGGTTTAGATTTCTATGATTTTTCACATTCAGTGCGAGTAGCTGGCTATTTATTTCAAAGATATTCAATATTTATTCACATCATCATCAAGGATATTCAATTCTGCATCTAATGATACCAAATATTTAGACATTAATGCTTTCATACGCACACATACGCTTACGCAATCCGACTGGGGGGTAGTTTTTGGTGTAGATTTCTATGATTTTTCACATTCAGTGCGAGTAGCTGGCTATTTATTTCAAAGATATTCAATATTTATTCACAAAATCATCAAAGATATTAAACTCTGCGTCTAACGATATCACCTGTTTGGAATTTTTGAGTTTATATGTATACACCATAACAGTGCCAGTTATTTGGATTGAATGTGGATGAAAGTACTGAAAGTACTGAGATGCGAGTTTTATGAATGTGCATGAAGTAATATACTTAAATGCTTACACTATCAAAGAGGAGGATACGTTTTGTATTAAATTTTTATCATTTCAGTCGGTTTATTGCTCTAAGAGCAATTAGCATGTTTTTGTCGTCCCGTTTGGTAATTTTGCAAGTCGGATGTTAACTGGTGGACCGCCAAAAAATCTACGTGGAAAATGTAGTACGTTATATTACCTTCATTTTGTGAAAAAACAATTAACAAATTATTTTTTTATAATTTAATGTCAATTTGTTAAGAAAATAAAATTGGAAAATTGTCATTGAAGAAAAATAAAGCATTAGGCAAGATCTCGAAACCTTTGGGCGAGCTCACAGTAGTACAGTCAGTAGGTAGTGACACAACCATGATTCACCAATGTCTGTCGGTGTAACCAAAAGTGAATTGTAGTTAACATAAATATACTTTCGCTCGGTATGACCTTGGTGATTAAATTGCCATGCAGATAATCGATAAATGTGAATGACATTGACCACAGACAAAAAAGGAATCCAAAAAATAGATAAAGCTTGCGTATAAATTTACAAACGTTGGAAGAAAAAATAGCCAGCTACTCGCACTGAATGTGAAAAATCATAGAAATCTGCACCAAAAACAACCCCCAGTCGGATTACGTAAGCGTATGCGTTCGTGTGAAGGCTTTAATGTCTAAATATTTGGTATCATTAGATGCAGAATTGAATATCCTTGATGATGTTGTGAATAAATATTGAATATCTTTGAAATAAATTGCCAGCTACTCGCACTGAATGTGAAAAATCATAGAAATCTGCACCAAAAACAACCCCCCAGTCGGATTACGTAAGCGTATGCGTTCGTGTGAAGGCTTTAATGTCTAAATATTTGGTATCATTAGATGCAGAATTGAATATCCTTGATGATGTTTGAATAAATATTGAATATCTTTGAAATAAATTGCCAGCTACTCGCACTGAATGTGAAAAATCATAGAAATCTGCACCAAAAACAACCCCCCAGTCGGATTACGTAAGCGTATGCGTTCGTGTGAAGGCTTTAATGTCTAAATATTTGGTATCATTAGATGCAGAATTGAATATCCTTGATGATGATGTGAATAATATTGAATATCTTTGAAATAAATTGCCAGCTACTCGCACTGAATGTGAAAAATCATAGAAATCTGCACCAAAAACAACCCCCCAGTCGGATTGCGTAAGCGTATGCGTTTGTGTGAAGGCTTTAATGTCTAAATATTTGGTATCATTAGATGCAGAATTGAATATCCTTGATGATGATGTGAATAAATATTGAATATCTTTGAAATAAATAGCCAGCTACTCGCACTGAATGTGAAAAATCATAGAAATCTACACCAAAAACTACCCCCAGTCGGATTACGTAAGCGTATGCGTTTGTGGGAAGGCTTTAATGTCAAAAATATTTGGTATCATTAGATGCAGATTTGAATATCCTTCATGATGATGTGAATAAATATTGAATATCTTTGAAATAAAAAGCCAGCTACTCGCACTGAATGTGAAAAATCATAGAAATCTACACCAAAAACTACCCCCAGTCGGATTACGTAAGCGTATGTGTGGGTATGAAAGCATTAATGTCTAAATATTTGGTATCATTAGATGCAGATTTTTTAATTGTTGCGTAAAACAGTTATTTTTTTAAAAAGCTGTGTACTACATTCGTGGTACAAGAAAACTTATGCGGAAGGAATATCTGCGAAAGCTGTGATTAAAACGAAATTACACACGGAAAACATTTATTTGTTTTTATCAGTAAATAAGTATATAAAAGCTAACTAGAAATAATTGCTAGTATTTATCTTTAATCGTTCAAGTAACTGGTTACTAGTAGCTAACTTTTCCTCCACAAGTAACTGGCTACTAGTAGCTAACTTTTCTTCTACAAGTAGCCAGCTACTAGTAGCCAGTTACTAGTAGCTAACTTTACCGATCCCCAAAACTGAACATATTTACCTTTGCGATAACATGGATTTGAAGACGATGGACTCCAAACTAAATGCGGTTGATACTTCTATTATTTACCATGGTACACTTAAAATAGTATTATGTAAACAAAATGATCACTAGATTAAAACTAATCACGATTTTAACTGGTACCTTCGCCTATAATTTTTTGTTTTATGAACAGACATTGATATATTATTTTTAAAAAGCTTATTTAAATCTTCATATGATACATGTACTACATTTGACTTGAGGTAATGACTACATATAGCGTAGACTTAAAATCACTACAGCCTCAGTAATTTTAAGTGCCAGCCTTGAGAGCGCGGGAGGCTGGGGGTTCGAACACCCTCGGGTCATTCATAAGACTTAAAATCTTGAGATAGCTACCTTGTCTGGCGCTCTGCATTAGGAGGACAGAGTATCGACTGGTCACCCAGTGTTAGATAATGTGACTTAGGGAGTGGTATGCATGTCTGAGGCATACCGACTCGGTGAGTTAGCACCTTAACAAAAAGTCGCCAGGAGTGCAGGCTAGTATAAGGTATGTCAACACATACTCACACACACAAGCATACACTATTTGTGCACGAAGGTGAGAATGTATATCTCTAAGGATTAATCAAAGTTCGTGCATGTAAGATATTTTTGAATGTGTTTTTATTGTCTGCCCTACACAAACGTGTTCTCAGTGGCGACGTTTTTGTTTATCGTGCTAGCTAAAAGAGTTATTTCGCCTCGGACAAGCGTACCACTTCCTCAGTCACATTATACTGACATAATTGCATGAACCAGTTGTATCTCTGCCCTCTAAATATGGAAGCATTTAGAAATTAAATTCACGGGGTCCTTCGGAGCAGACCTTAAAAACCTGTACGACAGACGTGTCACGCTAAAGAGCGCTCTCTGCACATTGCCTTAAGCGCACTGCAAAGGTCAGAATTTCTGCCGCTTCACCTATAGTGACGTCTTGATATAAGTAAAATATTCTTGACTGGGATGCAAAGCCCAATTAAAACTAATTAATCAGTCTTAATGTGTAGCACCAGGCATGAAAGCAGTGTCTCAAATAAAAGTCTCGTGTGTGACCCGACAGGGGTTCGACCTCACAAATTTAGAAAATGAAAAGTGTTTTGTTCATCATGTGTAATTTTTAATGTCTTTTTATAGATATTTAGTATTATACAGAACGATAGATTTTACGTTCCACATCAGGCATATGTTTAAGATGAGCATAACAAATCAGCTTTTTACTGTGTATGACGTCAATAATGAATATTTCCACAAAAAAAAAAAAAAAGAAAAAAAAAAAAAAAAAAAAAAGATTGGGCCTATTGTCGCGATGAAAATTGTCGTTATGCACATCCGCATCCGTATTTACCATAGAATGTTTCTATAGAGTGTTTAACCAAGTTTTAAATTATTTTTTGATTAATAAGATATCTTCAAAAATTGTCGTAAACCCGAGTCTCCAACTTTAAAAGACACCATCAAGATGAAATACGCCAGTTTGAGGTATAATTCAAAAATGTTGAGCTGCCCTGTCAGTAAGATTTTTCCGTGTTTTGTTTATTTAAAAATCCCGCATGAATACCAGAGCTGAAAACATGTAAATTTTTAAGTAAACCTGAAAAAGGTAACAGAAATTACTAAGTTTTTCTTATAAAACACAAGGCCGCGATGGCCAATTGGTTAAGTCGTTATCCTTCCAACTCAAGGCGTCTCATCGCTTTGGGTTCGACCCCGGTCGACCTCAAATGAGAAGTGTTTTTTCCTTGTCTTAGCCCTTTACTGGTTGTCTCGGTACCAATATAATGTCCCAAATGGTTTGCGATGTTTATCTTTGTGGATATGTTTACTTTTACGGCCGCCAAAGGTGCAATGTCGTAGAATGCAGATAAAAAACACTTGCACACTTACACAAAACATGAACTTGTGATAAAACTGAACCTTGAGATTATAAAGGTTATCTCGTAAGGGATAGCAGAAAAATTGCTGATGCATCGTAAATCAACATTTAACCAACCAATCAACTAACCAACTGACAGTGTAAGAGTACTATCTTTATGCCAATGTTACATATACCAAATAATTCGGATCACTGACAGAGGATACAAATTTCCAAGTCCGAATTGAATCGTGCTTTTACTTAAGACAGATTTTTGGAACCGTCCTAGGGGTCATACTTAAATGAATCCCATTTCTTATTTTGAAAACAAAGAAGTGGAGAAACAGAGTAGCCTTCACGAGTTTCTTATTTAAGTACTTCGGTAAATGAAAAAAAAATTTCCCATACTTAAGTCTGCCGAATTAGGTGGTTCAAACTTAGGTGACAAGAGGCATTCTTAACTGTAAGCACGTACGCTTCATACCACTTAGCCACAGGGGTGTCTCGTAAACAACGACGACAATGTTGTTATCTTTTTCACACCAGAACAAAAACTGCAAAACTGCAATTTGAACAGGAAGACCATTTTTATAACAGAAATTAGCTTAAAATTGTTAAATATAATCAGAGAGTATTGAAAGTAAAAGAAGAGAAAATGCAGTTGCAAGCTAAGTTTACAAAAAAAAAAAAAAAAAAAAATAAAAAAAAAAAAAAAAAAAAAAAAAAAAAAAAAAAAAAAAAGGCCTTGAACACTTTTTTAATAGTGTCGAAACGTAATGTACAGATATTAAGCACTCTCGTTTCTAATGATTTGTATGCATAGGAAAATATTTAAATAATAATTGGCAGATGTTTCTGTACGCAACTGTTGACGTATCTCCAAGGTTACGCTGCAGGAGATGCTTAAAAATGACGACCACCTGCCTATAAATGTGTCTCATTCCCAGACCCTAGATTAACAAAAAAGTCATAACCAAGAATTTCTTTTTCCTAACTCTAACGATGTGAAATTTGAGTAATGTTGTTAGTTTTTGACATATTTGGGGTTTTTTTTTGTGTCATTTGGGCCCTGAATTTACGACATCTGTAAAAGTTTTATTAACATAAAAAACTGCCTCTTCCTTAATGTGCTATTTTATTCAATTAAATTAAAAAAAATCTTAAAGTTTAAAAATAAATAAATAAATAAAAACCTAAAATAGAGTATACAGTTAAACAATCATTGCAGTTAGCAAATCCAACTAATTAGCAATTAGCGAATTGGAAACAACTATAAACTGTCAATTGTAAACTAATGTTAATGTATAATACACGTTTATTTATCCTGCGTTTAATATTGAAATATATCAAGTCTTGTTAAATGCTGTGTTAGACTTATGCAGAACATTTCAGATTTCATTAACCATTTTTCTCACTTGCTATACTTTATTTAAAAAATGCAGTTTGTGACTTAAATTCCACATACTTAATAAATGACAAGAAAACTTAGCGTCCCGAATATAACATAACCAGTAGATTCTTAAGTCATATTAAAAGTCATATTATAAATATTTGAATTTTCTGGATGAAACGTTCAAAATTTATAGAATGGCATTAACAGACTCACAGAATGCTACGGCATTACAGATAAATCCCGACCGACCGATAGTGAGAAAGGATTTTCCTTGTCATATTGTAGGCCTTTACTTATAGTATGGCATTAACATACTCACAGAATGCTACGGCATACCTGATAAATTCCGACCGACCGATAGAGAGAAAGGATTTTCCTTGTCATATTGTAGGCCTTTACTTATAGTATGGCATTAACAGACTCTCAGAACGCTACGGCATTACAGATAAATCCTGACCGACAAATAAATCCTGACCGACCGATAGTGAGAAAGGATTTTCCTTGTCATATTGTAGGCCTTTACTTATTGGCTTGTTTCCAGTGTAATGGATTGAGTGGTGTAAATTGTTTATCTGCGGTATTGCAGGTGAGTGTATTAGCACTCAAAAGTCACCATTTGTTCACACTAGTACAGATCAGAAACACTTGAACACTTACGCATCAAATGATCTTGTAAGATTAATAAACATTGATCTCGTCATGAAAAGCTGAAAAAATGCTGATGTGATGTAACAATTAACCAATCAAAAGCCAGCACTGGAACACGTTAGCAGTGTTTCTAAAATGAATAGATATACCATTTTACTTCTGAAGTTTGCGTTCTGAAGTTGAATTATATTCAACATCAGTGTAGACAAATTAATTGATATCGATATGTTCTTTAGATGGACAGTTTCTAAATCACCATTACACTTAAATAAAAAATACTTTCCTGTATCTTGTAGTTTGTTTTATTTTCATTGTTGTCTATGTATGATTTATTTTACCATGCTTTCTGTTTATGATTGGCCTCAGTAACCAAATAGCAAACGTCGGCTCACGAATCACGACATTTCACACCGCCATTCGGTCGAACCCAAGTGGGTCAGATCCTGGTGCGAGAGAGTTTTTGAGTTTGGTTGTTTAAGGTCGTTGGTTTTCTTCAGGTACTCAAGTTTCCTCCACCATCCAAGAATTGACGCACCTTGATGTAATTAGAATAATTTTGACTGGGACGTAAAACTACACTACCCCAAGCCACTCTTTTGTTATACTTTGGTATACTAGTACTCTTGTACTAGCTTATTCTATTTTCAAATTAATTTATTTAAATCGAAGTTTCAGTAAAGCAATTTTCTCTCATTTTCTAAGGATAGACCTTTTTCATCATAATTTCAAAAAAAAAAAAAAAAAAAAAAAAAAAAAAAAAAAAAAAAAAAAGATAGGATTTGGGTCTTTTTCAGTTTCCAAACAGCGTGTTTTGGCGTGGTTTTGGTTTCTATGGTTATTATTGTCTGACTAAATACACAGAGGCTATTAAGCATATATTTCCTATATTGAGTTGAACGTGTTAAAAATGTCCGAAAGGAAATTAATATCATTTATGGTCTTTTCTTTAATTAAAAAAAGTGTCTCATTTGTTCTAATAACAAAATCGTATCCTCAGGAGGATCAATCTACGCTTAGGCCACACCAAATTAATTTTTAGTTCTACGGATTTTTTTTGGACAAAAATAGAGGCAAGCGAGCGACTAAATATTAAATGTATTTTTTTCTTCTAAAACACATTTTCTTCAGACGACAAAATTTGAAACAGGCAAGGAAGTAAAAAAATGCACAAAAAAGATACTTATTGCAGTAAAAGGCAAAAAGTTTAAATATAACTGATAAAGCAAAGAATATGCTGTCCTGACAAACTCTCATTCAATATAGTAAATAATAAATCAACCAAGAGCTGGACAAATGTTGCCCTGGGGCCAGTTTCACAATGATTCACTCAGCTGAGTTTACACTCAACTCAAATTTGGGAATATTTCAATGTCAATTTATTAGACATTACACAGTTAATATTGAATATCTAATGTTATATTTTAATTGTTTGGTGTAGGTTTGTCAAACAAAACAAAAATTGTTGAATAAAATTTTCAAATTTTTAAAATATTGATGGGAGAAAAATTTGAATATTTGAGTTGAGTGTACACTCAGCTGAGTGAATGATTGTGAAACTGGGGCCTGATATCGTTAAATTTACAATAAATTCACTTTTTTTAGACAGGCAGAAAACGATATTTAAAATTAAATTAAATTTGTTTGCAATTCTAAATTTTAGAGGCGGAGGGGTCCGACGAACTACAAATTAATTTGGCATGACCTTTGTGATAAATGTTCAATTTTTTAAATACATTAATAAAACAATAGTATTGTTATAAGGAGTGTAAAAACTTTTTTTTATGTCTCGCACAAGTCTGGTAATGTGGTAATTGTTTTCTCACATAAATAATTAAAGAATCTGCGAACGTATATGTACCGTATAAAAATCGTCCTATGGGATGTCGTAAAATGTAAATTCGTACAGAATTGTCATATTATGATTTTCATTTTGAAGAGGTCATTTTAGTTTGGTTAAACACATTCCTGTTGTGTCTGTTTATTATTTTTTGTAATAAAACTAAATCATATAAGAGCTGCTTTAAGTTTCTCAATACAAAATATAAAACGGCGCATTTTTCTTATTTTTTTACTCTTGTGAAAAAAGTAATTCTTGGTTCCTTGGAAAAACCTTTTTACGTTAAAATTGGCGGGGAAATCTTCTCCTTGTTTGATATACCAGACATCTTACTTTAAAACACTGGCAATTCATTATCGAAAACGAGGCAACTTTAACAAAAACTGCAAAGAAATATGGTTTCTGACAAGGGAATCAATTAATACGTACGGTAAACAAAATACAAGTTAAAGCTGCATTCAGTTTTTCAATTTTCTGAATTATTTTGATTTTCTAAAAATATTTATTTTTTAGATAGATATCTTCTAACCACGATCCGTGACATTTATTTTCTAAAATTTCATTTCTTTCAGCTGTAAATAAACGGAATCCTCTGACCGATTGGTCAGTGTTTAACGATGATAATTATGAGCTTGGAGCATGCGCACGGATGTACGGAGAAACCCTAGAATCGAAGGTGAAACCTGACGGATTGCATTAATTGCCCTTAATTAATATCCAGATGTATTTAAAATGGTGTTATCCCTTACTCAGTCACAAATGACAAATTCAACGAAGTTGTGTGTTTAATTTATCGTATTTCACCGTTTTGAATGTTGTGTTTAAATGACCCGGGTTTTGATGACGTAACCATGTTCTAATATTAAATCCCAAATGCTGCATCTCGCTGGGTAAATACTGTAATTTCTGTATTTATTCGAACTTTTATCGTTGAACCAAACATTGTAACATTGTTCATTGGAACATCATTAATTAGATTAGCACCGTTTTAATTTTTTCTTTGGAAAACTTAATGCAGCTTTAACTAAATGTATCATTTTTGACTGATAAAGGGATAAATTACATTACTGAATTCAGTTTGTCCCAGTTGGCCTTGCTCTTTCCTTTGAAGAATCTGTTGTTTTTTTCTGTTGACACCGTTGTTTTTTTCTGTTGACACCGTTGTTTAATTTCACATAGGACTTCCACGCATGCTCCAAACTGATCAATAACATATTATCGAGTTGCCCCAACCTTGTAGGATTTCAATTTATTAGGGGCTGTTATGAGTGAAATTAAGATAATGAATCACACAGATTGTAATGACAACAAATTTATATTGATGAAAATATTTTTAGAAAATTATAAAAATATTTTTTTTTCAAATTATGGGTAAATTTAATAAGCTTTAAACGAGTATAGAGTGCATTTTTATACGAAGGAAGAAATTCCCATAGGACCGTCAACTGAAAAAGACTTAACTCATATGCGGTCGACAGGGGTCGAAATCACAGCGGTGGGACGCCTTCAGTTACAAAGCTTACCAGTCAGTTACCTCGCAAATTCAAGTATAGTTGATGTATATATCTGTTAAGGAATTTCAGTACCTATTTTATCTTTGCCGAACTGTATTTAATTAAACGTCAAGTGTTCACTTAACAACATCAACATTCATTAGAATTATACTCGGAACTAATCAATTTATCTTTTAAAACGTTCCCTAATAAGCTTCCTTAAAATAAAAATAAATTTCCAATTAGCTTCATTAAAACACTAATATATTATCCTAGCCTTTTCTATCAACTTTATTTTTTAATGCCTATGAGCAAGAATCAGTCGCACTTTTTATTTTTGTTCGTCAGTAATTTTTATTTTACAGTTTATATTAGCACGCAATTAACGCCGAAATTCATCGAACACATTCACTATCTCCAAGAACATCATTCCATGGTTTAAGGTCATGCGTACTTTTTAAACGCCTCAAATATTTTTATAGTATAAATCAAAGCAGTCAAGTATGTTATTCATTGAATTCCTAAGAAGGCACCACTATGGTAGTTCTGTTGATAAAGTGCTTGCTTCGTTTGTGGGAAGTCAGGGATTGAACCCTGCCCGGAAATGATTAAGACTTGTAAATTTTTCGTGACTGTTCTTTCGCCTAGCATTCAGCATTTAGAAATGGAAATCACGGATACTTCAGAGGAGACCCTAAAAACCGATGCCCCGTGTAACTCCAGGCTTGATACGCAAAAGAACCCTCCCTTCACATTAGCCTAAGCGCACTACAAAGGTAATAATTTCTGCCACTTCCCCTTTAGCTGATGACGTCTCTATATAAGTAAAATATTCTTGACTGGTTTGTAAAAAGCCATAAAATTGATCAAAACAATCAAACCTTAGAAGACATCACAAGATTATCAACAACTTGTTAAAGAAAGTTCTAAAATAATGTTTGAAAAACCAGAACAATTCCAGAACTTTTATAACGGTGGCCAGAACCATTCCAGAACATTTATAACGGTGGCCAGAACAGTTCTAGAACATATATAACGGTGGCCAGAACAGTTCTAGAACATTTATAACGGTGGCCAGAACAATTCTAGAACATTTATAACGGTGGCCAGAACAATTCTAGAACATTAATAACGGCGACCAGAACAATTCTAGAACATTTATAACGGTGACAAGAACAATTCTAGAACATTTATAACGGTGGCCAGAACAATTCTAGAACATTTATAACGGTGGCCAGGACAATTCTAGAACATTTATAACGGTCACCTCGATTGCATAGTGGTCTAAAACTCACTCTTACTAACCTTAATGTCTCTCACCGCCTCGGTTTGAACCCAATTTTGCCAGATCAATTTGCGAGAAAGAATCCGTTAGTTACTTTGGCGAAGGCCTTGGGTTTTTACGGCAAACCGGTTTCCCACAACTTTCCTAAACGGATCGCCACTCCAATCCATTCCACAATGTTAACCTCCACTTGTTGAATATAGTTGGCAACTATATGATGTTAATTTCAAAGCAAGCGACTAACCCCCAACTCATCAGAAAATATATGCATTGCTTAATACATTCTGTACATATGATCCATCCTTTATTAGCCCTGAATGAAGTACATTTAACCTATCTAGTTCCTAAGCTTTCAAATCATACACATGTTTACGGGAATGTAATCTTCATCGCCGTCTATGGTTAAGTAGTAAAGGTTTTTTTTATCCATTAAGAGTTCATGTTTTTTAATCAGAAGGGTTATATATATATATATATATATATATATATATATACAATATATTGCAAAGTCTGTAAGTAACATCTTAAATGAAACCTAACTGCAATATTATTCTTTGAAGAAATCAGCTTTAAAATGTTTAAAATGTAACGGAAGTAATAATTAGGTTTGAAACTGGAATTTGAAGACATTATAAAAGTAGACGTACAAGTGACACGATGTTTTTATATTCTCGTATTCCAGAAAAGTTAAAATAAGCGCAAAACGAAACTAATTTGATACAATAAGACGTGTAAAAAATCTCTACGTTTGTCTATCATCAAAGAGGTCAGCGTTGTTATTAAAGATCCGAATTGAAGCGAAAAATAAAGTCCTATGCAACATTAGGCGAAATAAAAAAATAAGAAGAATTTGGTGTAGTGAAAAAATTCCCAGTTTAAGTAATAGTTAAGTCAATCAAACATATGTTCTTTTCAGAAGGTTTGAAGTTATTATAGAAACTAATTGGTTTCAATGTAAATTGGTTTAACGTGTGAAAGAAACGAGCTTTTGTCTTTGAAAAATTATAACAAAGGCCCTAAAGTTAAATTGCAACCTGAATAAAATGAAACATAGAATTATCATAGACAGCATGTGCATATTCATCTGAAAGTATCCATTTCATGTACCAAACACACACACACACACACACACACACACACACACACACACACACACACACACACACTTCAGAATTGACATAAATTCATGGGTTTCTTCATTTCTTCATATTTATCAACAATACTGTACTTTTTAAAGACCTTGATAAACCTAGGCTTATTATTCGATCGCAATAAAAAGAAAGTGCTCACATAAACAACGAAAACCAAAAAGTTAATAAATACCTTATATGTGTAGCAATGTTGTTCAAATGTGAAATTAAAGACAGATTAATACGCTCTGACGGATAAAGCCATGCAAAAAATGCACTGAAGAATGATAACGAGTATACAAACAAAAACCTCAAAAGTGTTTATTCTATCTTATTTATTTATTCACCAAATGCAAAAAAAAAAAAAAAAAAAAAAAAAAAATTCTAGGAGAATATAACTCTAGGCCAATCAATCAAATCCAAATATATATATATATATATATATATATATATATATATATATATATATATATATATATATATATATATATATATATACAGTGGAGTTCATCTATAACGAAGACGGATGTAACGAATTTAGGCCTATAACGAACTAGAAAAAATTCCCCGACCAATTTACTTTAATTTATGTTTAATTGAATTGCTTATAACGAAATGGCCTATAACGAAAAAATGCCTATAACGTAGTAAATTTCACAACCCGTGAAAAAAATTGAACGGTAAAGATATGGTGTATAACGAAGTCACTAAAATTGATCCTAATTATGACTTACCGTCGACAAAAGATTAAAAAGAAACCACTTCAAAACATGAAACCGACCAGACAGTAAGCGTGGATGTCATAGGATCATAGGTGTTAAATCACCTATACACTGAATGTAACATCTTTGATGTTATACCTCCACGTGTTTATTCAAAACTCACTGATCTTAACGAAAGGCACGCCAAGGGTTTAGTGAAGCTTGTGAAAAGTTATTTTAATGAATGAAATTGTGTGTGAGAGTTTAATTATTCCGTAAATAAATAGGGAAAGTGCCTGTGAATCATTTACAAAGTGGAGACCTTATGTGGATACCCAGGAGGATGTGAGTTAAAAAATATATGACAGTTTGTCGGATCTAGAAACATTTTTATGCAGCCGAAAATTTGTGAAAAGTAAAAAATTAAACGACTTTATATAGCATGTGTTAGTGATAAGTGCTCAGAATGTGGCTTTTAAACGGATTTAAATTATTTTCCGAAAAGTAACATGGATTAACATTGTGACATTTAAAGAGATATAATTTTCCAATAAATTTTCGCAACGGTTTCAAGTCACATGTTTTCAACAATTTGGATTAATTTAAAGTTATAATAAAAATACATATCAGATTGTGAGAAAGAAATATTGATTTAATTAACTAATTTCTATCTGGAGTTTTTATTATTTATTTATTTATTTGTTTTTTTATTTATTTATTTTTTTTTGAGTTTACTGAAAATACAACAGATAGAACTTTACCGGCTAATAAAGCTAATGGTTGGTTAAATGCTTAAAAAATACATGTTATATTTATGACGGTTCGCGATTATTATTAATTATCTTAAACAAAAAATCAAAATTGATGAATTATATTTTATTTTTTATAAAAAAAATATTAGCATTAACCATATATTAGCTTTAATTTCTTTTATCGTCTTCTACTTCCGGTTTATGCGATACACATTGACGAAGGGAGATAAATCGTCTCTGCATTCTCCAAAACGATACTGGGGCTGGAAAATTGTTTAAAACGAAAAATGCCTATAACAAAGCCCATTAAGCCGTCCCCTCGACTTCGTTATAGCCGAACTCCACTGTATATATATATATAAATGCCTACTATGCCACCCTCCCAAGAAACCTTGAAGCTGGAAGAAATATGTTATATATTTACCTGTATCATATGAAAAACTGTAAACAAGTTTATATGCCAATAATGCCATACCAATATATATGTTTGAAATCTCTCCCCAAATGAAATATGAAAAAAATTAAACACTATTTTCCTATTTCCAATATTAATCAAATTAATATATGTAAACAGGTTGATTGCCAAACTGAATAAAGCCATAACAATTTACTTAAGACAAATCACATTCTGGCATTTTAAACTCACTTACCTGATTATTGTTAAAGTTGTCTGTGACAAATATTTCTTCTGGAAAAGAAAAAAAAAAAAAAAAAAAAAAAAAAAAAAAAAAAAAAAAAAAAAAAAAAAAAAAACAAATAAAAAATACCTTCAGGTAAAAAGGTATAGATGGTTAGGATTCTAAAGTAGCTGGAAAGACATATAGGACATCACATAAAAGACTTTGTATCTGCGTTTTTCCTTGAAATTAAAATGAATGCCTCGGGAACAAGACATCATGTTAAAACCGAATTTGTTTATTGTTTTCAATTGATAGTTCGTGTCTTTTTATAAAAGGTATACAAATTACAATATTGTGACAAGATTGCCAATGGTAGGAGAGGCGAAAATAAGATACCTGTACTTGTCAAATTTCTTTGAATTTATGCATCTTTTGATTTTTTAAATATTAAATTCTTGTCCTCTAATAGTTTCAAATCATAAGAATTTTGCAAATCGTGATCAAAAGTATCAACAGTAAAAGGAAAACCGGATAACAAAAACACGAGTTTCAAGATTTTGATCGCAAATTCTTGTCTTTTTATAGTATATAAATCGTCATGAGAAGTATCAACAGTGAAAGAAAAGTGCATTATACTAAATATATATTGTTAAAATCTTCTGGTGGGGGAACCTAATTCACTGAATTTGCTACTCTGATGTAATGTTGGTTTTTATTAGATGCTTTTTATGATTTTAATCTTTAAAACTTATATATACAAATGTAATTTATTTAATGCAAATTCCTTAACTGTGTATATATGTATCATAAATGATTAGTTTCTTATTCAAGTGAATTAATTTCTTTAGTGGCTTTGCACGATGTCAGTAAAATGAGATAAAATAAAATTAAACCTCAGATTTCAACTTCTACCATAAGTAACTAGACTCTTAACTAGCGCTACTTTTGAAAAGGTATGTCGAAAGATAAAATAAGTTTGTTATAAGGTCTTAAATATTTTCTGGAAATTTGGCAGAAAATATTTGCCAGTAAAATATAAGCAATTTTAATACAAAATCAAATGCCATATCTGATCTTCCGGAACCGTATAAATAGGACGAATTAAAATATTGTTTAAAACTTAAAATGATACATGTTGAGAATTATAGGAACCAATGCACAATAAAAATCAAAGTATCAAATTAATTAGAAGAAATCAAAATGTATTGTAATTTGTATTGCTTTTTTCATGTTTTCTTTTAGGTTCATGAACCTAAATGTTTAAATGTTGGTTGCCTTGACAAAATAAAAATATCTTATCTCTGCTTATTTGATTTAGAATACAATTACTAAATGAAACATGGAAAAATATTTAAAATAAAGTGTTTTATAGTTAAAAATAGATTAACATGGAAAAATATTTAAAATAAAGTGTTTTATAGTTAAAAATAGATTACAAGGTGTTTTTTGTAACTTTGTTTCTAAGAAAAATAAAAATGTATTATTTATTGCCTATTATACGGCTGCAGTCCGGTCTCGAAAGTTGTAGGGAGAATTTAAAGACATTGTGATAGCAAAAGAAGAAAGATCACGGGAAATTTGTCAGACATTTGGAAGAACTTAGAATCCCTTGCTTCAAAATAGCGTAGAAAATCAATTTGTTGTTTTGTCTAGACAAATCATATCTATACATTTTAAGAAATTTAAAATCAACATTGGTCTAAAATTTGTTTTCAAGCAATAAAATAATCTTGCGGTATAAGGAAAGTTTTGCGAATCAATTTGAAAAATATTGGATTTTTTCGTAGGTACATGTAAATCATAGCTATATGAAATAAAAGTAATGTCTAAATTGATTAAATTACTTGCATTTTTTATGTTGAAATATAAATCATTATTATTTACAGTTAATTTAGTTTGTCACGAATCTGGAAACAACAAAGTCATAAATGAAGAAAAGTGCCAATGGTATCCTTTTTAACACGTACTTTTGCTGTAGGTGCTACTGTATAGAGTCAGATCCTAATTTTTGGTTGATGTGATGTTTACAGATGCAAGGTAGACATTTGGATATCATTTAATTGTAGTATTTTTTATATTGATAACTTTTGTAAATCAACAAAACTATACCGTTCCGAAACTTTACATATATCCGTATGATATCGAACTAAAGTTAAAGGATTGTGATAAGGCCAAAACACTTAAAATACACTTTAAATGTATAATGTTAATTGTGATACAATTTTTGGTTCTAATTATAACTTGTTCCACACTATAGACTTGATTGGATACTGTGCAAAATATGATTTGAAAAAAAGCACAAAAAGACATACGAAATAAATAAGAAACAAGAGGAAACAGATGAATATAACAAAAAGACTACCTTTAGAATAAATTTATTGGTTGAATTTCCCTAAAGTCAATATAACGTTTTTTTGGTCACAGGGTATTTAATTTATAAACATACTTCTTTTTGTGTATAAAATTTGAAATACTTTCATACAAAAAATATGTACTTGCGAAAAATCTTCAAGGCAACCAAAGAGAGGCTTTTGACTTTGCATTGGTACCAAATTTAATGGTGGTGAGTTTTAGTAATATATGAGCGCCGTCGACAATGCTTCGACGAACTGTTATGACAATTAGTGTCCAATAAATATGCACGTATAGAATAATAAAAGTTGGCCATATTTTGTCAAAACCAAAAATCGACGTATGTCTATATTTAATCACGAAATCGTTAAACTATTCTTTTTGATACATGACTAAATTAATATTTGTGTTTATTCTTTGAATTAAAGTTCATTGACATAATTATAATGTGACAATATACACTAAGTTTCCATTGATAATCAGAAAAAAACTCAGCTGATTCAGGTTTTTAAACAACCTTAAACATGTGAAATCAATAACAAACCAAAAAGATTGATATATACTGTAAAAAATTTCATTGTTTATTTATGCTTAACATCCTTTCTTAAGAAAGCATTGAACAAACTGACTATTAGATGCAGTTGCATGGCGCAAGCATGTTTTAAGACCATAATACTTTCCGGTGCTTTCACAGATGTTATTCTAAAATATGCATTATAATGAAACAATAGTGGTCCAATGGTCAGAAATAAAATGTATATGATTCCATAGTTCATATTTTATTGGCAAAGAAAATGTTTTCTTTTGAACAACTGGGGATGAGAGTATAAGTCATAAACTACTTAAGAATTATGGATGATATAAATACCACGTTGTTTTTGTTTGATTTGTGTTTTATTATAAACAAAATCTCAATTTTATTTTTGAAATAAAAAATATCAATGGCATTAAAAGATGAATATATTTGTAAACAAATCTTTGTGTTGATCAGAAATAAGGATATTATTGATGTTTTAAAAACAGTACCAAAACCTTTCAATAACAAAGTTTATTTTTTAAACAGTATGGAATCAATATATTTTTTTCAAGAAAACGACATCAAAACAGCTTTTTTCATATTATTTTTTTATCAAAATAATCTCTCTCTTCTACATATTTATAATTATTTATTATTTATAATGTAAACTTGTTATCAATCGTAAGTAAATTATTGTATGTCGCTAATACTGTTTATGATCTGAAACACAAACACAAGAAAACACCCTTTGACATCAAATATCCTCTTGCTTTATGTATCTTTTATTTAATAAACAATAATTTGTGGTGTCAATCAGTACGCATGTACTGAAGTAGACTGCAGATGTCTGTGTGTTATAAGATAGAAGATAAAAAAGGCCAAAATTTGATAAATGCACAAGGCAAACACTAAATATAACCATCCGGGTTGCTGATGATAAACACTTGATATTATGTCTAACCATGTCTCAAATGGTGACTGCTTTTTGTGGATCGACGATGGAACAAATTCCTAAAACTATAAAATGGATATTTTGTATTTTATATAGTCGCATGTGGTTGAAAGGCACATTGTGTCAAACTTATAATTATCAAGGCTTATCATTGTGGATGAAATAGACATCGTTAATATATAAATTTGTAGATATTTATTTTTGTGGAACAAACCGCAAAGTTGATATTTTGGAATTTGTTTTCTTTTTTATTTTAAGATATCTTGAAGAACATTTGTATAGTCAAAACAACAAATGAGCGATAGTTCGAGTAGTAATGATGATCAACCTATCTACTTTACTTTAAATTATTCTGATGATGTTGATGATATCTTGTACGACAATCTTATTGAATTAGTAGAAACAATAATGATAATGAATTATTTTTAGTATTAGATCTTAATTTATCTGAAATGTAATACTTAAGGCTAAAAAACCTTTTTATGGTGACATTAAATTTTTGACAAAGTGCCTAAAACCTTTATCATTTTGACATTTAATTTATCGGCATACTAGGTTATATAAAATTGTACTGAATAACCATACTAATTGTCTTTCAATTGAATTGAGATAAAATTGTTAACGGACATTGAAGCTCAGAAATAATGATATCCCACTGTGTGGAGAATGCACTGTTGAAAGCCTCTAAATTAACCATCACTTTAAGTTTTAGCCTTCAGTTCATTATTAAGCAAAATTAGGATAAATGTTATTTATAGTGTTCACAGATTTTTTTTCACCGTCTGCCATAGGTCACCACCTTGGTTTGAATACAACTTAGACAGATCTAAGTATAAATAAAACTCGCTTAGATAAAATTCGCTTTTTGAAAATAAGTGTTGTCCCCCTTGCTTTCCTGTTTTCTTCATGATCAGCCTACTCCGATTCTGTTTTTTATGATTCTGGTTCATCAAAAATTTTTCAAAAACTTTCTTTCTTATTTATGTAGAAATTTACACAAAGGTGTTCTAAAACAAACGTTTGCCTAAAATAAAACAGTGCATGACCTAAATACACCTGATCCTCTACACCACTTGGTGCGTTCAGTGTTATTTCATTGATACCATAGAATTACCACTGGTAATGAAATTAACCAATGCTAAGCCAATGACGCCAACAAAACATACCATCGGTTACTTTTTTTGCAGAGAGTGTAGGGCTCGGCAAGCGATGGCAAGTTAGGTAGTGACGTCATTTCAAAATGGCGACTTCAACTAAAACTGACTTGCAAACGTCGGTTTTTCCAATAGAGTTAGAGATAGCTTGAAAAAATTGTCTTGATAAATGGAAATGTGTTTGAAATTTATCAGGTGAATATTTAGGAATAGGAACAGCATAATAATTAGTTACTCTAGCAACACCAGCAGCATTTCGGCGTTTGTTATGCAGCAAAATAACATCCGCAGAACTTATGTATTGCATTTAATTATAACATATGTATGCTTCTATTGATTTAAGACAAATCTTGTAGTTATGTGTCTGTTAGCCATTTTTCTGAGTGTTAGTGAAACCATTGGTCTACCGTTGGTAAGAATGGTACCAATGGTTTACCATGGGTACTATTGTCAAGTAAACTACCATTGGCATGCCGACGTACCGTTCAGAGAACAAAGTTGTCCAATGGTAAAGTTGGTTACAAACATTTACAATGGTAAATTGTGATTGATACCAATATAATAACTCTCAACGCACCCATTATCTGAAAGTATGTAGCTAAAAATTGCCTCTACATTAAAAGTTTTATAGGTTGAATATAATCATTGACGCTTCTTTGTTATTCATAATTATAATATTTGAAAAAATCAAAGTTATTACTCAAAAAATATAAATAAATAAATAAATAAATAAATAAATAAATAATAAATAAATAAATAAATAAATAAATAAATAAATAAATATAATTGAACGCGAACATTAAAAAAATACACATATGCTTGAAACTTGCAAAAAAGTAAAAATCACGTCACGCTGCATATTAACAATAATGCTTAATTTTATTGAATATGAATAAGAATAACATATTTCTTATAGGGATAAAATAAATCAATCATCGAAAAAATTAAAAGGATAATAACTTCTAGGAAAATCACCAAACTAAAACAGAAGTACGATATGCACAACTGCAGTAGAACTTCGATAACTCAAACTTCGATTTCTCGAATACTACGGATAACTCGAAGTCTTTATTTTGTCCCTTCGAGATATCGATGTTCTTCTGTACATCTCTTACTAATCATTCTTGTAAAAATTTACAAATACCAATTTCGCAGTATAAAAAATGTAGCGGACAAAACAGTTTTTACAAGGAGTTCAAAGAGATACATGGTTCATGTTCGTATAGACAAAATGCATTACTTTACCTTCTCTCTGATTTTTTGGCATGGGGACTGACAAAGTATAAAGTATTTTTTTGAGATGATGACTGTAATCTTAAGATTTTTATTTAGTTTGTAATCTATGATTCAAAATTGCACGTGTCCTTTTTTTCTATTTTCTAAATGTTTCTGTACAAACATGTTGTGGATTTTTTTATCATTTTTCATTTTTTATCACAAAAAAAAAAAAAAAAAAAAAAAAAAAAAAAAAAAAAAAAAAAAAAAAAATTAATCAACCTTTTCAGAATGGAAGTTTCTGAATATGAACGAAAATAAGCAAATTGCACAAGTAGAGAGATGCAGATGCCGTAATTTGGACTTGAAAATTCACCATCGAGTCTAGGCTTCATTTTATAAGTGAATGCTACTCTTATAAATGGTGAAGGTCAAGTTAAATGGAAGTTACTTACGGATTTATTAGTCTTGATTGTTTGTAATGGCTTATATGAAGCTTAATGAAAGCATGAAAGGAGAGAGACGAGAATCTGCAATAAAGCAATATAGGTCTCTGAAATTGTAAGATTCTTTAAAAGAAATGCCATTAGTATCATTTCATGCTTAATAACTTAATAACTTTAAATACACAATAAATCGATTGTGTTACAATTCCGATAAATCGTAGTTGAAATGAATCCTTGTATCAGTAAACAATGTTTGTATCACAAGTTAGAGAAAATAAATAAAGAATATGTTTTTATTTTAATTCAGTAACTGAACCATTAAAAAATGAGTTTAAAGGTTTAAAATCATAAGAACAAGACCGAAAAGATCGTACCTGGCAACGAACGGATTAAAATGAAAACGTTAATAGTTCTCTGTTTCTTACAAAAGAATGCGAAAGTACCTTGTTGGGTGGGTGGTGTGGGTTGAAACCCACTTGTGAAAGAAAAGGTTATTTTTTGTTTTTATCTCCTACAATTTAAAAAACATTGTACCATTTTTACTAATGGTTTAGTTCAATTTAAAATGGTTTTGTTGATTCATTAAAAGCTAGCCATGACAACCATTCATTTTTTAAAAATAAAGCTTTTAAGAAAACAAGATACATAAAAAAATGAAATTTACATGTCTTTTGTTTTCCTATGCATAATAAAATTAATTTATCATTTAACGATTCTACTTTTTGAAATTCTATGTTTATTTTGTCGTTGAATTTTTTTTGCCAAAATGTTATCTATTTTTTTTTTTTGCCAAATTGTTATCTACCTTTGCAAATCTCTAGCTGTTACAATTATCGTAATGATGTTTCTACAACAAGCTAGTTTCTAAGCATATGAATTCGGTATTTTTTTAAAAAAGTCTTTTTGTGCTTTTATTGATTATCATTCAGGTTGAGCGACAAAAACATTTTACCTGGTTTTGGAAACCCATGAGAATGCCAAAATAGGCGTTCTCTTGATACTTCTAAAACAAATCTATGATCTGCAAGGTTACGAAAAACTCCAAATGTATCTGACAATATAAAAAAGATAATAAAATCTACATTATATTAACCAAGTTTATAAAAAAATATTTCCTTCAATTTTTTTATATCGTGAAAAAGTACTAGAAAAATTTTTATGAATGTTATATTTTTTATAATTTAAAAAAGAACTTGAAACGGTTTGAAACTTGAAAAAGGATATTTAAAATATAGACGTTTTTGTAATTTTTTATCTTCACCATAGTAAACCTAGTTACATCTTCACATCTCAGTAACAATGAAGAGCAAATAATTTCATTTTTATATTTATACCAATAAAAAATTGATAAAAATACTGCTTTCATTGAATGATATAATTATTGGATATTAGAGACCATACAAATACCCGAAAAACAGCATCTATACCATTTTTTTATAAAGCAGAATGATCAGTGGTTTCATAACCATTAACATCCTTATGGTCTTTTTTCAAATTTTGTATAAAATATTGCAATGATAACTTTCAATACGTACGATTGAGTATTGCTGAAACATTTTACAGAGGATAAATTGCATCTTAGAAACATGTGCTTGGCGACATAAAAATCAATCAAATAAATTATAAAACAGTTATCATAAATAATAGACAGGATTTCATAAAAATATCCATAATAAAACAATTAATATCGGATAACGTCCACCTAAAAAGAGCCAACGCACCAAAGAGCACGAAACAATACATGTTAAAATGGCAACCTTCTGTTCTGTTTATGCCATACATATGTTTTAATGTCCCTTCCTTGTTCAGAACTAACTGTATTAATTAAACTAATCAGTTTTTACAGGTATATGCACAAATAAATTACAAATACATTTTTAAGACAACTGAATTTATAATATCAAACTTTGGACGACACTTTATTATTGGCAAGTTGTGTAGTTAAAGATCCATTTGAAATTCCTTAACCATGCCGCTGATTATACATATTTACGCACAATAAAACTATATATAATTCTTCAACATTCTTGTTTTTCATAAAACCACTTCACTTGCAAGAATTATGTCATCTGGTATCTTGTTTCTTAATGCTAGCTAGACAGGAAATGCTTTCTCCTCCAGAGCACCCGACCTCAAATCTTAAATGTAAGTTTAACTAAACTGAGCAGTTTTCAAAGTTTTTACTTTGTTTTCCGGGATTATGATTTGGACATGGACTTGTATGTTTGTGTTTGATTTGTACAAAAATGATTTTTAAATGTAACCTTTTTCTTGAAAATCTTCATTGACAACGGAGATCGTAAGCTGATTGCTTTACATTAGTAGTAATGAATAAGCATTATTATTGTACTGGTATAACAAAATTCTTTCTTCATTTCTAAACTGATTACAATTGATATCTGCCACAAGCAAATAATTTCATTTTTATATATTTTTTAAACTTCTTTGATTTGTGAACATTTAAACGGAAAGATGCATAGGAATAGTCTTTTCATTGGCAATGACGATCTGCTTTTGAAAAAAAATCGATAAAACAATATTAATATCTTTGTCAACACACTGACTTAATTTCGCGAAAGACCTTTTTATGTTTTTGAAATAAGTATCTCTAATTGTGATATCAATTCCTAATTGATATGAAACTATACACTTTAGGCAACATATCTTTTATATGCGTACATTGGATGTGATCAAGTGCCTTAAACTCTTACTCTTTCAAGAAATGAGTTCAAAGTAATACATCTTGATTCATTTCTATCAAAACCATATATAACCAATTATATATAAAATAAATTGCCTTTTGGAATCACAATTAGCGCTATTTAAATTCTTCTTTCTGTTTTATTGATTTGTTAAAAAATTCTATCTCAGTTTTTAATTAAAAAATAAAATAGAAATTTTAGTAACACATAGAGTTATGATTACATTTCCATTTAGGAAAATATTTTAAAATGAGATAAAACATTTTTAGATGTGAATTTTGTCTATTTAAAAATATTAAACAACGCTTTCTATATCTATCTATCTATCTATGTATCAAAAAACTGTAAGTTCAGTAAATTTACACATACATCGTAACTAAGTACATGAATTTAATGAAAGTGTATAGAAATGTAATTCGAGAAGAATTGGAGCTTATTGAATTACGGTTAGGTTTTGTCGAATCAGTTTTATATCAGTGTTATTTTCTATTAAAAAGACTATACAATTTATGATGTTAGTGATCACAGTAAAACACATCTATAACACACACCATTTTGCATAAGTGCTTAGGTATGGACAAAATATATAACAAATAACAAATAACTGCTGAATTTTGATGTGCCATATGTGCACATTTCGGAAAATCATTCCTCATCAGTGACACTAGGGACCGAAAAGTTAAATAGATGAAAAACATAGCCAAACAGTTGAAAAATAATGAATCTAAAGTTCCAAAATTATATGAATCCAAATTCACCTGAGGAATGCTTTGTAAGGGGGAACATACCTTAGTTTTAAATAAATTTCAAAAATTAGGATGGCTGAAAATTTTGCTAAATGGTACATTTTCTGACAGCACAAAGTACTACCTACTGAGTTATGGATACCCTCGGGGAGTTTTACTCTACCAGCAGCGGTACCCGCTCAGGTGTAATAAACATATAACAAATACCTGCTGAATTTTGATGTGCCATATGTGTACATTTAAATGAATCATGATCTCATGCATTTACTTTTATTAAGTTTTTTTTTGATTTTGTAAACTTGGAAACGGAAATGTATAAGTGAAGTCTTACTAATCGCAATGATGATTTTAATTTATTAGGTGTCAACTGCTGATATCTTAGACAACAAAACTGATTGAACTTCTCGAAAAAAGTTCAGATCTCTTGATAAACCCATATCTGTTATCACAAAAATACCTTTCTTGATGTGATATTAGTTCCTAATTGATATATAATTATGCACTTGAGGCAAAACATGACTTACATACTCATATTGGATGTTCATAAAAGCTGTGATAAAATACTTGAAACGGTCTACTCTTTCAAGAAATGAGTTCAAAAACATTACATCTTGGTTCATTTCTATCAAAACAAATTTGTTTAAATATATGTATAAAACAGGAAAAATAATAAATAATGAAAATTATAAATAATAGAAAACTACAAAAAGTTGATGAGGAAAATCCATATTACAAAAATTATGAATCTAAATCAAATAAATTTTCTTGTATTTGTGGTTGAGACTCAGTAGTATTTAAACACCTAAATTTATTTGCTAACTTTTACTTCAACGTTTTATAGGTAAGGGTACTGTGTTTCATATAGACTTATGTCTCAAAATAAACCAAAAGTTTTATTCGATATATATTTTCATGCATGTATATTTTGTGCTTAGATTTAAAACCATTTTCTTTTATATTTCAAAATCATATTCACGAAACCTTTTTTCAAATAATAGCATTTGAAAAAGTCAGCAAGATTTAATGCTTTAAGGACAACATTTGCAGAACATTTGTGCCATTTATCAAGTAAGTCAGTTAAAATTAAAACTTCTATCTTTTTACTTGCGATTTAAAGCTAGGTATGTAGGCTTGCAAGATAAAGAGTACTGTAAGAACAAAAATAGATAAAAGTAAAGATGCCTTAGAGATAAGCTGAACGCCTCCGTATAATACACTGTTAACAAGTCAGAAATAAACTATAAAAACAATTAAAGAAGGCAAAAAATCTGATTAGTTTCTAAAAACAAAAACTATTTTAAACTCTTCTCTTTATTTTATTAATTTAAAAAAAAGGATTCTATGTTTTTAAATTTAAATAAAACAGAATTTTTAGCAATGCATAAAATCATCATTCAAAAACCCTTGCTTGATAATATTTTAAAATGAGATAGAACAGTTTTAGCTATGAAATCTTGTCCATTTAAACATAAAAAACAACCATTTTTATTATAATGAAACAAAAAATTCAAGAAAAATTTAAGCTTAGTGAATCCCATCAAGTTTTTTTCCAAACAACTTTCAATTTGTGTCAATTGGGATTTCAAGTACCATACAATACATGTTATTAGTAATACAGTAAACCTGATCTATAACACACGCCATTTTGCTTAGGTATTGTGTACCGGCAAACCCTAGTTTGAATATTCCTCTATGATAACAGAAATATGTAAAACAAAGGTCTGTTCTCTCATGCAAAGCATTCCTTACCTAAATGTGGATTTATATGATTTTTGGAGCTTTAGACTCAACTAATTTTCAACTGTTCAGTTTAGCTTTTTTCCCATCAAGCTTTTCGGTCCCTATTTTCACTTATGAGTAATTATTTTTGAAATGTGCACATAAGGCACATCAAAATGTAACAGGTATGTGTTATATATTTATCAAAAACATTTAATAAAAAAAATTAACAGTTAAACAAGCAATTTAATGCCAGATATTTTAACTGTTTCCTCAAATCGAAGTTTATTTCCTATTTTTTCCCATAATATATATACATTATCCGTACAAAATAAAGAACACACACATGTATGTATGTGTTTTTTTGTTATTTTGTAAGGATGATTTATACATTAAGGGGTTGTCCTTTTATTGTTTGATAAAGGTTACTTTATTTTTTATTAACTTTTCTACTTTCTAGTTTAAAAGGATTATTTCTTTTCTTCCGTTTCCAGTTCTTTATTATCATTATTATTATATAACGGATCACTTTTTCGCGGCGAAATTTTAAACATATAATTTAATCTTGATTCATTTTTCAAAGTAGGTTCCCGTAATATTGAAGTTGTATTTTTTATTCATGAGATCATTAGGGAGGAGGAAAAGGCGGAGTCCAAACAACGGATATCGCCAACTTTTTAATACTCATTTGTCTATGTACTTAAAATCATTTACATTTGTGATCAATATCATAAAGTACATGAAATGTTTTCCTCGGGGGTACCATTAAGGTGTGGAACAAGGTGGGTCTTTGTCGTAGGTTTTATCTGATGACATTCCTACCACTGTAGGAGGTAAGCTATAAGGCAAGCTAATAAGATTACAATGCTAATCAAATAACAGAAACATTTTCAAAAGCATAATTACATGCTTTCCATAGATATAATTGCTTTACTCCCTTGGTTACTTATCGATTACATATGTAGCTTCTGAACTGTTGCGAAAACGTTATGAGCAGGCAAATGTTTGGTAATATAACTCACAATTCAAAGTTTTCTTACTATTAATCAAAGTTGAATACTTGACCAATGAGAATACATTAGTTGATTGTTATTGCTAAATTTGTTTTATAAACAAGCCAAATATCACGATTTGGAGTGTTTATGTATAAAATTATTGTTTGAAGAAATGTTCGCAATACGATAAGTTTACCTAGCTCGCAATATGGAATGTATAATAGTTTCAGACTGTAAATAAATGATACAAAAATAGAATTGAATTAGACGTTTTTCGATTTGATTTCTTGGTATGATATTGAAATGTGGCTCGTAAAACACATATTTATTGGTCATTTATCAATTTATTATGATATCAATTTTAAATAAAAATTCTATTTCAATTGAAAACAAGAACTTAACATTTAGCACAAAGTCGTAAATATAAGTCAAATACACTTACGATTCAAAACAATTTTGTCCAACTTACACTACACCATTGTTCCGCGGGTACCGCTGCTGGTGGAGTAAAACTCTCCGAGGGTATCCATAACTCAGTAGGCAGTAATTTGGGCTGTCAGAAAATGTACCATTTAGCAAAATTTTCAGCCGTCTTAAGTTTTGAAATTTATTTAAACAAAGATTTGTTCCCTCATACAAAGCATTCCTTAGCTGGATTTGGATTTACATAATTTTGGAACTTTAGATTCAATAATTTTCAACTGTTTGGCTTATGTTTTTTATCTATCAAACTTTTCGGTTTTAGTATCACTGATGAGGAATAAATTTCGGAAATGTGCACATCTGGCACATCAAAATTTAACTGGTATTTGTGTTATATATTCAATACTACTATTAGTTTGTCACGCGGGTTTTTCTAAATCCTTTATTCAAAAATTTTCTGATTTAAATAACAGTAAGATTGAATTAAAAAAACATTGACCCAACCAAATTTTATTTTTAAATGAAAAATTTTTTCTCTGAATTCTTTTGTACATAGAACAGATTTTGGAAAAAAGTCAAATTTTAATGACTTCAATGATCCATTTGGGCCTCACCCAAGATTACATCAAGGTATTTAAGGTTAATAGAGGTAAAATGAATTATATGCTTATCACACAAATAACATTTCCTATCTACATGATGTTAGAGTTACGGGTATTTGTGTTATATAATTACAGAAATATGAAAAAATGATGCCCAAAGATGTTATAGATATAGTGAAAAAATAGTTTTTTTCAATTAGAACAAAGTAGGAGGGCATAAGTTAATAATTTGGTGTTCAGTAATCTCCAGATTTTTAAGGGCTGATCGTCAGGAATATTCAAATCATGATAGCATATGATATATGGTATACTAGGGAGGTGCATAAGGTATATTTTGGACATACTGAATTTATTATCTTGTTGAAAACATGAAATAATTGTAATATGCACACCATTAAAGAAATTTTTAAATACCTTTTGTTATTTTTACCAATTAGGTCAGTTGTTTTTGCATGGAATTGTAAAAATTTGAATGATTTTGTTTAAATGTGCAGTTTTGTTCTCCAAAATGCATATGACAAACAATATTGGACTGGTAGTAAGCAGTAATTCAACCATGTCATTTTCATTTCAATGCTTATACATGTATTTATATATACAGAATTACATTTACTAAGGTTCGTTGATGTAAAAATCTCTTAGCTGCACTTGGTTTTCCAATACTTTTGGAGCATTGGATTCATTAATTTCAACTGTTTGTCTAATACTTAATTCATTTGTATCTATTAACTTATTCGGTCCATAGTGTCAATGATGAAGAATGGCTTTCAGAAATGTGCACATACGGCAAATCAAAATTAAACAGGTATTTGTGTTAATTATTTACTATCTCAGAGCGGGTACCACTGCTGGTGAAGAAAAACTCCCCAAAGGTATCAAAAACTCAGTATGCAGTACATTGTGCCATCAGAAAATGCACCTTTTGGCAAAAATTTAAGTCTTCCTAATTTGTTTAATGTATTCAAAACTAAGGTTTGTTACATCATGCAAAGCATTCCTTAGCTAGATTTGGATTTATTTTATTTGGCAAAAATTTTGCTAAATGGTACATTTTCTGACAGCCCAAATTACTGCCTACTGAGTTATGGATACACTCGGGGAGTTTGACTCCACCAGCAACGGTACCCGCTTAGGGGTAGTAAATATATAATACAAATACCAGTTAATTTTGATGTGCCAGATGTGCACATTTCGGAAATTAATTCCTCATCAGTGACACCAAGTCCGAAAAGTTTGATACATAAAAAATATATAAGCCAAACAGTTAAAAATAATGAATCTAAAGTTTCAAAATTATATAAATCCAAACCCAGCTAAGGAATGCTTTGCATGAGGGAACAAACCTTAGTTTTAAATAAATTTCAAATTTTAGACGACTGAAAATTTTGCTAAATGGTACATTTTCTGACAGCCCAAATTACTGCCTACTGAGTTATGGATACACTCGGGGAGTTTGACTCCACCAGCAACGGTACCCGCTTAGTGGTAGTAAATATATAATACAAATACCAGTTAATTTTTGATGTGCCAGATGTGCACATTTCGGAAATTAATTCCTCATCAGTGACACTAAGACCGAAAAGTTTGATACATAAAAAATATATAAGCCAAACAGTTAAAAATAATGAATCTAAAGTTTCAAAATTATATAAATCCAAACCCAGCTAAGGAATGCTTTGCATGAGGGAACAAACCTTAGTTTTAAATAAATTTCAAATTTTAGACGACTGAAAATTTTGCTAAATGGTACATTTTCTGACAGCCCAAATTACTGCCTACCGAGTTATGGATACACTCGGGGGTTTTACTCCACCAGCAACGGTACCCGCTTAGGGGTAGTAAATATATAATACAAATACCAGTTAATTTTTGATGTGCCAGATGTGAACATTTCGGAAATTAATTCCTCATCAGTGACACTAAGACCGAAAAGTTTGATACATAAAAAATATATAAGCCAAACAGTTGAAAATAATGAATCTAAATCTTATACTCGGGATTCAAAGGTATTCAACATCTTTGTCAGATCATTATAATTTTGTCATGTAATTTGAATTGCTATTCACACACTATTGTCAGTAATGCCATATTAGGATAAAAAAAAGGTTGGACATAGACAAAGTGTAGTTTGAAGTGAAATTAAATATCTAACAAAGTTTGTAGGCATTTCAGCAGAGACTAACATTGTAGATTAGAATAATAAATAAATAAAAATAAATAATAAATAAATAAATAAATAAATAAATAAATAAATAAATAAACGAGAACACGCGATTTACACATTGTTAATTGACGTCAACTGTTACTAAAATCATCTTGTAAGGGGGAGCACCGAGTATTTACAAAAGGTTTGCTGTTTAATAATAATCACAGAGGTTGAATTCCTTGAATTACGCCTTCGGATAAAATTTTATCATAACAATTCACGTACGTCGGGAGCTTGAAAAGTCTGTGGTTAACATATATATTACTGTCTTCTCTTATTTTCTTTGTTGTTTGTTTGTTTACGTATTGAGTACCTCTGGCTACTGTCATAAACATGTTTAATGTATTACATTATATAAGCGTCTCCTTTTATGCAACAGAGAATGTGATGTAAATAAAGGAAACAGAATAATGATATATTCTTATGTAAACAAAGTTTATGATAGTTACGATGTTTGTTTCTTCATAAAAATGTAAAAGCTTGTTTTTGAATTCAAGTCATCATTTATACATTTCAGTATAGAAACGTCTGCTTTTGTGCAACAGAGAATGTGATGGAAATAAAGGGAATGGAATACTGATATATTCTATTTAACAATATTTATGATGGTTTATTGTTAAATGTATTAAATTGTTGACAGCTCTGTTTTTATTTAACTGAGAACACCATGTGAATAAAAGAAATGAACGAATGATGTTTGTTATATTTACTATATAAGTAATAATTTACCTATCTTTCTCTGTATGAGGCAACAATATAAATAAAGCCTTTTTGAAACCAAGTCATCTTTGATACATTGTTAATTGTATTATATAATAAAAACATTTTATGTTAAAAATAATGTGATGCTAATAAAAGGAAATAAAGAAAATTTGTTTGGTATGTTTGTCATATTTTGGTTTTTTAACTTCTGTAACGGTATAAAAACACTAAATAAAAAGCCTGTTTTTATAAAACCAAATCATCTTTGACGATGTTTATAAATTTGCTGCATATAAAAATGATAACAGTAGTTGAATCTCAACGAAATCTGAAACCTCGCTTTGGATATTGTTATTAGTATTCGTCGGTAGTTATATATAAAATTAGTGGTCTGCATTTGATATGATTCCATCTTTCATTTGTTCTTTGGTTTACGTACTAAATACCTCTGGCTACTGTCGTGTATATGCTTTACTTTTTACATTACAGAAACTTCTCCTTTTATGCAACCTAAAATGTGATGTAAATAGATAAATAAATAAGAAGAAAATTGTATGCTATGTTCATTATGTTTTGCTTGTTTAAGTTCGTGTTTCCGAAAAAAAAAAAAACAAGCATTCTTTTTTTAAACCGAGTCAACATTGAAACATTGATAAATATATTACATCATAAAAACGTCATTTTTTGCAACCGCAACCGAGAATGTGACATTAATAAATAATATAAAAAATTTGTATGCTATGTTCACTATGTTTTTGCTAGTTTAAGTTTGTGCTTCCTTAAAACAATTGCTTTTCTTAAACCAAGTCATTATTGATACATTGATACTAAATTACATTATAGAAAATCTATTTTAGCAACCGAAAATGTGATGTTTATACAAAAGAATGGAAAAATATTGTTACTATGTTTATCAAATTTGGTGTTTCATTGTCTGTTTCTGTATATTTTTTTCTAAAAGTTTAATTTTGAAAGCAAATTGTCATGAACGTTTTGATAAATGTATTCTAATATAGAAATGTCTTTTATATGCAATCGGGAATGTGATGTTAATAAATGAAATAAAAGAACATTGTATGCTATGTTCACTATGTTTGTTGTAGTTTAAGTGTGTTTATGGAAAAAAAATAAAAAGCTTTTTTTAAAACCAAGTTTCAGTGATAAATATATTACATCATAGAAACGTCTATTTTTGCAACCGAGGATGTGACCATACAACACAAATACCTGTTAAATAATGAAAAGAATTAAAAAAAATATCGTTACTTCTTTTGTCGTAATTTTGGTGTTGTAACTGTCTGTATCTAAATAACAATAATAAAAATAACAAAAAACCGGATTTTGAAAGCAAATCATCATATTGATAAATGTAATATATTTAAAAAGGTTTCCTTTTATGTAATCGACAATGTGATGTTAATGAATGAAGAAAAATGTATGTTATGTTCATTATGATTGTGGTAGCGTAGCTTGAGTTTGTTTTTCCTAAAATAAAATTAAATGTTTTCTTTTTCAAAAAACCATGTTATCATCGATACATTGATAAATAATTTTAATTATAGACACATCTATTTTTGCAACCGCGAAAGTGATATTAATGAAAAGAAAGAATAAAATATTCTTACTATATCAACAATATTTTTGTTATTTTAACTGCCTGTGTCTGAACAAAAATACAATAAAATAGTCTTATTTTGAAAGCAAATCATTAAAAATACTAATGAATGTATCATAATACAGAATCGTCTCTGGTGTGCATGCTATTATTACTATATTTCCTATATTACTGGTATAACTGTTCGTTTCTGTATAAAAGGCTGTTTTTGAATCCATATCATCACTGCCCACATTGTTGATTAAATTACATAATAGAAACAATTTTAGTAACCGTGAATATAATATAAATAAATGAAAAAACTATGTATGCTGTTGTATTATATTTGTTGTAGTTTAACTGTCTTTTTATTAAATAAGATAATAAAAATTCTGTTTATAAACCAAATCATCTGTGATAACAAACTGTGAATTTATAGTATTTTATTTTTTGGAAATAAGATTTACAAATCCGTATAGGATTATTTCATATTCCATGGACAGCGTGATAACTAAGCTCGGTTATTTATTTATTTTTATGTATTAGGTGTTAGGAGACTTAAACAAGATTGTTATGGCTAAATATAGTGTACCATATGTTTTAACTAAGTGTAATAATTGTCAATATATTTTTTAAAATCCGTCAATAAAAACATTTCTACACATAAAAAAGCAATTTTCGAATAATAAATGGGATTTTTGGTTTAGACCAGAACTGAAACTAAAGCAAGAATATTAAATAGTAATGCACTTTGTCGTAAATATATTTCGTATAAAGAATTATAGCAAAGAAAACAAAGATTGGTTTTCAAAATAAGCAATGATTAACATACATTTCGGAGATTTGCCTCATTATTTGAAATATCGAAACGCATAAATACTAGTAAATAAAAATAAATACATAAATATAAACATTTTATGTTTTTTTTAATCTTTGGAAATATGATTTTTGTTTTTTACGTTATTAGTTTTTAATTTTATCATCCAATTATAACTTTTAACAACAAGCAAAAACTTGAGCAGTAAATAAAGAATCTAACATTTAAACAAAGTTGCATTTTAAAGAAAAAGACCATAACCTTGCAAGCTATAAATGGAAAAAAATGACTGTGGCTTTATCTCTTACAAATGAGTAAGACACAATTTACCGGCCGGTGTAGGTTTGGATTACACCCTCTAAAATACAGATTTTGTTATTTTGACATTTTTTTTATTGACAGTTCTCACCCTACAGTCAACAAAGTATAAAAGTCGTTTAAAAATGTGAAGGCGTGTAGTTCGCAAACGCAACCAAGATCATGACATATTACAAGGTGATGATAGGAACATTAGGCGAGTTTTTCATTTATCGTTTAAAAAGGTAAAGTTTGTAAAAAAAATGTTTAGTTCGCAAAAGCAATTGCAACCAAAATCATAACATATTTCACGCTGATATCAGGAGCATTAATCGAGTTTTTCACCTATCGTTTAAAAATGTGAAGACATGTAGTTCGCAAACGCAACCAAGATCATGACATATTACAAGGTGATGTCAGGAGAATGAGTCGCGTTTTTCATTTATCATTTAAAAATGCAAAGGCAGGTAGTTCGCAAACGCAACCAAGATCATGACATATTACAAGGTAATGTCAGGAGCATTTGTCGAGTTTTTCATTTATCTTTTAAAAATGTGAGGACATTTAGTTCGCAAACGCAACCAAGATCTTGACATTTTACAAGGTGATGTCAGGAGCATTAGTCGAGTTTTTCATCTATCGTTTAAAAATGTGAAGACATGAAGTTCGCAAACGCAACCAAGATCATGACATATTACAAGGTGATGTCAGGAGAATTAGTCGAGTTTTTCATTTATCGTTTAAAAATGTGAGGACATTTAGTCGTAAACGCAACCAAGATCATGACATATTACTAGGTGATGTCAGGAGCATTAGTCCAGTTTTTCATCTATCGTTAAAAAATGTGAAGACATGTAGTTCGCAAACGCAACCAAGATCATGACATGTTACAAGGTGATGTCAGGAGCATTAGTCGAGTTTTTCATCTATCGTTTAAAAATGTGAAGACATTGAGTTCGTAACATATAACAAGATGATGTCAGGAGCATTTGTAGAAGTTTTTCATTTATCGTTTAAAAATGTGAAGACATGTAGTTTGCAAAGGCAACTAAGATCATGACATATTACAAGATGATGATAGGAGCAGGCAAATGAGAAAAAACACATTTAAAATTCCTTTCTTGGTACTGAAAATTTAGTTAATGTACAAAGTGTAGGCCAAGTACCGCTCGGCACCTATGATCAATTTAATAACTAGTTTAATAACTAGATTCGCCAGTTTACAAAGTTTTACTTAGATTTTTCGGGGACTGTGATTTTGACATGGACTGGTGTGTTTGTTTTTTATTTTAAGCCAATGGTCTATCATCAAGAAAATTGAAAAATTTAAACACATATTGGGACCACTGATTTTAAAATCCCTTGCTTCACAAGGAAAAAAAGTTTGCACATGTACAAAGTGTAGCCCAAGTACGGTTGGGCCCCTATAACCAATATTTAGTTTTAAACCAACGGTCTATCAAAAAAATATATATCTAGTTTTAAACCAACGGTTTGAAAAAAATTTAAAACTTAAACTAAAAATTGGAACTTCGGTTATAAAATTCCTTACTTTGCACTGGGACTGAATTTAATGAACCATGTGTAGTTTAAGTACTATCAATGCCCTTTTCAAACAATTCATTTATTTTACTACCAAAAGACTATTAACATGAACATTTACAAGAGTACAATCAGCTTTATTTCCCACAAAACGCACTAATAAACCTTACGTGCACTTGTTGTCCTTATAATAATAACATCCTGCTTTTTTTTACTTATTTTTTATTTTTTTATTTTTTTTGTTTCGTGTTAGTTTTAAATGTTTTAAACAGAATTATTGCAGACACATCCATTGATTGTTGTTATTGCTGGTGGAAAATCAATAAACCACAAAGAAAAGACAAAAAGAAGTATTTTCTAATGGAATAGTTGTTCTTGAAAAGTGAATATTTTACATTTTCTATACTCCATTACAGGGATTTACAAGGCATTGTTTAATAGAATAAAGGAATTTGTAGTAAAAATGCGTGTATGTGATAATAGAGGAGAAAGCAACAAAGAAATATTGACCGTTATTTTGTCTAAAACACATTGTTTTATTTGATTCATTTGAATGAACTATATATAAGATTTCAATATACTACATATATATGTGTTTTTATTATATGCAGTCAGAACATTTTTCAGTAACAATACTTTGATATATCCGAAAAGTTGAAATTTGAAGAAAAAAGTACTTCCTCGCCTTGCAGTTGACATTTCGGGGAAAGAGTATGGACTGGTTCACACGATGTAATGATAATGAGAGAGAGAGAGAGAGAGAGAGAGAGAGAGAGAGAGAGAGAGAGAGAGAGGCTTGTATACGTCAATACGGACTCGGTGTAGCATTTCATCAAAAGCGGCCCTCAGTAAGTACAAGTAAACAACCGGCCATAATACACACTCGCAAATCCCGCGCATAAACGAAATTGCTGACAATCCAGAAGCTTAATCTCGTTGCGAACAGCTGAAAAATGGCTGATGCGAAGTTAAACAACATTATAACCAGCAACTAAGAAACCAACCCAACATGAATATCAAGTTTATACAAATCTTCCGAATATTATTTACTTTACTCTTGAGAAACGTATTTTTATTGACATGTAGGAAATGCAATGTTGTATTACTCTTTCATCGTGAAGAAACTGCTGCACTACATTACTCTTGTGGGAGGATGCATTATCATGGATGATGTGTATGCCTCTTAAACCAGTTCTAGGGCAGAAATTATTATAGTGTTTTTAACAGAATTTAACACCTTGTCCCTATAAAATATCCCAGTAACAGATTTACCTGGCGGAGAAGGAATCTGAACAACAGGGTCATTCGAATTGAAGAAGTCTGTGTACAGAACCTTTTTGAACATTGAAGTCTTTTTGCTATTACAGGTCTAGATTGTCCTTTTTTCAACCACTGCTTATTATTGATTCTTCTTTGGAGCTCAAAATAATGTATCCAAGTTTCATCTCCTGTTAGTAACTCACTTAATCGCCAAACACCAGTATTTTTGTATTTTTTCAATATTTGTTTGCAACTTTTGATTCGTGCTTTTTGTTCTTTTGTTAAAAGATGGGGTACCCAAAGTGCGCATACTTTTTTCAATTCCATGTGCTTTGTTAAAATTTGATATGTACTCCCCGTTGAAATACCGAGACACGAAGCTATATCAGAAACTGTATACCTAGCGTCTTCGTTCACCATGGCTTCAACTGCAGCAATGTTTCTTTCAGACGATGACGATTTTGGACGTCCTGAATGGGGGTTGTCTTTAACAGTTCCTTTCCCTTCTGTAAACACTTTGACCAATCTATAAACAGTTGCTTTACACACAGACGATTCTCCATAAATTATTTTAAGTTCACTCAATATCTGTATACTTGGTATTGACAAAGCACAACGGTTTTTGATATAGCTTCTTATTTCAGACTTCTCTTCAGGCTTCATTTTACATCAAAATATCATTAGTGTATATGACTAACCTTTGTTTAAATCCAAATATCTCTGTAATTACTAAATATTTTTTAAAGAAATTTCATACGTATATCACCCGTGATTTTACCTATTCAATCACGGGTATCTTGTACATATGTGTCACTACAGTTTTATGGAAGCCAATAAGTCTCAAAACTTTTTGAAGTGCCCTCGAACTCATGTCAATCTGAAGAGTGCTAGTACACTTGTACTCTCCCTAAATGTCGCAGATAAAACAAACACAACATTGGTAAAAGACTGTGGAATGAAACTCATTCTGTTATAGAAGTACATATGATACTGTTAGTAAAATGACCAGTAAATGACCGGTGAAATGACCGGAAAATGACCAGGGTATTATTTAATGACCTTAGTAAAGTACATCTACTATAAAATAAACAATTTAATTATATTTTAAGATGTATAGCCTTGTTAAGAATAAAGAACTTTAACATAAGTTGTTAACGGTTTCTATTATATTGATAAGTTTTCAATAACGTATCTATACATGTGTCGATCATGATCAGTTATTTATTTTTTTTTCTTTCTTACCAAATTTTAATTATTTGTAATTTCATTTACTTTCTTTAAGAATCAGAAAATTATTGATAAAGACTCAAATTGCTTTACATATATATATATTACTATATCTGAAATTCCGAAATTTTCAGCTTTCAGTACTGAAAAAGTGATTGTTGCTAATTCAACATTTAAATGTATTGCATCCTTCTAAAGAGTAAATATTAGAATCTTTGTGAATAATTGCGTTGTCTGATTATTTCCTTACGTTTTAAAAATACGAACATTTAAACAAAAATTCAACTGTGAATGAGTAACAGATACTTGTTCAAAGCTGAGTGCAGCAATGTTGCATATTTATAACCTCAGATATTTTTTGTTGTATTTGCTGCGTGCCAAGTAAATGTTAAGTAAAAAAAATTGAAGTTCTTATTACAAATTTATCATATACATTCATATTCATCATAATTTATTTGATGTTCGTCTATGTAACCTTTATCTAAAATCTTGGTTGCATTGACTGTCCATTATTATGAGTGTGTTAGTTTGCTGTTATGTTGCTTAACGTCACATCAGTATTTTTAGCATTAAAGAACGGGAACAAGATTATTAAACTTTAACGAAGAATATAGGAATAACTTCGTGAAAGGCGTGAAAATTTTTTATGCGTTTGATCTGCCTTGTACAAGCGCACATTTTCGGCGATTTTTAGCTCACCTGAGCACAAAGTGTTCATGTGAGCTATTGGTATCAATAGAGGCAGACCCTCCGTCGTCCGTCCGTCCGTCAACAATTGGTTCAAACGACTTCTTCTCAGAAACTTCTGATTACATTTTGTTCAACTTTGGTTAAAAGCATCTATAGAACAATGCCTTTCAGATTTGTGTTTTTGGTTGCCATAGCTTCCAAATGTAGGTCACATTGACCTACATAGTTGAAAACCTAAAAAAATCTTCTTCTCCAAAACCACTTTACTGAGATAAAATCTGATGTGATATTTGGCATCTAAAGCATCTTATATACCAAGTTTGTGAATTTCAATAATTTTTGTGAAAAATTAGGTTACGCGTTTTGCGTTTATTTTTAATACATTGTAAATAGTATTTTTATACCAAAATTACAATAATGAATAAATTTAGGTACATATTTTTTCCAAACATCATTCTCTTATGTGAAGAAACATTTGTTTGACAATTTGCATAAAATTCTGTAAAACACAAGTCGCTTTTTTCGACCTTTTTCATTTTCAATTCTAGCAACCCTAGGGTCGAGGGTTCAAATCCCAGTTAGGCCACTTTTTTTTTAAATTTCTGAATTTTATGACTTACAATGGTGCATGGAAGAGATTTTATGAATTTTTACTTTTTAGTGTAATTATTATTTTTTAAATGCATGTTATAGCGATATGTAGATAAAGCACGTATAACTAAAACCTTGAAATATTTATTTTTTTGTTTTACACTGTTATGTGACATAATTAAAACTAATTGAACAATTTTTTTAAACTAATTTGCAGTTAATTTTTACATTTTTTTTAAATATTTTGATTAATGTGTCAAATCTGTAAAGTCTTAAATCCGGATCTGAAAATTGCTCATGTGAGCTTTTGTTATAGATAGGCACTCTGCCATATCAAAAGACTTCTTCTCAGACACTACTGGTCACTTTTCATTCATTTTAGTCAATAGCATCTATAGACCATTGCCATTCACATTTGTGTTTTTGGTTGCTATGGCTACCAAAAGTAGGTCACAGTGACCTACATAGCTAAAAACCAAAACAATAAAAACGATGTTCTCTGAAACCACTTCTATTGAGGCAACATGTTATGACTGACCAGGTATTATTGAGACATACCAGTTACATTTAAACTCAGGTGAGCAAATTAGGGCCATCTTGGGCCTCTTGTTTTGTTAATGTGCTAATGTACGAGTCAGATAAAGACAATCTTGTAACTCTCCTAGTCACGTTATCCTAGCACCGGTTGAACAAGTCGATACGCTGTCCACCTACTTTCAAGTACCAGACAAGGAAGCATTATCTCATTTTTTAAAGTCACATGTATGACCTGGTCAGGGTTCGACTGTACGATCTCCCGCTCAAAATTTTTGACGCTCTACCACATAGCCACCGAAAATCGTTTTATGTGAGGAAAATATTGAAAATGTCAACACACACACACACACACACACATACACACACACACACACACACACCTGTACCCGGATGTGAAAGTGGCCAAAGAAGACATTGTCATTGGCATCATCATGTTTGTCACGATTTCTAGTAATATCATTTAAATAGTAAGCTTATTTCTTACATTATGGTCATGAGCCTGGTGCTTTGTCATCTTAGATAATTGATTCAGCGATAATTAAGAAAAGTCTAGAATTAAATCTCTGCAGTGAGACGTCTTTAAAAATAGGTGAGAAAAAGTAGCGAAATTTTAAAATAACACTTTACCTTGACCCAATTTTCAAAGTCAGATGGTTTAGCATATTTTTCATAACATATTACTTAGACCTACTTTGCAAATCTATAAAGCAAAATTAAAAAAAATCAACGTCAAAACGAGTGATCTATTTTTTGACCAAATTTCTTGAAATGAACAAATAATATGCTTCAGATCATAAGAGATCAAAATACCATGTCAGATTTTGCCTCAAATCATCGGTGTGATATGATGTGTTATGATATGCATTACACAAAAAACGATAAAAGCTACGTAATTGTTCTGTTGTCTTTTATATACAGTAATTAATTACACGATCATAAATATCGAAGTCTGGATAGCAAACGACTGTTCTACTAATTGAAAAGACACAATCAAGATAGCGAGAAATTTGAGAAACATGAAAAATTGGATTTGATTCTGGTGTTGAAAGGTCGTCATATTTCAGACATGTCAATTTATTATAAAAAACAGAATAGAAAAAGTAACTCGGAATTAGTCTAGCAGTGATGGCAATCTGTCAGCAATCAGTTGATATGGAAAACAAATCAAAATATAGGTTAATTTAAAACTTATCAAACATGATATATTTACAATGTATAAATAGTTGCCATGGAAACCTGTAAATGACCATGTTCACCAGTAACACATATACACGTTTTAAAAGAACAATGCGATTTATTTTTGTTAGTTTTTAACCGTGCATTGACTAAACTGTAATTGCAAGATGTTGCCAAGGAATAACGTCATTGGATTTTTATTACTAAGAGCAACATAAACAGGGACAAAAAAAAAAAAAAAATCATTAATCCATGAAATATAATCAACTTAACGATTGTAATTAAAAATTTAGTTTTTCAGAGTGCAAAAGAATTTTTTATTTACAAAAAAAAAACAAAAAAAAACAAAAAAAAAAACAAAAAAACATTCAATCGTTTGCATTTAGGCAATAACATATTTTTGAATATGTATATTTTATATTCAATTTTTCAATAAAATTCTAAATCATGGTATGACTTCTTAAGGTCTCTATGCTAAGTTATATAGAGTAAGCATTAATGTATAATAATAATAATAATAATAATAATAATAATAATAATAATAATAATAATAATAATACGTATGATAATGAAACATATACCTGTTTGCGTTGTTAAGACGATTAACAGCGTCTGAAGGGCCAACTTCAAAAACCCCTTATCATCATCATCGTCGCCATCATCATCATCATCAGCATCAGCATCATCATCATCCTCATCATCATCAACAACAACAACAACAACAAGTCCGTTACCAAAAATTTGCTTATCGTTGCAACCACAAATTCATAGAAGATAATAAAAGAAAGAAAGAAAGAAGAAAAAGAAGAAGAAGAAGAAAGAAAGAAAGAAAGAAAGAAAGAAAGAAAATGAAAATTCAAAATTGTTGATTTTAAAGTCACAAAAGCGCTAATAAGAGAAAAAATCTATTATATTTTTAGTGGGATAATTATTTTAGAGCTTTGTCTGTTGTTGTTTTAAGAAATATATATACACAGAAACTTAATTGGATAAAATATGCGTAGAAACGTATTTGATTTTACAACTTGAATTACTCTTGGAAAAAATAAATTTCCCGGATGCATTTATTTTGAAAATCCTGATAAAGGAAGCTTAAACTATTAAAGCTGCATTAAGTTTACCAATTTTCTGAATTTTTTTGATTTTCTACAAAATATATTTATTTAAAAGTAGATATCTTCTTACCACGATCCGTGACATTCAGTTTTCTAAAATTTCATTCCTTTTAGCTGTAAATAAATGGAATCCTCTGACCGGTTGGTCAGTGGTCTACGATGGTAATTATGAGCTTGGAGCATGCGCACGGATGTACGGAAAAGCCTAGAATCGAAAGTGAAACATGACAGATTGTCCTTCATTAATATCCAGATTTTTTTGAAATGGTGTTATTTATCCCTTACTAAGTCACAAATGACAAATTCAACGAAGTTCTGTGTTTAATTTATCGTATTTCAACATTTTGAAAGTTGTGTTTAAATGACCCGGGTTTTGATGACGTAACCATGTTCTAATATTAGATCCCGAATGCTGTATCTCACTGGGTAAATACTGTAATTTCTGTATTTATTCGAGCTTTTATCGTTGAACCAAATGTAACATTTTTCATTAGGAACACCATTTATTAGATTAGCACCGTTTTAATTTTTTTTTGGAAAACTTAATGCAGCTTTAAACCTACATAGGAATGTACATGTACTATTGGTGTTATGTGAAAAGGACATTCTATGTACACAATAAAAGGGTAGACCCAGCGCGTACTTCATTTGTTTATTTACACAATAAATAAACATTGCTTGGATTATGCAGGTTAAAGGTGAAATGTAATGCAATTACATAAAGGTGACAGGTCCGGTAATTCAAAGTCACACAAGTGACCTTTTATAACAATTGAAACTAAATAGTATTTAAACTCAAAATTCAAAATACAACAAATTCAGTATGTCTACAAATTCTTATGGCTTCCAGTCTAATAATAAATAAACTAGAATTTCGCTAATACTGAAAGTAATGGATTTTTTAAGCTTATCAAATGCATTTTGTATAATAAAATAATTGAAGATGTAATTTATTATATCAAAAGTTCGACAGGGAGAACTTTAATGGACAGGATGAACTCTCTCTCTCTCTCTCTCTCTCTCTCTCTCTCTCTCTCTCTCTCTCTCTCTCTATATATATATATATATATATATATATATATATATATATATATATTTGCTGAACGATATGTCATTGACTTTGGAACCAGCTTTATATTAATAGTAATTTAAAAAAATTGATAAAAAAAAATTGTGTGATTGTGTGATTGACGTAAAGAAATTGAACATCTTACGTATGATGACAATTATTTCCCCGCAGAATTCAATATAAGAATTTCAACTTTTGTATTAATTCTATAAAAAATACTTGTTAATGATATATTTTCTACCATTATGTTCTACAAGGAGTGTCTTATGCTATCATCAAAACATGTCAAAAATAGTTATCCCAATTTGCAAAACGGCGGAAGGTACACATTGTTAAATCGAAACAAGGTTTTCTTTTCTTTTCTTTTTTTTAAATAATGGCCAATAATGACCACAGATAACAATGTTACGTAAAATTTCTTCCACGTTACAGAGGTTCAATAAATCACTCATCGTGCGTGAACTTTAAGTGCATTCATGATCGCACCTAGCTCGATATTAATCGGAGTTATAAAAGCGAATAAATTTGGAAGTTTTTCTAAAATGATCCGTAAAATTAACTACTTATTGCTTCAGGAGTAACGTGTCCGCCTCGAGAGCCAGGGAAAGATGATCAAATTTCGCCCTGGCCATACATAAGACGTAATAATTTGAGATACTTAGTTTTCTTCCTAGCACTTCTTCTAGCCACTATGCCACTATGGTAGCTCAGTTGGTAGAGTGCTCGCTTAGTATGTGGAAGATCGGAGTCGGGAATGTCCAAGACTTGAAAATTAGTAGTGACTGTTCTTTCGTCAAGCACTCGGCATTTAGAAATGAAAGACATGGGATCCTTCGGAGGAGACCTTCAAAATTGATACGCCATTTTACGGTAGGCGTGGCACGGTAAAGAATCATCCTTGCATGTTGCTCTAAACGCATTGCAAAGGTATCTGCCACTTCACATGTAGCTTGTGACGTCTCGATATAAGTGAAATATTCTTGACTGTTACGTAAAACCACATTAAATCAATCAATCAATCAAATCTTCGCCGAGAGCTCGACATTAAGAGCATAGAGTGTTGACTGGTTCATCCGCTGTCAGAAGAAAGTGTCTGTGGAATATAGTGTTTGACTTTGGCATACTGATTCTGTGAGCTAACAATTTGAAGTCCCTCTTCATGCGCGCTCATACAAGGCTTAATTACATCTCATCCTCATCCTTGTTCTTATATTAATCCTTAGAAATTAATAAACATGCATTTGTCGCTTAAAGATGAAAAATTGCTGATGTGACGTTTAACAACATTACAATTTTCACACAAACTAATTGCAGAAAAAATATATCATATTTAGTTTTGCATGATAAATGAGATTAATGTAATAGAAAAAAAATAAATACATGTAAATAAATAAACAAATAAACAAGCAAATAATAAATAAATAAATTTAAAAAAATAAATACACTTTTTCAAAACTTTAATAAAACATTCAAAGTTGTATTTTTCACTTGATCTACGAAAACCAATAATGGTGTACTACTTAATACGAAGATATTCAAGAAAGCTAAGATATATCAAAAATATTTAATGTACACCTAGAAAAGCTTATTCATCTACAGAAAATGCAAGTGTATGCATTTAGATTGCCATGTTTACCGACTAACTAAATTAGTTTTAAGACACGGCCAATCATACAGTTTTCAAGGCCTCTCAGTAATCATAATTGCTTAATATCGTGTGTGTTGTGTGTGTGTAAGAGAGAGAGAGAGAGAGAGAGAGAGAGAGAGAGAGAGAGAGAGAGAGAGAGAGAGAGAGATAACATATTATTTTATTTTTATTATATTAACAAACGTTGCACTTAAATGAAAACAGTGCGGAAATCTGGGAAATTTAAATTGTAACAAATTGTAACAACACATATGAATTTGTATCAATACTTAAAGACTAAATTTATAAACTTTTAATTGTAAAATCTAAAAATAGTTTGACTTGGAGTGAGTAAATACACCAAATTCAAACAAAGTCGTGGGAGAGCCCTAACACATAATGATATAGTTTCCAAATATAAAACACTCTTTCTATAGTTAAACAATTTCTTATTTACTTAATTAAGTAAAAACAAATAACTCTTGTCTACTACATAGACTTTCCTACTACTTCGTTACAATAACAGTAACGTGTTAAAAAAATTTATCGATTGAATTTTCAATAATTTTGAATCTTTTAATTGTTTCCAAAGATAAAGGGGATATTAAAAGCTTAGCATTCACAAAGAACTAGAATCGAAGATACAAAAAAATTTCCAATAGATTCTGTTAGAATATATTTCCAATAGATTCTGTTAATATATTGAAGAATTGGTTTAATTAGCTATTTTCTGTCAAGAGCTAGTATCATTAAGATTGATTTTAGTGCTTGTACTACAGCATCATTAACTCCGTACATCGTACTAGAGTTTAAATCCCTAAAGCCAAGTGAGGGAATCAATTGGGATTCATTTTATTGTAGAGTCATAACGGTGCGTATTAAATCATTATGCCAATCTAAATACTTCAGTCTTGTTAGTTGAACGCAATCAAGGAATATTTGCCTTCATTTACAGTTAATTAATGGTTTGTATTACGAAACAAAAATTTCAGTTTCTTGGGAAAAAAACCGAGAAACGTGGTCTGTTCTTCAGTTAATGGTTGAAATGTGTATGACTTGAAACCAAAATTAATATTTTTGTAATAGCACCATTTAAGACAAGGGGTTTTTGTTTTATGCAATGAGGTTTCTCTGTGAATGAGTTGAGTAATGGTGTTTAACGTCCCAGTCAAGAATATTTCACTTATATCGAGATGTCGCCAGCTATAGGCGAAAGTGCAGAAATTTTCCTGTGAGTTGCGCTGATAGCATTATACAGCAGGGTTCTTTATCAGTGCCATGCCTGTCATGACACGGGACCTCGTTTATTTTAAGTTTCCATCTGAAAGAACCATGACTGTCATTTCGTAATGCCGAGTGCTTGGCAAAAGAACAGTCACTACCTACTTTCAAGTCTTGGGTCAGACCCTGGCCGGGGTTCGAACCCACGACCTTCCACTTACGGAGCGAGCACTCTACCAACTGAGCTACTGCAGTGGCGTTTCTCTGTGAAAAAGGCATAATTAGATAAATAATTAATAAATAAAACAATCTGCAAAAGCTATGACGTCATAGGTGCAATGTTGACTCCTCATCACCTGTCAAAGTGATAGAAATAAAGCCTTTCTGAAAAGTTAACCAGATTTATTATACTGTATATAAAAATCTAGATATTTGATTTTTGTTGAAGGTGAGATAATCTACCATAGGACACTCAACAAGGGTAATATGATGTATGATTGTATTTTTTTTGTGTGGTGGCTTATTTCTGACATCGACATAATTTTAGTCGACATAACACTATCTCAACATGTCGACTTAATATCTTGACAAGTCAAGATAATATCATGGAAAGTTGATACCAAAATGAAAAGTTGAGATTAATAACACGACATGCCGTGATACTTATGTTGACAAGTTGTTATAATTATCTCGATATCATGACTTATTTTTAACGCGGGAAGTCGTGTTACTTATGTCAACTTTTTATTTTGGTATCACAACTTCTCCTGATATTAACTCGACTTGTCAAGATATTAAGTCGACATGTTGAGGTAATTTTATGTCGACTAAAATTATGTCGATGGCAGAAATAAGCCACCATACACCATACACCATAGATACTATGGTGGCTTATTTCTGACATCGACATAATTTTAGTCGACATAAAATTATCTCAACATGTCGACTTAATATCTTGACAAAACGAGATAATATCATGAAAAGTTGATGTAATAACACGACATGTCGCAATACTTATGTTGACCAGTCGTGATAATTATCTTCATATCGTGACTTATTTTTTTGTAACTTTTGTAAGATAAATATCGCGACAAGTCGTGTTACTTATCTCAACTTTTCATTTTGGTATCACAACTTTCCATGATAATATCTTGACTTGTCAAGATATTAAGTCGACATGTTGAGATAATTTTATGTCGACTTAAATTATGTCGATGTCAGAAATAAGCCACCATAAGATACCAAAATAAAAAGTTGAGATAAGTAACACGACTTGCCGCGATAAAAATAAGTCGGTATATCGAGATAATTATCACGACTTGTCAACATAAGAATCGCGACATGTCCTGTTGTATATCTCTATGGTGTATGGTGGCTTATTTCTGACATCGACATAATTTTTGTCGACATAAAATTATCTCAACATGTCGACTTAATATCTCGACATGTCGACTTAATATCTTGACAAGTCACGATATTTTCATGGAAAGTTGTGGTACCAAAATAAAAAGTTGAGATAAGTAACACGACTTGCCGCGATAAAAAATAAGTCGAGATATCGAGATAATTATCACAACTGGTCTGCATATGTATCGCGGTATGTCGTGCTACTTATCTTAACTTTTTATTTTGGTATCACAACTTGTCATGATATTATCTTGACTTGTCAAGATAATAAGAAGAAATGTCGAGATAATTTTATGTCGACAAAAATTATGTCGATGTCAGAAATAAGCCACCATATATCTCAACTTTTTTATTTTGGTATCACAATGAATCAATAAGTCTCGTTTAAGAACATGTTGTAAACGAGAGTATTCAGAAATTTGATATCACATGCATAGCAGTGTCAGATTCTTTTATTCAAAAGTAACGTTTTGTAACTAAGATACGAAACTTCCAAAAGAAAACTATTTTTCATTTTTGATGGAAGTTCTAGCATCAGTGAGACTAAAATGACAGAATACGAAACTAAAAGTCCATTGAATTTTATCTGTTTTATCTGACTGTAGTATCTCAAAGACTTACGAAACAAAAATTTTAGTTATTTGCAAGCCCCACGTGATTTTTTCAACAGTATTGATGTTTGTTACTGACTTAATGGGTTCACGGCTTTATGAGTGGTATTTTATAAACATTTAACCACTAGATAAACAAATGTACATCTACATGATACAAATGCTGCGGAGTCTACAATCTCACCAGCATCAATAAAATTAACGATTACCTATACATGTATATCAATTAAGTTTTTCAGTTATCCCGTGTACAACTAATAAAAGTATTTTTACAAAGCACGATATTTTATCAAACGTTTTTTTGGGCTGTACATATCATATATATTTTATGCACAAAATGGTGTATATTTTACTTTATTAGATTATATTATTATCGGTTGTTATTTTAAAACCAAGTAAAAAAAGTTTAGGGAATAATTTCTGTTTGTCAGTCCGTCCCGTTATCTAATCCGCTTCATAACTGGAATATATGGGTGGATTAAACTTGGGTTAAATGTACACCAACATGTGAAGTTGTGTCGAATATCAATTTGAGGTTTGCGCCTCAAGTTCAACAAAACTGAACTGGCTTAAATCAGTTATTCACGTGAACTTCCATTAAGGAAGTGAGACCGGATTCCCCGAAAGGATAAGCGCCTCCTGTTTAGCTACCAACACCCGTCACGGGCAACATCAATCTTAAGAATGAAAGGAACGTGGAACTAAAGTAAATAAGGCTATTCGAACAAATATTACAGACCAATATCTGTGTCAAAGCAAGGTTGCAATAAGATAGCTGTTTAAGGGCTGATCCAGAATTTTATGAGGGGGAGGGAGTTAAATTTTTTATCATGAGACATTGCAAGCGTTGAGGGCTCAAGCCTCCGTCGAGGTGTCTTTGGGTCGCTAAAGGCCTTCGGCTGGTCCATGGAAGAGCCCTGTTTCGGGTCCAGGGGGCAAAGCCTCCACCGAAAAATGATATTTTAATATTTTTGGGTACCATTCGACTACTCTTTCTCTCTTCTTTTGAGTTTTTCAAGGAAAGGGGATTACAACCCTCGCACCCCCCCCCTTCAATCCGCTTATGTTGTTAAAGGCAACAATACAGTTGCATAAACGGTGAAGTTTAAGAGCAACTTTACTTTGATTTGTAAATAAATAGTTTTAACTTCATTGAAATAAAATCTTTTTCAAAATATGTATTTTTCTAAACAAATAAATGAGTTTGAATTTGAAACCGGTTTCTTCGCTGATTAATAATTAGTAGTTGCCTTGGGTGTTAGGGTGTTAGTTTTAATGTCACGGGTGTTTCAGGTGTCGTTTTAATGTTTAAAAATAAAAATTTATAAACAAAATAATAGAATTTAAAAATTTTAATCCAAAAAATAAATAAATAAATAAATAAATAAATAAATAAATAAATAAATAAAAAAATTAAAAATTAAAAAATAAATAAATAAAAAAAAAAAAGAATAATAAATAATAAAAAAAATCTAGTATTAGGTCAGTAGGTTAACATGGACCATACAATTAGGTCACGGTCTGCAGTATGTCACGGAGGTTTGTCTATTTAGTGTAACATCAATGATAATCTGTATCATTATTCCTTGTTCATCATCCGGGGTTTTCTATGATTAGACATGCTTTAATAAGGCGTTGATGATTGATTTCTGAAGATAAACATATGCCAATCTATATACACACACACAAGTCTGTATCTACTGCTATATTGACTGATCGGCATTTGTATCGGGAACTAACATTAAATTTTTGAATGAAATACAACTTGGTTGCTTTTAAGTTACAACTTTCATGCGTTAAAACATTGGACTTGGAAAATGTGTATTATCTTCTCCTGATTGTTTTTTACTTTTTAAAGTTACAGATTTCATGCGTTAAAGCTTTGGACTTCGGGAAAATTTGTATTATTTTCTCCTGGTTATTATTTCAAACTTTTTAAAGGATATTGCTTATATCGCAAGCTTTAAGGATACAACTTCCATGCGTTGAAGCATAGGAATTTCCAAAACCTGTAATATTTTGGACTGAAATTTTAAACATTTTGAAGCAGGGTACTGCTAGTGAAGCAAAGGTGTTACGTTACAATTTTTATGAGTTTAACTTTGAGAGAGTGAAAAACTGATAATTTCGACACTGGAATTGTAAACTTTTTGCAGAAGGAGATTACTAATACGACATATTTTTAGTGTTACAACTTTCACGAGTTAGACCTTGTGTGATTCACTTGCATATCAACAATGAAAATATTGACTCTTTGAAGAGGAATACTGTTTATAGAGCAAGCTTTTACATTGCAACTTTAAAACTGAATCATTTTTATAGGTTATTGCTTTCCAGAAAGTGCCAAGAGTACAGGTGACTTGTACTTTCCAAACTGATTTTTCAAAATTCCAAAGTGCTTAGGGAATTTTATGAACTTGCAAACTGTTAACTGTAAAAATTTATCAGTTTGGAAGTTTTTAAATTTTGTTTTGTTGTTAATCTAAAAAAAAAAAGCTTTTAAAAGTCGCGCTACGGGAATTTATGACGTCACAAACTGAGATTCTAATTGCTTGCTGGCTGACTTAATTTTGTTTTTAAAACAATATGAAAACTTTGCTTTTGAATGTTTTGAAATTAAAAAAAAAACTGTACTAGGGGATCTCTGTTGTGTAGAAAACTGATGTTTTTGTACGATATTTAAACTATCAAACGTTGTGCAAATGGAATGTCATTGTATGTGGCTGCCGAAATGAAAAAAATTCAATTAAGGTAAGTTGTCTTATTATTTTTTAAAATTATTATTTAGAGTCTTATAAGTCTTTTAGGCACATGTCGTGTCGTAGAGTCATTATCATTCGTAGAAGTAAATCTTTTTTTTAGTTTTGTAGTTAAAAATATTACCAGGATAAAATGTTATGAAATTAATTAAAATTAATTCCCACGAGTGGATACTTAAAAGGAAACAAATATGCTGACATTAAATTTTAATTAATTGACTTTAAATTCTGTCGTAAGCATTAGCATATTAAAAAAAATATTATGAACGTTTTTAACCTAACTGTATTAACACTTCCCTATGAAACTTCCCAAGATGGTGTTTTACGCCATGTCAAAATTTTCTCACTTATATCGAGGCAGTACCTGTGATGATTTGATTAATAGAAAACCGCTGTACTCTACCTATTTTCGGCAAGCAAAAGGACACAGTTTCTCAAACAAGGATCTGCTTAAGTGGAATTCAAACCAACTAGGCGCTGATAGCAGCTGAGATCCCTTAAAGTGCGTGCTTATCGGTCATAGAGGCCCCTTTTCATTTATTGAAAGAATAATATGTAATTTGTTAAGGATTTGTGAATTTAGGTGACTACACCTCATAAATATCAAGAGATGAAAAGTCATTTTAATTACAAGATTGTTTTTGGTTTTGAAGTATTATTTATTATTTAAAAGCGGTTTTTATATGATACAATGTAATACGTAACTTAACTTGCCTATGCTTGCTTGCCCTTCATATTCCATATTGTCCCACACTTTTTAACAGATAGAATCTATCTATCTATCTATCTATCTATCTATCTATCTATCTATATATATATATATATATATATATATATATATATATTTAAACTTCAGTTATACTCACAATATTTAGTTTTGTCAGACTTTAACGCTAAAAATAAGTTTGGCGAGACAAACAAAGTTTTTGAGACTTCGAAATACTCAAGCGATTAGCGAAGCGGCAAAGTTCTCCAAAGATATACTATTGAAGTTCTGCTTGCAAATATTTGGATCATTAAACCTAATAAGCTTGATAAGCTTTTTTTTCTTTTTTTTATTTTTTTAAAAATATTTTCAGGACAAAAAGTTGTTAAGTGAAAACAACAACCGCAAATATAAGTCTCTTGAAATCGATGTGTCTATATAAGGAAATCGACAAGTGTCACTTGAGTGACATAATCCAATTTCAGGAAATGAGACATTTTATCTTCAGAAATGTAGCATTTGTTAGGTTTAGATTCTGTATTGAAACTGCCGCCGTCTCATTTTAATCACACATGGTTTTAAAAAAAGTTTGACGTTATTTCGCCACAGGTTATCAGCCAATAATTTTAAGTTTTTGCGTCTAGAATAGAGATGTTAACATAGGTTAGGCGTGTTTTTTTTTTTACTGAAGATTTGTTATTCGTCGCATACCCAGACAAGGCAATAATTCAGTATCACTGATACAAGCCATTTTTGTCCATTATGTTGAACAAGACGTCAGCTGTACTCGAAAGACTATTTCCATGACCTTTTGCAAAACAAAAAAAGTTGAAATGAATAACTCAAATATTGTGAAATTTGTTTCTGTCTAATAATCCTGGTCATATCATATGGATGTAATTGTGAAAAACCAATGATTTATCAAAAAAGTAATTTTTTTTGTTTTATACCTAAATCAGGACTATTGAGATGCTTAATGGAGCTTTTATGGTACGCTTGCGCGCACTTTGTAATGAAAAGTTATATATTATAAATATATCAAAATCCAGAAATCACTGCATCGCTGGGTCTTAAACATCCCTTCTCTCTCTCTCTCTCTCTCTCTCTCTCTCTCTCTCTCTCTCTCTCTCTCTCTTGTGACATTAATTATGATATTTATAATACTCCTGTATAACTGATTAACATTCCCATCTTTTTCGTCTGCTTGTCAGTGTGTACGTGTGTGTTGTGCACAGTCTACAGGTTTAATATATGCCAGGATGCTATTACCGCCATTTGGTAATGCTTTCATTGTTTTATGTTTTAGTGGTTAGTATCGTCTGTGTTTATCCCCCCCCCCCCACACACAAATATATATATATATATATATATATATATATAATGTATATATATATATATATATATATAATATATATATATATATATATATATATATATATAACATAGATACATACATACATACATACATACATATCGCATGACTCTTATTGTCATAATTAATTAACTAATTCCCTAGGACAAGTTGTTCGAAGCTTATTAATTAATCAACTGATCGATTAACACATATTCAAGAAATCAATAAAAATCAACATATTATTCTCAAATCAATAATTTAAAAACCCTGCGTTTTAGTTTTATAAAATTCTGTCGATTTCAGACAATTTAAACATCAATTTCACAACATGTTTAAAATTATGCAATTTATTTCATACTATTCACTCATAAGACTTGAGCTTCGAACAATTGCCCATTAAACTGAAATAATCGTCAGAATCAAATCATAACAGAACAGTGGAGTATTTAAGTCAAACTATAAAAAAAACACAGAAATGTCTTTAACTCGTACTGTTAAAGAACTACAGCATGGAATTAAAAATTTGAAATTTGATTTATCGATGTCTGTCTCGAGAACAATTAAATACAGATCTAAATATCAACTTATTATGTAATGTAAGAAGTCGCAAGTAGTTACATGAAGCCGAAGAGTTGTATCATAAATAGCTTAGGACCGTGTTGTATGCACTTACGTATTAAAATCATGGCTATGACAGAAATATTGTGTTTTACACTGATTTCTATCGAAGCGATAAGTTCCCGTATGGTGGAAGAAACAGGAATTTCAATCGAAATTCATCGGTCTTTGACAAGCAAAATAACAAACTTTTACTTTTTTTTCACGGATCTACCCAAGAGAGTTTTGAAACTAGGTACTGAGAAGTGTTGTGATATAGAATTCTTAGACCCTCCTCTCTCGGCTATCGCGTGTTCGCAAACACATTTTATATTTTGACGCAAACGTAAAATGTTGCGTCTGCAAAGAGAAAGTTCAGAATCATTTGAAAATTGTTTCTATTAAAGGATTTCTATAAATATTGATTAGTCTTGTCGTTTATGCAAAGAATATTTATAACTCTTTGACGAAGATTAAAGCAATTCGCAACGTTTAACTTGGCTTTCTTTGTTCGCAGTTTGCTTCGGTTATTGATTCCAACTGAATTAAGTTTTACTTTAAAACTTTTATCAATAATTAATGCAAAACAAGATTATTTATACGAAAAAAAAAACACGTGTCAAATATACAAAAAAATTCAAAAATGTAATTAAGGGTAAATTACACAAAAAAGAAAACTAATTATGGCAAAATTATGACAATTATAACAGCTGCAGTCAGCATATTCAACGTACTTTCTCTTAAAACATGGTTTAGTATCTTATTGTTTTTTTTTCTCGAGCAATTTTTAATCGGAAGCTAAACAAGTTAGGTTTAATTTTACTGGGGAAGCACTTGTAATGCACCAACAATAACAAATCATGCTAAAATCAATTTAAAAATCTTATAATATTGAACCATTGAAGAAGTAAAATGGTTTTTCTAATGATACAACCATAACTGAAGTGTAACACGTGCTTATAAAACTCTCAAACGTGTTTTTATTAGCAAATTTGATATAGTAGCAAAACAAACTAAATAATGTATCCTGCAGCTTACTTATATAATCGGAGACTGAAACGGTCAAAAATGTATTCATGTATTTATAGCTTTTAAAATCTCTTCTCTCTCTCTCTCTCTCTCTCTCTCTCTCTCTCTCTCTCTCTCTCTCTCGTTGACAACCTTAGCTGCCGAGACATAGAATGCTCCTCGACCAGTAGCTATCCATGACCCCGCCCCCTTTGCAGCCGAGTCAAGGGACCTTTTCGTCCGACACACACACACACACACACACACACACACACACACACACACACACACACACACGTATTTAAGGACTATGATCTACTTTATTGACCAAGTTATCTAAAGCGATGTTTCATTATTTAGTTTCCAATTTGTAGTTTGTCAAATTTTCTATTTAGGGTCGGAGGATTTTTCAAAATGCTAGAATGTTTAGATCAATTCCGAGTCGAATAAGAATTAAAAAAAAGTTACCATCCCATGATAAATTTGAAATAATATAGTTCATAAAATGCTTCAGTGGGATGCAACATAACATAAATGAACAATTTGATTTATCCAATGAATAAAAGACTGAGCATCTAATCTCGATCCTTTCATATTCATCAAAGCTTTTATGAATTTGTGAATTGTATTGGTTTTCTAATTACGAGAAAAAATCACAAAATTCAATAATTGAATAAATAAATAAATAAATAAATAAATAAATAAATAAATAAATAAATAAATAATAATGAATGAATGAATGAGTGAATGAATTAATAAATAATAATAATAATAATAATAATAATAATAATAAAAATAATAATAATAATAATAAAAATAAATAAATCAATGGACGAATGAACAAATGAACAAACAAACAAACAAACAAAAAACCGAATAAATGAATAAATAAATAAATAAACAGACTATTAAGGGTTTACTTTATCGAATTAATTAGTGCAGTTAGATTTGTTAGGTACCATTATCGTTACGCAGTTTGTAGTAAGCCTGTTCGAGAGGGATTCGGAAATTGCTGTGATCCGTGAGCACGATGTAGACCGTTTGGCCCGCGAAGCCCGGTGACCCATGAGATTTCTTGTTTTTATTCTTTGCCTATTATAAAATGCTGCCGGGATAGATCTAACAATACATTGTCTTCATTTCTAGTTCAGGTTTCTATATTTGTCAATATATAATAAAAAAATACGGTTTTCATTGGAATAAAAAATTAAAAATAACTTTGAATCAATTAATTATAAGTTACAAAATATTCCCACAACGGACATATAATCTAAAAATATATAATTCACATAATTTTTTTTCAATTTAATCTAAAAATATAAATTTCCATATTAAAAACTGCCTTTGAAGAAGTTTTAAAGCCCTAGTTTATATACATATATATATACATCTGTTTAAGAGAATAATTTATGAAAATAAATAACGAAGAAAAGCGTATATTCCCATATCATTGCTATATCCAACATTGAGGCTATGGAACATGAAAGTATTGCAAACAGCGATAACAATGGCCATAAACTTCTACACATAACACAAAGTTAAACAAAAATTTATTTCTCTCTTTAAACCAACAAAAGTACACAAAGACTTACAATGTATATTTAAAAATCTAAAACCCTGTATGATATATATTTAAAAATTGAATATATATATAAAAGGTCATTATGTTGTGTTTAGCAATTTCCGAAATGAGTGTACAACATAAACGTTTATTTACCCAAGTTTTATGAATAAATACTGAGCCTACATTGTAACGTCATTTCTTTTTCAGCCTCGATGAAGAAAACATTGTGATTCCCAGAATTTAAAATATATGCGTATATTGGATATTTTTACTAGAAGATATTGTCGTATAGTGATATTCTAACAAGAACAGTTAAGGTTAGTGATATTTTTTAATTAAAATTTCGATAATTAATTAATCTACCTAATTAAATGTATAGACGAATTTAATGAAAATAAGAAGATCTATCTATCTATCTATCTATCTATCTATCTATCTATCTATCTATCTATCTATCTATCTATCTATCTATCTATCTAAAATATGTAGGAACTTAAAAGAAACGAGAAAACCATCTGAATATTCCTATCATAATTTCCGTTGGTAATAAGTCCTTCAGAACCTGTCAGTCGCTGGACCAGACTAAAGTGATCACATAAGCCAGGTGACTACTATGAAAAGGTCCAAAATATAGCAAAAGTAATGTGATACTTGAAAAAGACTGACCACCAGAGACAGGTTATTATAAAGGACAAGTGTTGTTATAGACAGGTTGTTATAAAGGACAGGTGTTGTTATAGACAGGTTGTTATAAAAAACTTCTATTGTTATAGACAGGTTATTATAAAGGAGAGTTGTTGTTATAGACAGGTTGTTTTAAAGGACAGGTGTTGTTATAGACAGGTTGTAATAAAGGACAGGTGTTGTTATAGACAGGTTGTAATAAAGGACAGGTGTTGTTATAGACAGGTTATTATAAAGGACAGGTTTTGTTATAGACAGGTTGTTATAAAAGACATGTATTGTTATAGACAGGTTGTTATAAAGGACAGGTGTTTTTATAAAAAAAGGTTGTAATAAAGGACAAGTGTTGTTATAGACAGGTTGTAATAAAGGACAGGTGTTGTTATAGACAGGTTGTAATAAAGGACAGGTGTTGTTATAGACAGGTTATTATAAAGGACAGGTTTTGTTATAGACAGGTTGTTATAAAAGACATGTATTGTTATAGACAGGTTGTTTTAAAGGACAGGTTTTGTTATAGACAGGTTGTAATAAAGGACAGGTGTGTTATAGACAGGTTGTTATAAAGGACAGGTTTTGTTATAGACAGGTTGTTATAAAAGACATGTATTGTTATAGACAGGTTGTTATAAAGGACAGGTGTTCTTATAAAAAGGTTGTAATAAAGGTTAATAAACAGGTTGTGTTAAAGGACAAGTGTTGTTATAGACAGGTTATTATAAAGGAGAGTTGTTGTTATAGACAGGTTGTTTTAAAGGACAGGTGTTGTTATAGACAGGTTGTTTTAAAGGACAGGTTTTGTTATAGACAGGTTGTAATAAAGGACAGGTGTTGTTATAGACAGGTTATTATAAAGGACAGGTTTTGTTATAGACAGGTTGTTATAAAAGACATGTATTGTTATAGACAGGTTGTTATAAAGGAAGGTGTTCTTATAAAAAAGGTTGTAATAAAGGACAGGTGTTGTTATAGACAGGTTGTGTTAAAGGACAAGTGTTGTTATAGACAGGTTATTATAAAGGACAGGTGTTGTTATAGACAGGTTGTTATAAGGGACAGGTGTTTATAGACAGGTTGATAATTAGGACAAGTGTTGTTATTGACAGGTTGTTAATAAGGGACAGGTGTTTTATAGACAGGTTGTTATAAGGGACAAGTGTTGTTATAGATAGGTTGTTATAAGGGACAGGTGTTGTTATAGACAGGTTGTTAATAAGGACAAATGTTGTTATAGACAGGTTGTTATAAGGGACAGGTGTTGTTATTGACAGGTTGTTATAAGGGACAGGTGTTTTATAGACAGGTTGTTAATAAGGACAAGTGTTGTTATAGACAGGTTGTTATAAGGGACAGGTGTTGTTATAGACAGGTTGTTATAAGGTACAGGTGTTTTATAGACAGGTTGTTTATAAGGACAGGTGTTTTATAGACAGGTTGTTAATAAGGACAAGTGTTGTTAGAGACAGGTTGTTATAAGGGACAGGTGTTTTATAGACAGGTTGTTTATAAGGACAGATGTTGTTTTAGATAGGATGTTAATAAGGACAGGTGTTGTTATAGACAGGTTGTTATAAGGGACAAGTGTTGTTTTAGACAGGTTGTTATAAGGGACAGGTGTTGTCATAGACAGGTTATTGAAAGGGACAAGTGTTTTATAGACAGGTTGTTTATAAGGACAGGTGTTGTTTTAGATAGGATGTTTATAAGGACAGGTGTTGTTATAGACAGGTTGTTAATAAGGACAAGTGTTGTTATAGACAGGTTGTTATAAGGGACAGGTGTTGTTATAGACAGGTTGTTATAAGGTACAGGTGTTATTGACAGGTTGTTTATAAGGACAGGTGTTGTTATTGACAGGTTGTTATAAGGGACAGGTGTTTTATAGACAGGTTGTTAATAAGGACAAGTGTTGTTATAGACAGGTTGTTATAAGGGACAGGTGTTTTATAGACAGGTTGTTTATAAGGACAGGTGTTGTTATTGACAGGTTGTAATAAGGGACAGGTGTTTTATAGACAGGTTGTTAATAAGGACAAGTGTTGTTATAGACAGGTTGTTATAAGGGACAGGTGTTTTATAGACAGGTTGTTTATAAGGACAGATGTTGTTTTAGATAGGATGTTAATAAGGACAGGTGTTGTTATAGACAGGTTGTTATAAGGGACAAGTGTTGTTTTAGACAGGTTGTTATAAGGGACAGGTGTTGTTATAGACAGGTTATTGAAAGGGACAAGTGTTTTATAGACAGGTTGTTTATAAGGACAGGTGTTGTTTTAGATAGGATGTTAATAAGGACAGGTGTTGTTATAGACAGGTTGTTATAAGGGACAGTTGTTGTTATTGACAGGTTGTTATAAGGGACAGGTGTTGTTATAGACAGGTTATTGAAAGGGACAGGTGTTTTATAGACAGGTTGTTTATAAGGACAGGTGTTGTTATAGACAGGTTGTTATAAGGGACAGGTGTTGTTATAGACAGGTTGTTATAAGGGACAGGTGTTTTATAGACAGGTTGTTAATAAGGACAAGTGTTGTTAGAGACAGGTTGTTATAAGGGACAGGTGTTTTATAGACAGGTTGTTAATAAGGACAGGTGTTGTTATAGACAGGTTGTTATAAGGGACAGGTGTTGTTATAGACAGGTTGTTATAAGGGACAGGTATTTTATAGAGAAGTTGTTAATAAGGACAAGTGTTGTTATAGACAAGTTAGATAATACAATGTATACATATTCGATTTAAAATACAGTCAGTATTTCATACATAACTTCTTTACAAAAAGTCAGTAAGTGCGATACAATCATATATTTCAAACAAAAACACAAGGACTTTTAAACAAATATTGTGTCATACGTGATTTGAATATTAGTGTTTTGTACTTCGGTCAATTATTTTCTATTTATATCAATGCGACCAGTTCTAGGATAGTTGAGGAAAATGGAGTGCCCGGAGAAAGCCACCGGCCCTCGGCAATCGAAATAACAATTTTATCAAACTAAGATTGACCCGAGTAAGATTCGAACCTAGGCGGTAAGAGGCTCTGTGATCCGTAAGATCGCGCTTTAGACCACTCGACCACAGAGGCCCCTTATGTCATATTTAACTGCCACAGAATATGTTAATCAGATCACCACATGGTTAAATGATTTTCCACATATTCCACTCATTACCGAGAAGTGCGTCATGTTATGTATATGCATGACCTTAACACAATCTTGTCTGTAACATTCTATTGAAAGTTATTTTACTTGGTTTCAATGACCGGTTGGATGGTTGGTAGTTATATTGGCTAACGTCGCGTCAGCGATTTTTCAGCTATTCGCGACGAGAGCAACTGTATTAATCCCAAAGTAATAATCAAAGAACAAGTTTGTGTATGTGTTAGATGTATGAGTTTGTATTCTGGTCTTCCTTGTACTTGCGCGCTTCCAGAACTACATCAACTTGCTAGCTCACAAGGCGAATGCTCCGCAGACAACCATACCACTCATTCAGTCACATTATTCTTTATCCTGACACTGAGTAAAACAGTCGATATTATCCATTTAATGCGTAGCAAGGGGTGAGGAAGTAGTGCTTACGATCCCACGATAATTGGATTATTAAGTAAATATTCTCTACCGGAACAATATTTTAAATACAAAAGTGACTTTTTCGAATGGAATGTTGTTGATATGTATGTAAGCTTAGCAGAAAATGCTATAGAAATGTCATCAATTTTAATAAATTCTTCAAATAGCATAACGGACCTGTCATCACAGACAGCTTAGGCGTCCCTAGCAGTACAGTTTAAGCTAAATTATAAAAGATAAAAAGTTAAAAGTAAAACAGGAAACAAATAACCACCGAAAATGAAAGTGACAATTTTTATCTAAAACAAGTTTTGTTTTGCTGAATGCATGCTTTGACTGCGTAACTTTGATGAAATCAGAGTATCTTTAATTTTTCCAACATTTACCGTATATTCTTAATGAACATAATTCGTTTTGTAAGTTAAAATGTCTTTGAGTAGAATAATAATTTGCAACACTTAAAAGGGCGTGAATTTTAAGTCTCAATTTTAACTTCAAAGTGAGCAGATAGTTGCTCTTTTGAATTAATTGATAATTTTAAAACTATCCAAGGTCTATGAACGTGTATTTTACCCCCAAAGTTATATTCTTGTGGTGAGAACATGTCTCGTCTTTGTGGTCGTGGTTATTTGAACCTTTTCTTCCGTGTATTAAAACAAATGCAACGAGTATCAAATGAATTACTAATCATTATATAAAATATACAAAGGGTTCAATAATGTTACAAAACTTACCCCTCGCTTAGATTCACAAATTCTAATTAAACGGTTTTGATACTAAAGATAATTGATATGAATCTTTATTTTACAAAAATTATTTATTTTATTTTATTGTTTGGGGTTGCCTTGACCTACATCATGGGTTTATATAGTGCCTATTGCCCCCAAAGCAGTTTTTTCTTTTGCCTAATGATTTGTCTTACGTTATATAGGTGCGAACATTTACATACCCCCTATTTATTGAAACCACTATGTGTTTAAAAGTTTAATGAATATGATACAAATGTACGAATTACGAATTATTATGCAAAAAGTAAATAAAGAAATAATTGCAGATACAAAATATTTACCCCTTGCTTAGCTTCGCCAATCCTTTCAAGCAAAATTTAATCAAAAATTGAAAAAAAATAATAAATAAATAAAAATATATTAATTAAAAGGGAAAATAATAAAAAAAAATAAGATAAAAAAATAAATAGATAAATAATAATAACAATAATATAAAAAATAACAATAAAATAGAAATTAAAAAAAAAAATGTTGTTAGTAAAAAAGAATTTTATACGACTTTTATACCAGTTAATTATGTGTCTTGTGAATTCTTGACCTGACTCGAATTGATATTCTTTTTGGCAAGAATTCGTTTCTTCTAATTAGGCGTCGACGTTTAGCCTTTGCCCAAAGTATTAAAATCAACAAAGATATGTATGTTTACAAAACTATTGAATTTGATGAGATTTATGTATAGCTATTCAAAGTTAAATAAAGCTACTACGCTGGCTCAGTTTGTAAAGTGTTCGCTTGGTATGTGAGAGGTCGGGATTCGAACACCGGCCGGTTATGACCAAGTCAAGTTGGAAGTGACTGTTCTTGCTCCAAGCACTCGGCATTTAGAAAGGAAAGTCACGGGAGAGACCTTAATAACCGATACCTCGTGTCACGGCAAGCGTGGTACTTTTAAGAACCCTCTCCCCTGCACTTTGCCCTAAGTACACTGCAAAGGTCAAAATTTTCTTGGCTAGGACGTAAAACCCCATTTAAACAATCAAAGTTAATGCAATAACGCACGCGCTTATCGATCACAACGCCTTTCACGCCTAACTTTATATCCTTCCGGAAGGTTCGAGTGTAAGATAGTTTGTCAGTTATCTTGGCAAAGGTCGGTAGTTTTCTCCGGGTTAACTCCGGTTTTCTCTACCATTCCAGAACCGATAGAATCTTGACTTGGGCGTAAAACACCTTTACTCCATTTCACTTTACTTCATTCTTTTCGGTTCATTTACAAACAGATAATATTATGTAATTGTTGCGTACCCTTGTTTAGAACATCTGCTTATCATTGCCAGGAAGGGATTTTCCATGCTGAAAATTCGGGTATTTGGTGAACATTTTTACGCATATAACCTAATATGCCAAGGGTAATATTATATTGTAAGGTGCTGATTTTGAATTTCTATTAAATTATGCATTCAAAATCAGCACATGACAACTCAAATTCAGCACATGACAACTCAAATTCAGTACATGACAACGTAGTTGCTGCCGTACCCTTGTTTACAACATATGCTCATCGGAAGGCAATATGACCCATATGACTTAATATGTCACCGATGGCTTCACTACTAATGTAACCAACATCATTTTGTGTATGATAAATCTCCATAACGACATCATTTTTCTTTGTACAGAAATATTTCATAGTAATTGAGGGTTTAAAAAGAAATTTTAACCTATATAAACATAAGTAAATGGGAAAAAAAAAATTATATATATATATATATATATATATATATATATATATATATATATATATATATATATATATATATATATATATATATATATTCACTTTATTTGGGTTTTTATTGCATAATTCAACACACACAATGAATCAAATAGAGTTATATTTGATACCTTACTTATTTAAAAATTTTAAGGCCTCATCATATCTAATGCTTTTAATATGCCTAATTATTTTTTAAAATTTATATCCGACGTTAGTCTTGGTGTAAATTTGCGAATACAATTATTTATATATATTTTTATTGTGTTAATTTAGATAATACCACAATTTTAAAAAAAAAAAAAAAACAACTTTTTTCTTATTTTTATGTCAAATGTCAATAATAAATTTTCCATTTGATTAAAGTTTATTTAAGGAATGATTAATTGATTTTTGAACTAATGAAAATCGACCAACCGTTCCAAACAGCGTATATAATTTTTTTAGTGTTAATACCAGTATTAAGTATAGGGGTAGTAAATAACATTCAAAGTTAGTTTTGTTTATTGTGTATTGGCATTTTATTGTGTTATTCAAATATGTAAAATAGGCTATATAATTATCCTTTTATTAACACTAAAGGAGGCAAATATTTTCGTATCATAATGAAATAAAGAAGAAAAATTATTGATAAATAGTTAATATCTTAGTCAGGTATGAACCAGTATAATTGATATTTAATTTTTTGGCGGTTATAACGCTTTTGGAATAACACAATTTCATTTTAAGCAAAACCCGTACTTATTACTTTTATTGCGACGTTTTGAGAAAAATATCAATCACCTATTCTGCTCGATTGAAACCGCCTTGTCAGGTCAGTGGTAGAACGCCCGCTTTGAGAGCGGGTAGTTGGTGCTCGAACCCCGGTCTGGTCATACATTTGACTTTAAAACATTAGATACTGCTTCTCAGCCTGACTTTTGGCGTTTGGAGGGAAGAGTATCAACTTGTTTACCCTGTGTAAAGATAATGTAACGGGGGAGTGGTTTGCTTGTCAGCGGCATACTGACTCCGTGAGCTAACATCGAGGAGTTGAGTTATAGTGTTTAACGTCCGAGTCAAGAATATTTCACTTATATCGAGACGTCGCCAGCTAAAGGCGAAAGTGCAGAAATTTTGTCTGTGTGTTGCGCTGATGGCATTATACAGCACGGTTCTTTAAAAAACGTGTAACGCTTAGACACGGGGCCTCGTTTATTTTAAGTTCCAATCCGAAAGAACCGTGACTTTCATTTCGTAATGCCGATTGCTTGGCGAAAGAACAGTCACTACCCACTTTCAAGTCTGCGGTCAGACCCGGCCGGGGTTCGAACCCACGACCTCTCGCTTACAGAGCGAGCACTCTACCAACTGAGCTACCGCAGTGGTATATTAATCCTAAGAGATTCATAACCTTGCTTTCGTCGCGAATAGCTAAGAAATTACTGATGCTGCGGTAGACAACATTACATTCATAAATCAACATCCTTGGTTAAAAAAAACCACTTTTTTGTAACTATTACGACTGATAAAATTTTCTAGAATCAACTGATTTACACATTTATTGATAATCCACATTTACCGCACACAATCAAATACAATTCAACTTAAACGATAAGCTTTGGTCGATTGTTTTCTGAAATGACTTGTCGTTTTATAAATTGTATATAAGTGAATATAGGTTTCTGATTTTCTTTTGTTATCAGTGGCAATGCATCTAATGAACCTTTTTCAAATAAAAAAAATCTATATTGATTTTTTTTAAAATACATTTTATCCTTAGAAAAAAATGTGTCAGTTTAAGTGGTATTTTCTTGGCGTTTTACGAATAGAACAGCAAAATTGTTGTTACGCGTTCCAATTCAAGCTTTAGATTTTGATAAAATTTTATGCCAATTGCCTATCTATCTATCAACCTACCTACCTACATACCTAGATGTAGAAAAGTTTATTTTTTAATAATTTTGACATCCGTTATTTGATAAAATCTTATGTCAATTGCCTATATGCTTCCCTAACTACCTAGATGAAAAAAGATTAATTTTTATGCAATAATTGTGGTTTCCGTTATTTGATACAGGTGCAAAATGAATCATTATCCTTAGCGTAAAGAATAAACTGAAAATTGACACGCATAAAGCATAATGAAGTATATGCAGAATAATAAGAGTATTTTCTAATTAAGCTTTAACGCCCGTTAGATGATTCGTACATAAAGGTATTGTCCAAATACGGAAACTTTTAAAAGACATTGTTCATTGAACATTTAGATTGATTTATTTGATTTTATGGAGTTTTAAGTCCAAGTCAAGAATATTTCACTTATATCAAGACGTCACCAGCTATAGGTGAAGTTACAGAATTTTTTACCTGTGAGTTGTGCATGGAGTAATGTGCAGGGAGGGTTCTTTAGCGTGCCACGCCTGCCGTGACACGGGGCATCGGTTTTTAAGGTCTCCTCCGAAGGATCCAGTGACTTTCTTTTCTTAATGCCGAATGCCTTGGCGAAAGAACAGTCACTGCCTATTTTCAAGTCTTGGTCACCCACAGTCAGGGTTCAAACCCTGACTTCGAACCCTGACCTCGCGCATACGAAGCAAACACTCCACCAACTGAGCTACCGTATTTGAAGTGCTTTTAGAGATAAAAAAGCGATTGCTACATAAAGATATTTATTGTTGTAAATAAAAAATTACCCATTGTTAATTAAACCTACAATAAATTTTAATCTTAGGGCAGAATAACTCGCTTACATTTATCTTTTGAAAGTATTTAGTTAATTTTTTGCTTAAAATATAACATAATATGGGCCACTTCTTGTCTCGATTTGACATTGTAATGAAAATGGAAGCCATTGATGAGTTTTTTTTTCAACCACTTAATACATGTATGCCATAAAAAAGTAATCTTTTCTTGTGAAATTCGAACCAAGGAGACGGGCACGCTATGATCCGTTGGCACGCTCTTCAGATCTTTCGGTCATCGAGATCCCGTTAATGTCCGGTTATCCAGCTTTGATAGCTGATACAAGCATGTTTCACATCTGTCTTCAATTTCAAATTTGTGAAGCAAGGAGGGCGGACACGCTATAATCCGTTAGCGCGCTCTTCAGATCTGTCGGTCATCGAGGTTCCGTTAATGCCCGGTTTTGCTGCTTTGGTAGCTGATATATGCATATTTCACATCTTTTTTCAAGTTTAAACACTGGATTTTAAAATACAAAACTAACTTTATTAATTAATGATTGGCTATATTAAAAAAAAAACTACCTACATTAACAGTAACTACATGTGAATCCATCTTCATTAAACTTTGCAGATGTGTACCGAATAGTTTTAAAGCAATATTTTAAAGAGGCATTTACCTATCTGATGAGGTTCGAATCGGAAATAATTAACTTTGCTGCATCTTACACTAAGTAACTTTAAACTCTGCAGATGTGCAGCGGAAAACTTTAAATCACTGATAAGGGGGAAAGTTTTCGAATTAATTCCGCATTTGAAATAATATAAAACAAATTTAAATATTGCATTTTTTTTACTCTCTTCAGAAAATGAGTTTGGGCATTTATGCTTTTCCTAATTTGATATAGCAATGTCGGAAATGTTTAAAAAAGAGAGGTTTATAAAATGAGATTGACACTAACAATAATTAAATTTTAAATCAGTTTAAGGTTTTAAAACTATAAATATGATGGGAATGACCTATTCTGCCCGGTCATGACCTTTGCAGACTTTTAAAGTACTTTGACGTGTAAAACATGTCTTCCGTGTACGAGATTATCTTTAAGAACAAAAATATTTTTGTTATGATAATTGTAATTTGTAATATCCATTTCCGACAACTGTCAATGATCGATTTTCAGTTTCTTATTTTTATTTATTTTTTTTTTAAAAAGTTCAGTTACTTTACAAATGTAGCTTAAAATGTCAATCATTCTCAAACTTATGAACTTAAATTTGGGCGAATATGAAAATAGAAAAGATATTATTTCCTGTAAAATTAAGATACTTGAGCGCATTGTGTTACATGTATATAATACAGAGTGTAAAGTCGGACTGATATTAATGTTAATGGCGATAGAAAGAGACACAACACTTTTGAAGAAGTAAAAGAGATTTCAAAGGTAATACAAAAAATTATGAAACCAATGATAAGCATATAAAACTACTCATGACATAAAACGGGCTACGTCTATCAAATACCAAACCCACGAGCTATCGGTCGGAAATGGATACACACACACACACACACACACACACACACACACACACACACACACATATATATATATATATATATATATATATATATATATATATATATATATATATATATATATATATACCGAATAATTATCCAAATTATCCAAAACCTTCAAGTAAATGTTATATTTACACTCAAAAGTGTAAAAGTTCAGTAAAAAATAATGTGTGTGTGTGTGTGTGTGTGTGTGTGTGTGTTAGTAATATTCGTTTTATTAAGATCAAAAAAGGTTTACGTAGACACTAAACTAAAACAGTGACTAAGCTCTGTACACACCTCTTTAGCATTACTTCAATAAGGGATTTGTCTGAAAACCGTATTTAAACACACAATTCTTCACTTACTTGTTACAGATCGACAACTTGTTACAATCTACTGTAAACATTTAATTCTCTTTGTTAACACAGGTATTTTTCAGCACATTTAATTAAATTTTTTTGTTTGATTTGTGTGAAGTATGTGTATGTATGTATATAAGTTACTTACTGTATACATTTAATAGGTATATAACATTTAAGTAAGATATACTAGTGTATTGACACTGATCTGATCAAGGTTGGAATTCTGTATAATTGATTTGCTCTCTCTCTCTCTCTCTCTCTCTCTCTCTCTCTCTCTCTCTCTCTCTCTCTCACACACACACACACACACACACACAAACACATACACACACACACACACACACACACTTAGTTTTATTTTTTTATGGTTTGAGTAGCGATTGAAACATTGGCAAACAAGTAACACATATTTTATGGTAAAATAATAATAATAATAATAATAATAATAATAATAATAATAATAATAATAATAATACTTATTATAATCATCATAATCATTGTAAAAATCATTGAACTTTTTCGCGAATACATAAATGTTCACTCTTTTTAAATGATCTTCGATGAAGCTCATTTTCATTTACGGATCCTCTAAATTTAAGTGTAAAAATCGCTAAGTACTGCCGTTAGCTGTTTCTTCGATTATTATCTCTTACCCCTTTTGGTTTGTTAAATTACTTATATGACTTATTTGTGGTACTTTTACCACTTATAATAAGAGACCCTTAGTCATTAAAATGAACAGATACTTTATTTTCATTATCGATCCAAATTATGAGTAATCGAATACTTGCAATCTCGGGAAATCAACCTCCTTTCTTCTGTCACTCATACGACATACATTTTGTATTCAATTAACAATTGAACTGTTTTAAAATGATGTTCATTGTAAATATGAATGCAAAAACTTCGCAAGTAAACTGAAAAGCGCGCGTTAATGTAGGCATTTTATATGTACATGTATTCATACACGGAATCATGTAATTAGTCTATATGATCACATCGGCTCTCAATGCTCGGTGAAACGGGAATTTCACACGGCAAATGAAAATATCATGTGGTATTTGATAACTAAAAGCGGCATATACATGTATTAACGCTTGAACATTTAGGGGCTAGGTATCCCGGTTTTAATACCCTTGATACTTAGAACCTTAGTCTTAGAAAAAGTACTTGAATCACTCCAACAAATACAGCACGGACCTGTCTATAGTTAAAGCTGCATTGAGTTTTTCAATTTTCTGATTTTTTTTTTTTTTTTTTTTTTGATTTTCTAAAAATATATTTAAAAAAAAAAAAAAAAAAATAACTTCTAATCACGATCCGTGAGATTCATTTTCTAAAATTTCATTCCTTTTAGCTGTAAGTAAACGGAATCCTCTAACCGTTTGGTCAATGTTTATCGATGTTTAAATTATGAGCCGGGAGTATGCGCACAGATGTACGGAAACTCTAGTACATCGAAATTGAAACCTGACAAATTGTATTAATTGTTCGTCATTAATATCCAGATCTATTTGAAATGGTGGTTTGAATCTCTTACTAAGTCACAAATGACAAATTCTTTGTTTAATTTATCGTTTTTCACCGTTTTGAAAGTTGTGTTTAGATGACCCGGTTTTTTCATGACGTAACCATGTTCTAATATTAGATCCCACATGCTACATTTCGCTGGGAAATTATTTTTGTTTTTGTATTTATTCGAGCTTTTATCGTTGAACCAAATGTAACATTGTTCATTAGGAACATCATTAATTAGATTAGCATCGTTTTATTTTTTTCTTTGGAAAACTTAATGCAGCTTTAAACTCTTAGCTAACGAAAAGGTGCAAAGAGTCGACTGCAGAGCCATGGATGGCTAGTGCTCAAGAAGCTTTTTATTTCTCGGCCCCTCGACGGCTGAGGCTGTCAACAGCTCGACAGCTCATTCAGTCCTTCGGTAGCTCATTTGGCCACTAGCTAACGAGGGATCGAGAAGGCTAACAAACGGTCGAGTAGTTGATGGTATATTATTTTTCACTTTCGTCCATGACAATTGAAAGGAGCAAACACAGTCATGCAGTTTATAAAATTGGAGTGGAGTAATTGTGTTTTAGGCCCCAGTCAAGATTAGTTTTACTTATATCGAGGCTGTCAATTCTAGGACGGTGTGGTGGAGGAAACCGGTGTGTCTGAAGAACTTACAGACTTTTTCATACCGGGACCTGCCCACCTAGCGATGAGACCCGCTGTGGCCTGTATACAAGCTTTAGACAACTCGGTCACCGAGACCCCTTTGTTTAGGTATTACCTGTGCTTTTGTGCTGAGCAGAAAAAGTACAGAAAAAAGTGCAAATGACCTTGTTATGTTGTGAAAATAAAAGAGAATAGTTGACAAGTTCTGAAAAGAATACTACAATTTTCCATGACACTTGAGAAAAAGCGACTCTCTTTTCATTCTAATTGGACAATTTGATTTCTTTAAAGATTATATATAAATATTTGAACAAAGTCGAAACTTTTAGTTATGATTTTTATGGAAAATGCAACAGTAATTCAATGACCAACGGTTCAATTGGTCCGATTATACATTAGCACTTTTAAACTGGCTTCCGAATTTTGAGTAGTTCAGGGTTGAAGTATTGTCTACGCTTTACTGTCATACTCTTGTCAAATATTATTATTTTGTATTATAAAACTGGTAAGTAATACGCATTAAAATAAATATGAATATCTTATGTAAACCGTAAGTAAATAAAAATGAAGTGTAAACATTACCTTTACATTAAAAATTGTTTTACCTATCTTCCTATACTCTGCTGTTTAAATAAGTTTTAATAAATTTCAGCAAGTGTAGATATGTGTATTTATCTGCTGTATAAATTTTTGAAACTGATTACATATTTGAACAATTTAAATACCCTACAAAGCTGTCCTTTTTCCAAAATCATGAAATTGTGTAAGAAACTGTATTTCACATTTAAAAAGTACACACAGACATATATGAAAATGTTTGACTTTTCTGTACTCATTTTTTTCCATACTAGGGATAGTGGTGAGTGGGTCTTAAACCCACGTTTGAAACACAGTGCCTTTTACCATTTAAGTTCGAATCCCAGTCGAGTCTGATCCTATTGTAAGAAAAAGTTAGTCAGATTGCTCGTCTCCAGACGTATGTGGGAGGTCGGGGTTCGAACCCTGGGTCACACTTAGACTTAAAGATAAGTAGTGACTGTTCTTTTGCCAAAACTCGGCATTTAGAAATGAAAGTTAGGAGGTCCTTCGGATGAGACATTAAAACAGATGCCACGTGTCACGGCAGGCGTGGCCTGCTGGAGAACCTTGCCTGCACATTGCCTAGAGCGCACTGCAAAGGTAAAGATTTCTGCCTCTTCACCTATAGCCGGTAACGACACGATATAAGTAAAGTATTCCTGACTAAGACGTAAAACTCCAATCAACCAATCAATCAATCAATCAATCAATCAATCAATCAATCAATCAATCAATCAATCAATTACTCGTCGCTAAATGGCAAAAAAAAAAAAAAAAAATTGTGGCTCGTAAGCTTGATCTGTATTTCACTGGGCAACCGAGATGTTATAATCAAACACAAACATACCGCTCCAATCCCAACAGTAATACCTATTAAAACTGGCTTGAATAAAACACGTGAAATTTTACCAAGAGAAATTAGGTAAGCCTAAGTTTGCAATATCCTTGAGCCTATTTTTTTTATAATTAGCTTGCTTCGTTCCATCAAGTTCTGTAGTGGAAACAATCTATTTTACCGTATTTACTGATTTACATCAAAATTAAACAGGTATTTTTGTTCAAATATTATAAATGCAATCCAATACGGTTTCTGGATTACGTTAAACGTTTCCAAAAATAATCTTTACCAATGTGTTGTTACATTGTATATAAAACTGTTTTATGGGGTTTTTCCAATCTTGATAGTTTAACAGTATTTTAATCTTTCTTAAATGATTCTTTTAAAAAACAGATCCGCTGTAACGTGCCTCAACGCCTTTTAAAAGTTGTACAAATTATTGATATGAAGTCAAATATGAAACCAGTAACAGATAATATAAGCAAATTATGTGTGGTCCATTTCTGTAACGTGTGTAAAATGCTCAGATAAGATACATGTACAGGGCATTAATCATTATTAGTAAAGGAAAAATTATAAACATGTATCATACACATCAGTAAAGAGACTTGTTTATCAGGGTAATCAAAGAAAATATTTTCCTACTAACAGTTGATATAATATGTCTCTGATTATGACTGATAATGCCTTAGTTTGTGTTGTGTTTTTGTTTGAGCGATAAAAAAGTTTCTAAATTGTGCCTCGGTGACCGAGTGGTCTAAAGCGCGCTTACGTTTAACCGTGCCGCTCATCGCCTAGGTTTGAATCCCACTCAGGGAATATACTTGTGTTTTTGTCTGAGAGATATGAAGTTGCAAAAAGGTGCCTCGTTGACCGAGTGGTCTAAAGCACGCAATTAAGAATCGCAATTCCTCCCATCGCCTATGTTTGAATCTCACTTGGGGAATATACGTGTGTTTGTGTCTGAAAGATATAAAATTTTAAAAGTACCTTTGTGCCTCATTGGCATAAAGTGTGGGCTAACCGATCACAGTGCCTCTAATTGCCTAGGACTGATTCCTACTCGGGTCAGATATTAGCGTGAGAAAGTTTGTCATTTCGCTTGCTGAAGGTAGGTGGATTTACTCCGGTCACTTCGGTTTCCTACACCATTCAAGAACTGACCGGCTCGAAAAAAAAATTTTATTGGGGCGTAAAACACCATTACTTCACTTTATTTAACTTATAAAATTAAAAAAGGGAAATCGATCAAGGCCGAAACTTTCTTTTTTTGATAAATTAGTCAAAGCTGCATCAGATAGATAGATGTACATTTATATTTCTCTAACCGTGATTTAAGGCGTAAATCACAATGAAAAAAAAAAAAAAAAAAAAAAAAAAAAAAAAAAAAAAAAAAAAAAAGAAAACGATTTTGTAATAAAAACAGTCTATTTAAGACTATCAATCAACACTGAAGTAAATATGACTAAAATTTGTGAGGATTTTGATAATATCAATACACTTGTTTGTGTCTGAGTCAAAAAGATGTTTGTAATGAAGTTATTTTAAAAAAGGAATGTACAACACTGCTACTTATATGATAAATTGATAAATTGGCGCTTTTTTAAAAAAATTGACCTCATTTCATTGGAATCAATGTGTGCGAGTCTAAGAGAGATGAGAGAGCATTTTTCATATTAAATTCTTGATTTTAAGAAAGGACAAGCAACCAAAAATAAATAAATAAATAATAAGTAAATAAATAGATAGATAGATAGAAAGATAGTTAAATAAATAAATAAATAGAATAAATTTTAAGTAAGTAAACAAATAAATGAAATAATCAAATAAATAAATAAATAAATAGATAAATAAATTAATTATTAATAATAATAATAATAATAATAATAATAATAATAATAATAATAATATTATTATTATATATTATTATTATTAATAATAATAATAAAAAATTCAGTTTTTGACAGAAACAGCCATAAAAATGTCAAGAAAGCACATATACCAGTATTAGGATCTTTGATTCTAAAACTCCTGACTATGAACGACCACTGCAGGTAATATCTAGTTGCGTCGACATGAAAAAAGGTTTCAAGTTTTCACTTTCATTTGTATTCATTTAAGATAAATTTTATGACGGCTTGCTAAAAATTATTATTCTCTAAAGAACAAAGTTATAAAATTCGATGTATTTTATTTTTGGTTACTTAAATAGTTTAAATTCAACTATCTATGAATTTCGTTCATGTACCCACAGAATAGTTCAAGTTAAATTACACGTTCGAAGTCCTCAAAGAGCACTTTGATTAAAGTTTTAAAAAAGCTAATATGATTATTTAAGCGTAAAATCAATTTAAACTGTAATTCATTGCTCTCCCTCGTCGAATATTATTTCACGTAAATAGTCACGTGATGAAAAAAGTTTCATTATCTAAATGATCACGTGATAATCATTCTGTTGATATTTTGTTCAATTAGATACGTGATTCTTCACGTGCTTTGTTTATGGTTAATTAATTACAAAACAGTAATGAAATTGATTAACCATTTACACATTTCAGTCAATACACTTAAGATTGCAGTTAATAAACGAGAAGTGAGATTGACTAGAGTGGATTATTGGTGTTTAACGCCGAATCGACCTTCTTTATTCTGAAAGGTGTGGATTTTAGTGTTTAACACCCCAGTCAGTATTCATTTACTTATATCGATGATGTCAATTATTGAGACGGGATGGACTGAAGTGAAGTAATTATGTTTACCTTTATACGCCCCAGTCAAGAATCTTTCACTTATTTCGAGGCGGTCAGTTCTGGGATGGTGGATGATGTTATAGTGTTAAACGCACCAATCGATATTCTATCACTGCAGTCTAGGCGGTCAGTTCTGGGATGGTGGAAGAAACCATCGACCTTCGGCAAGCGAACTGACAAACTTTCTCACACTAGGATCTGTCCCGAGTGGGATTCGAACCCAGGCGGTGAGAGGCACTGTGATCCGTAAGCGCGCGCTTTAGACCACTCGGCCACCGAGCCCCCCCCGGTCAGTTCTGAAATAATAGAAGGAATCATAGTGACCGATGAAAACACGGACATTCGACTACGGACTGACAAACTTCCACCACACTAGGATCTGCCCAAGCGGGATTCGAACCCAAGCGGTAAAAGACATTTGGATCAATTAGAGTGCGCTATAGATTCATCGGTCACCAAAGTCCCTTTAATGAAACGAATAAAATATTTGCATCGTGACAATTTCGTTCCTTATGTCATGTGCAAAATTTTGAATTTTTACAAAAAGAAATATTCAAAATTTTGCACACGACACTTATGTAAATGTTTAAATCAAGTGGTTTTTCAGTAATCAATCATTTACTTTGATAATTTTATGTAATCTTCGGAAGTGTTTTTTTTAATAATCAACAACTGCATTATTTATTGAAAATTATTTTAATAGTTATTTAGTTTGTCAACAGTTTATTTAATAGTCTATAATTGAGAGTAATTATCATAAATATGCTGTAATTTGCTTCCAACAACCAATAGAAATTGTTGTTTTATGACAATAAGTTCCGATTGCTTTGAACTCACGTGTTAACAAAAGATAAAAAATACATTTACAATAAACAGTTGTATTACCGAATGTACGGACGAACTTTGTTCCGTAAAGTTGGTATGAAGGGGAAAAAAAGTACGTTCATGTTTCTATATTCCCAAAATAGTTATATTAAGTATTTAGATGATTTAAAATTTTGTAATAATAGAAAATTATTTCCAGTATTTTAATATAGAATATAAATAAATAAAAATAATATGTCTAATAAAACGAATGATTTTGCCCTTTAGTGAACATGTTTGATAAGCCTAACTAATATAGGTTCATCGGGCAAAACGTATGTAAGAAGTGTTCTAAATACAAATCCTTACGCGACGTTAATGTATGGCGCATTGTTGCTAAATTTAGCGTTAAGTCCTTCCTCTTTAAGCCCGAGAGTATGTATTTTGGTCTGCCATGTACTATTGCGCAGTCGGGGCGACTTTCTGTAAAGGTGCTGGCTCATCAAGTTAGTATGCTTAAAAAAGTATACAAAACCTAGTCACATAATCCGACAAGCGGGTTAACCTGTCGATAATGCGTCCAGTTATGCCGAGCGCAAGACAATAAAGTATTATTCCAAGTTAAAAATCTTTTGTATAACCCGATCGGGCTTGAGCGCACGCCTTATTGCCTATTGCGAGAGAGAGAGAGAGAGAGAGAGAGAGAGAGAGAGAGAGAGAGAGAGAGAGAGATAAAATAAATTTGAGTTTTCAAATAACTACATTTAACATTAAACATAATTAGACTTTATTTTGTCCTCGTATTTCATTGATTAACAAGAATAAATTTCCACACACTCATTCATAGACCATAACAACTTGTTATGATATGATTATGTAAAAAAAAAAATATACTTACTTGAGTTTTATACTAATTATTCAAATTATACTAAAGGCACTTTACTAAAAATAAAACTGGTACAGATAAAATTAACTAATACGAAATATATCGTTAGATCTTAGTATAATTAATATTCAACAAATCCTGGATGAGAGTCAAATCAGTATGCGCACGCATTCACATTGGCTTATTTTGAAAAATTAAAAATGGATTTATAAAAATATTTAATAAAAGATAAGTTATTTCCATTTATTTGCCCAACACGTGGATGACACAATCTCGATTTTATCTTTCAAATACAAATCACGTGACACTACTTCGTTTCCCAGCTGTTTGACACGGATGGCCAAACGACCTCGACATTGCTGTATTTAGTTTGTTAAGCCATGTAGAATAACAAAACAATGGTTAAAACAATGATAATAAAGTGATTTGAATGTTAAAAATAATATCAATATTTGTTTTGTGTTTTTACACTGAGATACGTGTACATATTAAAAAGTTTTCTTAAAAATCGATTATTGACATCTTAAAAGCTTAACGGTTACTAGTAAGTTACTAGTATCTATTAGCAGAATCAGTACAGATACACTGTTTGGCTAGCATAATATTGAACTGATTTTGGCATCAAGCGTCTTTTATGCACGGTGTGCGTCTTTGCAACAGAACGGTAAGCATTTTTAAATTCTCATATTGACATTATAAATAAAAGGTCTAAGGTTGTGGTTTTTACTGTTTAAAAAAACTATTTTTAGATTTAAATCGTTTGTAAGGAATTCGTGAAAATTAAAAAAAAAAAATTGTCATACTGTAGAATCATTTGTATTCGTTGGGTTATAATTTTGTGGTTTTGTTTTAAAAAAATGTCAAAAAATTTAAAAAAAAGAATTTCGTGGAAATAAATATTCTTGGGTGTCATGTAAATTAAACATTGGCTTTGAATTTCTTGGTTTTCACTAACCCATGAAAAAAGCGAAAAATTGTGATAGTTAAAACAGTAGTTATTTAGAACGATATTTATTTAATTCCGGCGAAACGGCGACTATTTAAAGCAATTTGAAAAGCATTTATAAACCGAAACGGGATTGGTTTAGTGAATAATTACCATCTCTATATGTCAAACCATTAATTAGAAGTGTAGCTTAGGCTATCAACAACAAATGTGTAATTAAAGCAATCCTCAATCCGGAAATAAAATCCCATTTGTGTCATCCTCAATTTTCATTTTGTATTTTATAAAGCGTTGAAGTGATGTACAAAGTATTATTAAATTCTTTTCGATCTGTAATACTTTTGTCTTGTTCTTATTTGACGTAAACGATTGAACTGCAAACAATTTATCCGCGAAATATTTCACCAAAACATGTCAATTAAAGGAAAGAGCGTATCATAAAACACAACAAAGAAGACTTCCGTTTTGAGGACAGAGTAATCGAAGTTTCAAAATTACGATTAATTTACCTCCGGAAGTCCCAAGGTACAGTGTAACAAATTATATTCCATTTAATTGTCACTTATACGTTCGCATTTGATCGACTTACTTTCAAGATTACCCATAATTCAATGCTGTAATGTCTAATTGGGCGCAATAAAACATTTTAGTGAGCAAGATTATATTTTTCGCGTCAAATATTCGATATTTTCCTAAATTATTGCAATTCTGTTTTCTAAAGTAGTCAAATATATCATTCAGGAATAATACTTTATCATTTGGATTAATAAAAAAAACTAATTTAATTTTCGTCATTAGAATAAGCTAAGTCCAAGATTTGCAGAACAAAACGTATTGTGTTTTGTTTAAAACATTGCCCAAATAACCGTGATAACCAAATGAAAATAACACATTACAAATGAAATCAAGTCAGTTTCAATCAGAGCACTGTGTTTCTTTGATCTTAAGACCCTTTGAAAACTCTTGAAATAAATGCAATTCAATTCAAGCTTTTGATTTCTGTGAGCAAATGCGTTTGATACATATATTACGAATATGTAACATAGATATAACATAGATAACAGAAATACCTGTTAAATTTTGATGTGCCAGATGTGCACATTTCGAAAAATCATTTCTCATCAGTTACGTTAGGGGCCGAAACGTTTGATAGATAAAAACATAAGACAAACAGTTGAAAAATAATGAATCTAAAGTGCCAAAAATATATGTATCCAAATCTATCTGAGAAACTGGTTCTCAAGTTACTTAATGTCCGCTTTATAAATGAAAAACTTCAAAGAAGTTTTTCAAAGAATTTTTCAGATGGCAGCTTTAACAGTAACATAAATTTTTCAAAAATAATTTTGCGTATAGATATGTTATGAAAAGATCTTGCTTGGGGTTACTTTCTGGCCAACGCTTTGAGGGTCCAGGTCTTTGGTTCAGGTAGGTCCAAAGACCTTAAACACTTTTTTCCAAAACCGATCGGGGCAACAGCTAAAGTGTATTTTCCCAAGGGTCTTAATCGTTTAGTTATTTAAGGCATAAAAGCTATTTAAAATAAATAAATGTAGATATTGACTATTTGAAACCTAATGTCGCAGGTTTTCAGTTTTTATGTATTTTGAAATGTGTTTTTAAAGGGAAACATGTCAGCCAAGACTGTTTGCATTGTTTGCAAATATATAACAAATACCTGCTAAATTTTGATGTGTCATATGTGCAGATTTTGGAAAATCATTCCTCATCAGTTACACTAAGGGCCGAAAATTTTGATAGATAAAAACATAAGCCAAACAGTTGAAAAAAATGAATCTAAAGTTCCAAAATTATATGAAACCAAATTCAGGTTAGGAATGCTATGCATGAGGGAACAGACCTAAGTTTTAAATTAATTTCAAAAATGATTTTTTAATTGCTATACATTGATTATTGGAGAGATATAACTTGGTTTTTTTTATTGCTTTTTTGAAATACTTTATAAATTCATTCAAGGGCAAGGTCAAGCCCAAGTTTTTTTATCTTTGTGTTTTTGCGTTTAAGATCATTTCCATTATTTTACAAGATGTTTGAACACAGATTATTTGTTTTGTAGCATTAATTCACTGCATGGGTTTAAATGTCTGATGTCTGGGTTTGCAAAAGATTGTCAAGGATTGCAAAACTTAAAGGGTCTATGGGTACTAAACCTTCTTTAGTTCTCAGGGACCCTGGGATTTCTGCAATCCTTACTGACATACATAACAGGTATGTTGTTGTCCCAGCTGATAAAGCTTCAAACAACATTATTTTCGTTTGTAAGAAATTCTATGTTGAATGTCTTATAAAGGAGCTTGTTTTAGAAAGTATATTGGAGAATCCTACTTATACCAAAACTAATTTTACCAAAAATGAAGTTCTTTCCAATCATAGGGAAGTCCTTGAGTCTTTTGGTATCAATTTAAAACAGGAAGAACTTGACCTGCGTTACTGGTATTGGATTCCAAAACTTCATAAAAATCCATACAAAGAAAGATATATAGCAGGTTCCTCTAAATGTATTACTAAATCATAATCAGTAATTCTAACAGAAATTTTGACAGTCGTCAAAGATGGCCTTGAGACTTATTCAAACTTGACCTGCGTTACTTGTATTGGATTCCAAAACTTCACAAAAATCCATACAAGGAAAGATATATAGCAGGTTCTTCTAAATGTACGACTAAATCATTATCAGTAATTCTAACAGAAATTTTGACAGTCGTCAAAGATGGCCTTCAGACTTATTCAGATAAAGTCTATTCTATATCTGGCATCAACCAAATGTGGATTCTCAAAAATTCTAAAGAACTACTCGACCATTTTGTTTCTTATATTCTATCTTCGGTAAAAAGTATAAAAACGTTTGATTTTTGTACCCTTTACACCACTATCCCTCATGCTAAATTGAAAGAACGTCTAAAACAAATCATTTACTTTTCATTCTTTTACAAAAACGGTAAACCAAGATAAAAATATCCAGTGCTCAACAGGGATTCTGGTTTTTTTGTAAAACAACATACAGACTGCAAACAAAAATATACTGAAGATACCATCAACAAAATGTTAGAGTTTTTGATAGACAACATATTTGTTGTGTTTGGCAATTTAATCTTTCAACAAACAATCGGTATACCAATGGTCACAAACTGTGCACCTTTGCTTGCTGATTTGTTTCTTTATTCATATGAACTAGAATTTTTACAGAACCTTGTCAAATCTGGAGAAAAGACTGTCGCTAAATCATTCAACTACACATACAGATATATAGATGACGTTCTATCTCTAAATAATCACAAATTTGGAGAATATGTGAATGTCATCTATCCAAGTGAGTTTGAAATAAAAGACACGACAGATTCTCCATGTCCTGCTTAATATTTAGACTTATACCTCAATTATGACACCCATGAAAGGTTACATCTTAAGCTATACGACAAACGTGATGACTTCAATTTTTCTATTGTCAACTTTCCGTTTCTTTGCAGTAATATTCCTGCTTCTTCTGCGTATGGTGTATATGTTTCACAGGTAATACGGTACGGTAGGGTCTGTTCCCACTATGGAGACTTTCTGCAACGAAGCAAATTACTTACAATTAAATTGTTGACACAAGGATATTGCAAGCCTAGGCTAATCAGAGCCCTTAAAAGTTTTATGGCCGTCATCATAATATTGTTGATAAGTATGTTGTCACTGTATCCAAACTTATACTGGATATATATGACTTACCATAGTTCTATGTTCCTTTCATTCTCAAAATTGACATGCACGTGACGAGTGTAGCTAGCTAGACAGGAGGTGCTTACCCTTCCGAAGCACCCGGCCTCACTTCCTTGATGGAAGTTCACGTGTATAACATATTTTGCAAGTTTGCAAAGTTTTTACTTTGTTTTTTGGATTGTGATATGGACAAGGACTGGTATGTTTGTTTTATTATAAATGCATTTTGTAAATAAGCTTTAACTTTCTATCTACTGAATACTTAAAAAAATACAGTTTTGTATTGAAAAAAATAAGTTTTAGGATTTTGTTTAGGCTACTATTTGTACTATATCTTTCAAAAAATATTTTGACGAATTTTATCTTATTATTTATTTTAAACGATTTCTATGATGTGCAAACATCTGTGTTTGGAAGAATTTTTGTAATTTGTTGAATATTTGCAATAAAAACAGGGAGTTATGCATTTTGGTATAAAAACACATTACAATGCTACAGAATTTCGTTAACACGTTTTATATTCTTTCTATTAAATGCATAATTATTAATAAGGTTTTAAGTTTAATCTAAAGACGAATACAATATATACAGTATTTGCAAAATGTGGGGCTTCTAAGATGAAATGCAAATATGCTGTTAAATTGAAAAGTTTTGTCATGGCTTCTTGAATCTAATTTAAACACGCAGTTTGGTTTTAAGAGCGAGCAATTGTCGTAAATGAAAACATAACTGAATACAACCTTAAAATATGAACATTTGCACGAAAATACAATGCATTAAGGCACAAAATATGATGTTAAACAACTATATATTATATTATTTAAAAAAAAATGACAGAAAGCGCTATGCTTGTCTTTTTTTTACATTCTTGAATGTGATTTTGCACATGACAGGTGTAACTAGCTAGAAAGGAGCTGCTTATCCTTCCGGAACACACAGCTTCACTTCCTTGTCGAAAGTTAACCTGAAAACTGAATTGGACAGTTTTCAAAGTTTTTACTCTCTTTTAAGGATTGCAATTTATACATGGACAGTTATGTGTTTGGTGATTTATCTATATAAATAAGAGCATGTTATGTTCTAATGAACGAAGATAAAGAATAATCCTTAAAAATATAAAATCGGAAACCCGATAAGACGTGAATTTATACCTTATTCTTTAAAAGAAATAGAAATTAGCTATTTCACTGATTTACATACTTAAAAAGAATAAATAATAACCGCTTAAAAATATTTTTAAAGGGAACAGTTTTACTCGTTTAATTGTGCTTGAAAGATTGTTAATCTTGTATTTGTATTTTGTTTTTTTAAATTCCGATTGTTTTTTTTCTTTTTATTTTCTTGTGACTTTGATGCACTACCAAGCGCATATAATTCAAATACAAAATTATAGTTTAAATTCATTTAATAATATCAACGTTATCGTTAGTCATAGAACAGCTTTTCCTTTCTCTCGAAGGGATTATTGTATTTGATTTAAACCCAGTAATTAAGATAACTACGATTAAAAGTAGACATTGTTAAAATATCTCCATGATGTATCTTTCATTAGTGCAACATATTTGTAACATAAATATGTAATATAATTACCATTGAAATCGAATTTAGTATGAAATTATATTTATTCATAGATTGATTTTCTTCTTTTATAACCTTAAACGTACAATTTATCTCTATAATTATGATTAACAGTTTGTGAAAGACAACAAAATTTTTATTGAATAAATGTATTCTATCTTGCCATCTAAAGTTTTATGTAGAAGCGTTTACAGAGTCGGTTTCATTATAATTGTTAAGACACTTCAATGGATTCCATATCCGGCGAATGGGCGCCCCCCAGCCTTCAAGTCTGGTTATATTGTAAAAGTAAAAATAAGGAAAATAACGAATCAGAGAACAAAAATCATAGAAAAGAGTAATCACGCACAGAAAATAATAATAATAATAATAATAATAATAATAATAAATTGTTAAGCTTATTGTTTTTTTTTGTATGTTTATTCCCGATACAATTATATATAAAACGGCAAATGATAGATACGTTATTTTGAAGTCACGACGTACATATACGACGTACATCTGAGATTACATAAATTGGAGTTTCGAAAGTATTTTTAAAAGTCCTAACAAAATGTTTGAAAAGGCGCGGACAATTCTGTTGTTTTACATTGTACTTTTAATCCCTTGGGAAAAACGATGAGCTTGTTTGGTTTCCCCACTCAGATATATATTTAAAAACATGTATTAATGATAAATACGTCATATTTAAGTGCCAAGATGTTGTGTATGAAGTCGTTTCGTTAAAATTGCGTCAATAGTCAAAATTGCAAAAACAAAATCAGGAAAAAAACTGTTTTGAGTCAACATCATTATTAATTGATTATTGTTTTTGTCAACTTTTAACAGAAAAATTAAATTGAATTCTCCAATGTTTTTGTCACAAAAATTACGTTTAAAAAGCTTTAAGTCCTACAGACTTTAAAGGAAGTACTTTATGTACTGTTTGTGAAAAATGTTTTGAAAAATACACAAACCCTCCCTTCGTTTATTAACGTCATTCACCGACTTAAAGATTTCATGACAAAAAAAACCTGCAAAATTAATTCTTTGTTCTTTGTTTCAATGCTTTAACCTAAAGCAAAATTCGTTTTACGTCTTAATTTGCAACTATAAAAATACCAAAAAGATATTATAGCAAAAAATAAGTTAAAACATAACTATTTCATATTGAAATCATTACTTGAATATCCAAAAGATCTTTTAGGGGAGAAAAGAAATTAAAGACTATTTTTTATCGTGTCAAAGAAATATTCAGAGTAAACACACACATAAGTAGGTAACATACTATTAAATAGTACACAGTACAATAACATTAGTGAAATATATAATATTCTCCTTTTTTATTATCGCTGTTTTGAAGTTTTCATAAAAAAGGGAATTTGAAAATACAACATACAACTGATGCAAATCGGAAAACGTTGAGTTTTTTATAAATTAGCCTGGGGATTTTATTTCAATTAAATGCCCACCTGACAACACTGATAAAGATAGAAAGTAGTATGGAACAAGTGCGGTGTTTTGAATTTTACAAATGGGAATTTATAATATCCGTTAGTTAGAAAAATAAAAAATTAACAACATCGATTGTTACAAAATAAAATTTTCAAAATTAATTAAGAAACAAGACAACGTTTTGGATACGGATGCAAATTGTTCAAATTTACAGTGATTTAAAACATAATTTTATATTTAATTTCAAAATTACAATAAATGATAGGAGTTTTACATTCATATGCTCATGAAGTTGCCACTTTCACTGCCCCTTCTTCTTAAATACACAAGGGGCATTGAACAGTGAGTTTCTATTTTATTATTTTTGAAAACAAACCTACCTGCATAGTTAAATTAAACTACATGTAAACAGTTTAGTAGCATATTATTACATTACTGTTTTCAAGATCGATATTCAAACTCTCTAACAGGGCTATATATCTCGTTTAATGAGCTTGTCTATTTTATTCTATTTCTGACTTCTCTCTCTTCAAATATTAGATAATGCAGAGAACAACAATATAAAATCACATCTGTTTCTATTTTAGCATTGTTAAGTAGTAACTGTATAGTGTATAAAACTTAAAAAACAGAAGATGTCAATATTTTGAACGTCATATATATGAATAGATTATTTAGAACAAAAACAAAATTTAAAGTGAAGAAAACCACGTTGTAACGTAATGCTTTTTTGGTGGACGATCTTGTGATAATTTAATTGACAAGTTAATTTATAATGAAATGACAAGAAATCAAAAGGTATGTTTTTTCTAGAAGCAATATCAAATATATACTGTAATTAAGAATAATAGTAATTGGACCTTTTGGAACGTCGAAGATACCAGTAAAAGTGTAATAATACGTCGTTTGAGCATTTACGGAGGGACTACTGCACCGAGAAGAAAATCCATTATTGTCTGTTTTCCAACAAGCGTATTATGTTGTTTTTTCTTGTAGTGCTTAATCAATGTATTTTCTTTTTTATTTTAGAATTAAACAATTTACGAAACAAGAAGTTAATTGTTAATGCAAGAAATGTAAGTGTTGCCTTTTTACATATATATTGTTATTGCTCCTTATTGTTGTAATTTGTAACCTGTTTGCTCGAATTTAAAAAGTAACAAACCTTTTTAGTTGGCGTGTCTTACGTAACGTAAAAAAAATATCGAATAAAAGTACTATATAGACTTGAAAATAAACGAAAAAACAATCAAAATCACCTAAAAAAGTCAAGTACCGAAACAAGGGGAACACTGAAAAAAATCAGAGACTGAAGGATTTTTTTCAAATGTTATTAATTCGGTTGATCAATACCTTTAAGTTCTATATTATTTTAAGGTTTTTTTTTTAAACCTGGTATTTTTCTTAAATAATTGTAGCTAATTATATATAATTATACCTGTAAAATTTTGATTTGCCATTTGTGCACATTTCGGGAAATCATGCCTTATCAGTGACACTAGGGGCCGAAAAGTTTGATAGATAAATAAAATATGCCAAACAGTTTAAAATATATTGAATATAAAGTTCCAAAGTTAAGTTAATTCAAATCTAGCTAAGTAATGCTTTGCATGAGAAAACATACCTTAGTTTAAAATAAATTTCAAAATTAAGACCACTTAAAATTATGCTAAATGGTATATTTTGTGACAGCACAAAGTACTGCCTTCTGAGTTATGGATACCCTCTGAGAGTTTACTCAATCAGAAGAGGTATACGCTTAGGGGTAGTAAATATATAAAACAAAATACCTTTTAAATGTTGATGTGCCATATGTGCACATTTCGGAAAATCATTCCTCATCAGTTTCAAACCGAAAAGTTTGAAAGATAAATAAAATATACCAAACAGTTGAAAATATAAATGAATCTAAAGTTCCCTTATGAATCTAAACTAGATTCAGCGAATCATTGTATCTTATGGTATTGAAAATGAAGGGTAATTTTCAAAATGGCAACTGAAATTTGTAAAATATCTTTTCTAAATATCAATTTTTTATCAGATTCTAAATATGCCAAGATTTAGTTAAGAAAAAATCTCATTAAAAAATAATAGTGAAATGGAGTCCAGTGTGTATTCTTCTCTTTGTTGTGAAGTAGTAAAACAAAAAATACCACAGCCATCAATATGCGACTGCTTAATAGTAAGACCTCATTTTATATGGTAGTTAAGACTATAAACTTTATTTCTTTTACAACGATTTAGAAACAAGTTATGCAACTTATATTAATCTAGCTCGTTGGCCCGAATTGTAGCGCGCGTGAGGTCTTATTGTGGGAGGAAAACCGGAGAACCCGGAGAAAAACCCACGTGCTCAAGCAGGTGACAACATACCTTATCACATACGACGCTGGGAATCGAACCCCGGTCGCATTGGTGATAGGCGGAAGCGCTAACCACTGCGCCACTTGAACACCCTGTGGTGTTAGGGCGCTTACTAACCGAAAAGATACTAAGCGAAAAAATAGTAAGGTACTTTTAACTATAAAATAGAATCCTTGCTTATGTGCGGAAAATGAATTTTACCTTTTTTAAAAACATTTATATAATTATATATGATAATAGTAAAAGCATTCTAGTTGCTAAGGTAATACCGGCCTTTGTTGCGTATGTTTATATTTAAATAATATGAGACAGAATCCGTGATTTTCTGTGGAAAATGAATTTTACCTTTTCAAAAACAGTTGTATATGATTATATATGATAATTGAAATAGCACTCTAGTTGCTAAGATTATACCGACCTTAGTTTAGTACGTTAATATTTTGCTTTTTACACATTTTTTTTATTGCACTGAATGTCTTATCAAGCTATTTTTTTAAACAAAAACTTGAAATTATCTGACAGTGTTCGGGCAATGAGTGTGATAATGAAAAAACTAACACATATTGCAATAGATTAGTTCCCGTCGGCAATATTGGTTGTATGAGAATGTGTTAGTGAAAATTAAAAAGCAGCTACTGACAAATTTATTTCATTTTTATATACTTAAAATGGTCATTCAAAATAAAACAAAAGACAAATTTGTCACAGAAACTTAAGAAGACAAAAAATACACTCACTTACCAAAATATAAAGAACAACACTTGCTGAATATGTAGCTAAAGAATTAGCACTACGATTAAATACCCTTGTTAGAAAAAATGCGACATCCTATTTCCTGCTCAAAATGTTTACATTTTTTATATGTTGATGATTTAAACACCAGCGTAATTTAAAATATTAACGTTATGTATTTTGTCCAAATTTAATGTTTTAATGTGAAAGATTGTGCCAGTAACTCTTTCAACATCTTTGTTTTTTAGTTTTAAATAATGGAATAGGGAATGCATATAAATGATTTTATTTCCTCAATAAGATCACTTGATGATATCTTATTATTGGAAGCAGAGGTTATAGAGACAGATTAAAGTAGAACAGAAGCATTGCTCTAGAATCTGTTTAACTCTTTATTTTATATCATTATAATTACAATTACAATTTTTGCATGAGTATAAGTTTATGAAATTTTGTATAAACAAGTGGTGTCAATCGAGCTTGTTAATATTGATTCGGCTTTGGCAACGATAATTGCGCAGTGCTAGATGAAACTAGAGAGTCTGGAGAAATTCCTTCATACTCAATACCTAATGTGTGCCACTGGGGCTTGAGACTTACAGGTGTTATGTTTTATATTGCAGTGTGATACATGTTATATTGAACGATTAGATAACAAACTAGAGTAATCAGTATATTTAAAAGAAAACACCAATTGTCCTAACAACAGTTTCATTCATTATTTTTATAGATGTGGGAATTCTATAGTCGCATCGATTTGAACTGCAATAAAATATGAAGTGTTCTGTATAGGACTATTGTAAAACTTTTCCTATCTGTGTTCATATTTCTAATAAGCTTTTTAACGATCACTTAGTGAAAACAAGTTTTTAGAAACAAGATAAATAATTTCATACGGTAGGAAAGACAGTGTGTGTGTGTGTGTGTGTTTGTGTGTGTGTGTGTGTGTGTTCTTCTGCTACATTACGTTTTTCGCCAATTCCGGTAAAGATTTTGTTTCAATGTCACACACACACACACACACACACACATTATATATATATATATATACAAAATCTGTGTGGGGTTGTGTGTGTGTGTATAAACAACACAAATCTACAACCGATATATTGTCAATCATGAAAGGAATCTGTTTGTGTGTAGAATAAACATTTGCTGAACAATTTAGTTCTATGACTTAACAAAAGTATATTTGCCTTAATTTTGTCAGACATTTTCAAATTGAAACAAAATGATAACATTCCTTTTATATGTGTTAAATCTCCTTTTATGTAACTTATTAACTTACAAACATTCGAGGTCAATGTCGGCTTGAAATTAATACCATTCCAAGAAAAATGGAAAATCCAATTATTGTAAGCTTTTATACAACAACCTACTTTTATATATTTTAAGGTTAGAACATATAGAGGACTTTGATAAGCTGTTTTCTTTTTAAATACATTTTAGCAACATGATAAACTTCTTGAAATAAAAGTACTTATTGTTCATGCTAAAATCTCTAAATTACTCTTTTCTATTAAAAAGTGATAGAAGGCGTTAATATGAAACACTTGTAAAGCTTTATACATTGTGACCTTGCCTTCGTAGGTTGTGGGAAAGTACATGTACTTCCATTCTAATATTTTTCTACTTTTTTGACAAATATTTAAATCTGTAAAATTAATAAAACTCACTTTTTTATACAATCTTTTATATAATCAAACTGTGGTCTAGTCTGGCGTTTGGCATTTGGCAGAGTATCGGCTGGTCCAACCGGTTCATGGATAATGAACTAGTGAAGTGCTTTGCTTGTCTGCGGCACATTGACTAAGTAAGCTAGCAACTTACCAAAACTTCGCCCTGATTGCATGCTAATATATGACAAAATATAATACAAACTTGCATATCTCACGCCTGAACAGCGGTCGCGTAAGCTGAAAATGCTGATGCGACACTAGACGACAGTACCAAAACACCAACTTTTTTTATTATCAAGATCAGCTTTAAAAGATCTTTCTTCTGTCCTCTTAGCAGTATCATTTTATTAGGAATAAGTGTAGTTGCTTCATCATTTTCAAAACTGATTTTTTAATTTTTTTTTTACTTTTGTTTAATTGAAAAAGCTGTCTAGGTTATCAAGGTAGGATAATAAAAATTATCTGCTCTTTTAAAGGAATATTTCGGAAGCTGGTTTCTTCTCAACCCTTTTGAGATAGTCAAGAACTCTTTGATTGGAAAATATTGTGTAAAGATTAATCTAAAGAGGAAACAATTAATGCAACTTCATTTACCATTCACAAATTCTCTAGATCATCAAGGCCGTTTATAGAAGTACTGTCATCTTTAAAAGCAATCTACACAAAACATTGTTATCCGTCACTATTTCAAGTATTTGAATCATTATAGATGAAACTAAAGCCGATATATTGATGCTATTTACAAAATCCTACATCACAAGGCTTGGTTTCTTTAGAAGTTATTCAACATTACCCAAAAAACTTAAAAAATAACTGCTTATATGTCCAATTTATTTGAAACATTTTAGGTATGTATTTTAAAAGAAATGCAACTCAAATCAAATACAACTTATATAACTTTTTTATCCAATGCATCTTGATATTATTACGACCGGCATTTTACACCTTTTTTTTGAAAAAGCTAAACTCATCGGTGCATGCATCATCATTTGTGAGTCCTAGATCATTAATCTAATTTGACCTTTGGAAATTTCTTTTTTAAAATGGATACATTGGTATTAGGTAGACTGATTGTTGGACTTAATGCTGTTGTTAAGAGTAATAATCAGTTTGTATTGCAGAAACAAGACGTCTTGGCTAGACCTGATCTTCATTAGGTAAGGTGTATTGTGTATCATTGTTACTTCAAGATAAGAAAGTTTGCTCATTAGAAGTAAAATTATTATGTTTCATTATTAGTTTCGGGAGACAGATTTGACTTTGAAAAGTTATATTTAAATATTGAAATTGTTGTTTCCAACCGTATCATGTAATCATAGTCAGATAATATTCGCTAAATTACAGAATCCGACTTAAGGTTATCAAGTTGAATACGCAAAACATCAACATAATATTGCGATTATGCTCTTATTTGTTCTAATAATATAAATGTTGATTTGTTTATTTTTTAGATGTTCGTTGTAAATTTGTTTTTGTTTTTTTATTTTTTGTTTTACTTTGTAAAATCTACTCATCACCTAACACCGAGCATAATTTTTACTTTTATATCCAGCTTAAATTTACCCATACTATTTACAAAAACCTTCTACTTTTTAACTAACCAATCTGCTGTCTGTCATCTTCAAACAACTTCCCCAATAAGCTTTGAAAGCACGATGTATGATTTCAAAAGCTGATGAAAAAATACTACTTAGCCATGCCAATCACACCAGTAGGAGAGAAAACTTTTATCTCCAATAAATGCTTCCGTAATGCTGTATGTGACAAATAAATGAATCTAATACATCATCTTACTACGCTTATTCATGTACATTAGGTATACAACCATCAATAATGTCAAAGTTAAGAATAGCAGAGACGTAAGAATTTATTAACAGTAATATAATAAGATAAGGGAATATTTAAGTATAGAAACATGAAAATGGAAAACTGTCTGGGGAAATAATTAACGTTATAAATTAAATTGGCCTAATGAAATTATTACGTTGCTTATGTTACAGGAAACTTTATTGCGTTTTGTTTAGCATTTATGCTAGGGGCCTTTAATTAGTTGCAAGGAGCACAAGATGGTTAACTCCAATCAAATAAGAGATAATAAGCTTTTCAATTTATATAATTCTCTATTACTAATTTCTTTAATTGTTTTAAACACAAGAAAACCTTTTTAAGCATTCAGGCAATAAATGCAATCAAACAACATGCAAGAAAGAAATGAAATTTATCTATGCGTTAGATTTTAAAAGGCATTGTTGGCGTTTTAGACTTTGTATTAATTAAGTTAACTGCGCAAATTTGTTTTTGGAACATCCTTAATAGTTGTAAACAAAACGGAATAAAAATATATAATCAAATAAATATAAGAAAAGCGTACAATTATTAAATAAGAAGAAATAATAAAAAAAAGCTTAATGCAAAAAAATCATACTTTTCGGATCAAAAAGGGGAGACATTTGCCAATTAAGCACAGTATAAATTGAAAGCAACAGGTCAATATAAGTGACCGAACCAATATTCTTTTTTTTACATTAATGCAAAGTCTTTTCTGAAACTAAAAATCTGAGGCGATCATGGTAATACACGATGGAATTAGAGAGTAGGGAGTGCATTGTAATATACATGCATATTTTTTCTTCTTCCTCTCCTTTTTTGAGATTACTCAAAAAAAAAATCAATCATGGTCAATAGATATAAGTATAGCCTCAGAAAATTAATAAACTACGCATTCTGTTTCAATTGGTTACGTGTAATTGTAGAACTTTATGAGTCGCAATTGCAGGCACATCGTGTAATACTGTTTCGTACGAACATCTAGTCAAAATCGTGTTTATCCATACTTTAATAAAGTTTTTCATACAAAGAAATTCAACCAAGATGAATAATTGATCATTAGATTATTCAGTGTTATTTGATCATTCATTCAAAGATGTCATTAGGCATCACGAACTCTGCCGCTAGATGTTTCCTGTCTCACCGAGTGCATTGATGTCTAATATATGTATATGTTTTCAAATTATTAACGGCTCGGTTGTTGGTTCAGGGTTTTCTCAGAAAGTTTTTTTTTAATTTTAAGTATAACATTTTCCTCTAGTAAACAATAAATAGGAAAAAAACCGAAATAACTTGCTGAACATTATATCCACTGGCTGTCAACTTGAATTTAAAATTATTTGTTTTATTGTAAGTAATGCATGTAGTACAAACAATATTTGAAATATGCATAGAAACAATTACTTTTTAATCATTATTTCAAAACGAAAAACTTGCTAATTGGCATAAATTTAAATTATTAGTCATCTATAAACCAACTTCAAGCCTTCTTTACCTATTTCTAAATATATGAAATGAAACAGATTATTGCAACTCCTTCACCACTACCATAGTTACTAACAAACAATGAGAACATCCGCATATGTTGTGAAGGTTTCATTGTCAAACCTTTATCGAAAGGACGCTTTCGGGCTAATAGGTTCTGCAAGAAATTTTATAAACTAATATTATTACAATGACAACCAGAAACGTATCAATTCTGTTTTTGTAGAAGAAATTCAGGTACGTCTGGTCATCAAATATCTGAGTTAGTGGGCGCTTCTAGCCTGGTCTAAAAAAACAAGTAAAATATACATAAAAGTGCATATCGTAACTCGAACCGACATGTATTTCTTAGCCACTTCTAGTCTTTAAAACGCGATTCACTAGATAAAAAGGTCTATCAAAGATTTACTGAAAAACTGTGTTTAATAAACCGAGATAGAAACGCTTGAAGGACTAACATGTTATTACTAAAATTAAAGACTAACGTTTTTGTTTCATGTTTCTTATATTTTTAAGTGACTCTCATTTTATATTTTATGGCACTGTATTACCAAAGTAATGATTTTCCATGACATAACTTTAAAGCGAACAAGATGTGCTTAGTTTTCTTGGTAATAATAAATGATACATAGCTTTTTTATTTTTATCAGAAATATAGATTTCTGTCTGCTAACAATAGGAGTAGTGTAGGCAAGAAACAAATCCGTGGTTAATAATAATATGTACTTTAACTCGAAAACTACAAATCTTATGTTTACAGATGTATTGAATACTGTTTAGGTTTTTTTTTTTGCGTCTATCTTACCTTCTTTGGCACAACCAAAGTCTGTTTTAATTTCACATTTTACATTTCATTACATAATCTTAAATGCACAACAACACACATCTATTTTTTTATTTTTATTGTTCAGATAAATATTATGTTACATGCCGTCTTCAATTTTACTTGAGTTGTTAATTTATGGGTCATTTTATACACTACTTCTTTCAAAGTATTTTAGTCCCGGCGACTTGACGTCCCACAGCGTTTCAAAACATCATTTCAGCGTTTATTTCAACCTTAAAACTTGCAGCGTTTTTAATTTTATGCATTTCTGATATTACTTTTAAAAGGCAATGATTCAGGAATGACTAAAACGCTTAAACTAGTTATTTAGGGTAAAAAAATTATACAGTTGGGTGAATGAATAGAAGTAGAATGTAAATTGGTTAGATACAGCCGACATCTTTATATAGTTATAGGCACTTTGTGGGTTAATTATCTTGATTTATTTCCATACACTGTTTTTATTTGAAGATGGCTTATCGCCTGTCTTGATGATTTATACAACTCAAGTATTATACTTGAAGCATTTATAGAGTGATTGATTGAAAAAAAATATAATAAAAATAGAAGAAATTCATTTGTAAGTTAAATGAATTGGCAACAACTGAAGTTACCAAGAACACGAAACAATATAAGTTACAGACAGATGCAGTCGAAAAGATAAGGAAAAACAATATATAAGATCCCTATTATTTACACGGGCACTGCAGTAATTGTAATTTCCTATTTGTGTCGTTAAAATGTAATTGCACGGCTCGATTTACAAAAAAGCCAAATAACAAAGAAAATACAAAAAGATCCGAAGTAAAAATATTTCTAGTTTTAGTAGAGTAAAGAATATGGTAAATTCAACTTGAAGCATATAGATTACTTTGGTATGTCTTTATAGAATTTAAACCTTTCACATTACATAAATATTTAGCAAAAAAAAACCTGTTTACATTTTGCTGTGCCAGATGAGCACATTTCAGAAATCATTCTTCATCGGTGACACAAGGGCCGAAAAGTTTGATATATAATAAACAAAATCCAAACAATTGAAAAGTAATGAAGTTCCAGCATTATATGAATCTTTATAAAATTGTGCTACCTAAAAAAGGTTTTAGTTCACGCAATGTTAGACGACACCTACTTTAAAACTATGGTATAAATTTCTGAATAAGGGCAAACCATTAAGCAACCAAGTTTAAATTTTTTTTTGAGTCGCTGATTGAGAGGTTCAAACAAACTATAATTTATTTTCATTGTGAACAGTATCGACTTTGATTAATATCATATAAATGATATGATTTTTAGTTTAACTACATGTCAAGGCACCTAGAACATCTGGTTGCTTGTTTTTTACTTTTTATTTTATGTAAATATATAACACAAATACCAGTTAAGTTTTGATGTGCCAGATGTGCACATTTCGGAAATTCATTCCTCATCAGTGACACTAAGACCGAAAAGTTTGATAGATAAAAAACATAAGCAAAACCGTTGAGAATAATAAATCCAAATAAAGTATTCTAGTGATATAATAAAAGGTAATGAAAATTATTTGTTTTTCCATGATATAAAAACATTTCAGAATGAGGATAAGTATGATAAAAAATACTTTTTAAGTAACAATGCAGTAGATGATATTGATAAAGGTATAGAGATTGTAATAATCACTTAGACAAGATTAAATAATAGGTCAGTTAATGATTGGTAATCTATTGAAACTCCGGACTGTATTAAATTATTTTACATCATGTTTCTTAATCATGGATTAATTTCTTTGTTAAATAAATGTCAATAAAATTAAATATTATCTGGTTGATTTATACGTCAGTAGACATACAACAATTTTAATGATTATTTTAACTAATTTGACGAAGGGAAATTTATGATTCAATATTAAATAGGTAAAAATTTTTGCTAGTTTATTTCAGAATTGTTGGTTAAGGATGAAAAGGTAAATATTGAGGTTGAGGTGAAAAAGTCAAGATACTGATTATATTAATGTAATTAATGTCTGGTTTGATAATTTATTGGTTGTAAATATGGCTGTTAGGTTAAGATACCATCTGGTCAATATGATTCTGTTGGTAGATAAATCAGCTGAAACTGTAACGGTTTGTTTGGTATCAGCCTAAATCCCAAAAAAATTATATAATACGTTTTTTTTTTAATAATCCAGAATATTTTTGACGTCACATAATTCCATGTTTCTTTCAGTCTCAAATAAGATGAAGATGTAACTAGCTAGGTAGCTTGGGTGCTTCTGGAGCATCCGGCCACACTTTCCGGATGTTAGTTCACGAATTACACTGAATTAGCTAGTTTTCAAAGTTTTGACTTTGCTTTTGTGATTGTGATTTTGATATTGATTGGTATGTTTATTGTTTGATGTTTGATTAAATCTCCCTGAAATAAAGTTTATATTACACCGTCTTGTAAACACAGTAAAGAATTGTTTATAGACATCATCCTGTCCGTTTTAGGTCCGGTCTATACCTTCAACATCTATGGATTGATTTTTGTCAAACTTCGTTCAGTGATATATTGTGTACAAAATTAAGGTGTGCCAGTCAAAGTCCAAAGCTACCAGGTTAAATCTTAGATTTTAATTTAACATTTGTGTTTGATCCATAACTCTAAATTACATTGATGTATTTTGATCAATCTTGGAATTTATATATACCAAGAGTAGACAGTGTGTTGAATGTCATTTATGTGGGAATAAATAACTCAGCTATGTTGAAGACGTTCTGTCTTTATAGTTAAAATACACACGTAAGGGTTGATGTTATTTTTTGTTTGGAAAATGAGGGGTGATTGTTAAACATTTAGATCTGCGAGTTTATTAAACACTTGTTTTAAAAAACGCAAGAAAATTGAGGCCTTGCAATTATATTTTTAGCAAGAGACTGTACATTTACTTGGGATTCGTTTCAAAATAGGAGTGTCATAGAAAATGGTTGCCTTTTCTGTCCTTTTCTTATATTTTAGTGTTTTTTATTAATTTCATGTATTTTTTGTGTTTGCTGTTTAGAAATACGAGTTCTAAGTACGAACGTACCAGATTCTTTTTAGTCTTTTCAAGTACAAAGTTCTGAAGTTACAAATATCATTTTTCTATCATTAAAATATAATGTAATTTCAAAAACGTGACACACTATTTTATTTATTTGTTTTATGTAACATTTTAACCTTACTATAATTAATAGTTTATGTAAAGTTATTTGAAACCTTTGATAACCATTTGTTACGAAGTTAATGTGCGACACGATAATGCCATTTTGTTTTTTCTTTATATAAGTGGACTTAATGTGGTTTATTTTTCTGGAATAACAAAATAAAATAAATACACGCATTCTACTTTTGATGATTTTATTATGATTTTATTACAGTAATCCTTCTTTATTATAGTATATTTAACTCGACAAGGGCTTTTAATTATTTTTATAAAAGTCCGCGTTAAAATTTTTTAATTCATTTGTTGTGATAATAAGAAATGCGATGTATTAATAAAGGCATTATAAAAAAATTATTCCTATCCTTAGTGAATTTAAAATTCGAAATAAACAATTTATTCTAGGAGGAAAATTATTAACTACTCGTTCAATTTTAATTAGTTGTATTATTAAACGACATTTATTAAATTCATTTTGTTTATCATGGGTGCATTTGAATACATCAAACTAATCTTGAATCCAAAAATAACCCAATTTTCTCTTATATGTATAAAACTTTTACATCTCTCTTCAGATGTTTTTTAATACACATAAAAAGCAAGTAGCATTCTAATATAGACACGGTACTCATTATGAACACTTAATTTTTGTTTATGGACTAATTAAACAACCTCATCACCAGTCCTAAAACCTCATTTAAATTGATATATGTAGCTCAATCTAGAGTAAAGTATATAAATGATGTTTATATGAAAGTTAAACAATTGCTATTTAGATTTTCAGACACTTTTACACGTTAAGGAGGTGTTTATATTAGCCAATGAGTCATCAACTATAGTATATATTTTATAATTTCCTGGCGTCTGTATTCAACGATATTTGTATAACAGGAGAAACATTTTGGTACAAGTCCCAGCATCCACAGAGTTTCTTCAGGCATTATAACTATCACAATGGTGTAAGTTTTGCAATTTTCTGTTTTTAATGACATAACCGTGGCACCATAAGTGTTTCAAACTGACAATGATTCGTTTTCCTTGTAAAATCTCTATATCTATAAATCAATGAGTATACATGTATAAGTATAAATATATGATCAATGAATGGGTTAATTAATATCAAAACTTTAGAGAACATACACTTTACCATACTTATACTTTTACAAGATAATTCTTATTCTACAAAGCAGTAACCCAATGGGCGTATATTCTTTTTTTTTATACAATTCTATTAAGGCCTAGGTTCTTAGAGAATGTTTTTCAGTTCGCCTGCCGAAAATCGGTGGTTTTCTCCGAGCAGTCCGGTTTCTCCACCAGCCAAGAACTGATCACCTCGATACAAGATGAAAGAATGTTGACTGAAAAGTTAATTTAATCCAATCATACAATCTTGTACATTGTTTTAATATTTATATCTGTGACTATTCTTTTAGAAAATTACATGCAAGACCATATACAGTGCAAAATAAAATAGAGTAAGTGGATTTAAGCGGAATAAGGGTGTTTAAGTTTCGGCCAACATTACTTTACCTTTATCCCGGCGGTCAGTAAGATAGGGATAACCAACTTTTAGCAGGTGTACAAAAACTTTCTGGCATTAGGATCTGCCTAATTGGTATTCAGGACCTGTGAGAGGAACTGTTATCCGTTAGCTTCAGACAATCGTCAGTAGAAGCACAGCGGAGATGCATTATTCGTTAGTAAGGTAATAGGCACATTATTTAGATAAGTCTGATATATTCACGCAGACGATAATTATCAGGTCTCGTCCATCTCCGTATAACGTTAGAATTAGTCTGTCATTAACGTTTAGAAATCACTATCGGCATTGCATAATATATGTTAATTTGTCGTTCATTTTAGATCTATTGTGAACATTATCACCATAATTATCTTAATAAATTTAATTTATTTATAAAGGAACCTTTGGATCCGGACATCCTTTTTGGATGATCATGATGTATGAAACTACAAAATAAATAATTACAATTATAATATGGATCACAATCCATGAAGCCAGTATAAATCAAGTTTTTAAATGTTGATTTTTTTAATCATGCAACTAAAACAGTTTTTAAATAAGATTAATATGGAAGCTTTTATCATGCAATAAATATAGTTTTTAAAACTATTGTGTGAAGATTCGAATAGTTTTCCGAACAGCTAATTTAATATATATATATATATATATATATATATATATATATATATTATTAGATTTATTTTGAAAATCTAATCATGAGAGGTTGAGGTGGTTATTAAAATTGTTTTATCATAAATATGTAATTTACACGAAATTTTTTGATATATTTACTATTTTCGTAGGTTTATAAGCCTATATGGAAATTCTCATGCACGCAGGACTCTCATACAGTACAAAATGTAATTATTTGTAAAATCCAACATTCAGTATGATAGCGAACCGCATGTCAAAAACAGGGGTTTTATTGAAATTCGCCGGCGCACAATTTAATCAGTACTTCTGAAACGTTTACGCCCCAGATTCCCGGAACACAAAGTTTTTACAAAGAAATTACCTGTGGTGCTATCGTAATGGGTTATGCTATTGCTAGGACGCAGGCAACCCCGTTACGTTTTCATTTAATTCTTAACTAATCATGCAGAAACAATACTTATTTCTCTTTTCGATAATATATTCCCTAAATGATTTTTGGATTGCAATTTAGATTTATCACATCTAAAGTGCACATTCAAATAGATTTAAGACGAAATTATAAACATCATTTAGAAATTTAGAAATATGACATGGTCAATTATTGTCCTAAAAATAATATGACGTAGCTTAATTTGAGCAAAACGTCATTTATTTTTCGATCATTGGTGCCAAGTGACTTTTAAAATCTTTGTATTTAGCATTTATTTCTTAGATTTTGCTTGAATTTCAATTTTCATTTTAGGAAAGAATTTACGAAAGAAATGTAAATTCAAATTTATTACATGCTTAAAAAGGATTTGAAGGTCAAATTATTCTTCACATGAATGTATTATCTTATTTCCTTGAATAGTTCACATTTTAATCCTCGCACGAAAAAGACAGCGATATGTATAGTACTAATGATATATCGGAAAATAAACAGGAAAATCGCTTCGTATGAGAAGAATTATGCTTATTCAGAATTCACTTTTACATGAACTACTTTTTGAACGTCAGGTGAAAGCATGGGCACCATATTTAAGAAACAATCAACATGTTATCACCAAAATGCAAAGCATACGTGCTCATGTAGAGTTTTAATCAAGATGAGTTAAAGAAACAACTTTTATGGAACGCCATAGCTATCTTAAGGTCACGCTTCTTATAACATGTTGTCAACATTTTATGTTAAATCGTCATTTTACTATGACATATGGTCGATTTTTCTATATTAAATGGTAATTTTGTTATTACATATGGTCAACTATATATATTAAATAATCATTTTGTTATAACAAATGGTCATTTTGTTATAGCAAATGGTCATTTTGTTAAAACGAATGGTCATTTTGTTATAACAAATGGTCATTTCACTATAATATATGTCATTTTGCTATAACTTATGGTCATTTTACTATAACATAATGACAAATTAACAAAAGTTGACCATTTGTTATAAGAAGCGTAATCTTAAGACAGCTATGGCGTTCCATACCAACTGATTGGCAATAAATGCAAGCTCGTTATCATTTTAATCTGAAAATAAGTTGTTAGATGTTACGTTATTTAACGTCGCATCAGCAATTTATTAACTTTTCACAACAAGAGGAATGTATTTATTCTCTAAGAATTAATCCAAGAACAAGTTGGTATATGCATGAGTGCACGCTAGTAAGTATTATTGCATGCTAGCGTGCTTTGCCCAACACATATAACACATAAATAAACTTACGATAAAGCAGGCATGGAACATAGTAACGGGCGATAACAAATGAAAATAAGAATATATACATTGATAGGTAAATAAATTGTTGTTTACCAAAATAATAAACTAAAAGTAGTAAAACATTTGTAAGTGAAAACATTGTTTTTGTACGTTAGCAGTATATATATCTATAAATATATAAATATATATATATATATATATATATATATATATATATATATATATATATATATATATATATATATATATATATATATATATATATATATTAACATAAACGCAACGTGTTCACTAAATGTGTCGAAAGTCGATATGCAGATAAACAAAATACACTGGTTTTTATTAATTTGCCGGCGTGTAACATTCAGGTCGACTATAGTTAAACAAATATCGGTTAATATACAACAATAATGTTTCATATTTTACCTGGTTCCGCCTAGATTCATTTGTTTCTATTTTGTGACTGTAACAATAACATAATATTGACTCACCATGGTATTAAAACCGATGAGATTATATAATAAATCATAAGTAATTACTTCATTTTAAAATCGATCGATTCAATGAAAGATATAAAACAAATTTTAGCGTTTGAGGTTTTGTCTTAAACAAACTAGTATGTGTATTAAATGTAAATATCTTATTTTAAAAGAAAAAACACGTGCATATAAGGGATCACTACGTCAACTTATTTTTGTTGTTAAATACGTTACTTACACATGTCTTCATTGACCCGACTTCTGTATTTAATGAGTAGATCCGATATTGGTTTTTCTTTTCTTGTTTCTATTTTTCTTTTAGTTTGTTCTTGTTTTGGTTACACTTGCAGTTTGTGTTTGTATAATGTTAACATGTTACCAATCAACGCGATATGATGTTTTATGTTTTCTTTGTTCTTTTGTTATCCGTATGGCATATTCTTGGTAACACATACTATTTCCACGTTTTATATTCATTATAAGTATTATGGATATGATACCATATTTTCTTGCCTTTTTGTTTTTTTTTTCTTTTTTGGTAACACCGCTTTTATCCACATTCATTGTTTATTATCAGTGTTCTCGGTATGATATCATTTTTTTCTTGCCTTTTAAAAAATAATTTGTTCTTCCGTTATTTCTTGGTGTGTCCTTAGCAACACTGACTTTAGACTTAACACTGTTAGTTGCTTGTAATAAGGAATCTTAACCAGACTTTGTCTTGGCTGGTTTTCTTTGTTCTTAAGCCATGTATTAATCGTTTAATTAACTAATTAATTAACTAATCATTGTGGCTCTGGACATCTACGGGTATTGAGGCAACAAATGAAGAGTAACTGTTAAAATCCTCCCTCTGTCATGATGTCTGTTTATTGCATTTTTGTATAATTGCTATAGCACTGCTATCATTGCTTTACAAATGAAAATATATTCATATTCACAATGATTATCGTTTTGCAGTTAAGAAAACGAAGTTCCGGAAAAAAGACGTTTATTTGCTTCGAAATTTTACGAATACGTCTATAAAATCATCTACAATTCCAAAAACAAACTGAGGACTTAAAAGAAACGATAAGATTTTTATTTTACACTGAAGTTGTATGGTTAAAAAAGCATAAATGACTTCAAAACCATGTTAAACACAGATAATGCACACACGTCGGTATATCTTTAACGCAGAGTTATCGTTCTTTAGGGATGGATATCTGTCTTTTTTTGGAATCAGTTCAATGACAGTAATTTAATAATATTACATTACATAGACATTTTAAATGCCTTTGCATATTTGTAAAACATAAAATTGCACAGTTAGACAATCTTATTTTTAAAATATGATAAATAGGTGTTTATCTGCTGAATAACCTTAAACAATAGGTACCAGGGACTCAGAGAGTTACCTATATCAGACATCCAAACTGGTGATTTATGTAAATTTTACAGTCTATATATTCTAAAGTGAGGGTAAGACAATAACACAGATTAAACTTTTTGTAGACACCCTTTGACCCCTATATTTTCAGATGGGGTTTCTTTATCCTTTTTTAAGGATAAATTTCAAATGGCGTATTTTAATTCTTGTATTAAGACTAATCCCAAAATATACATTGGAATTTGATGTGTAAATTTCATTTTATCAGTGGGGTGTACTTACGTGTCAAAAAATGTGCTTCATAAGGAAACATAAAAAGGAAGTTATTTTTAGAGATAATAATGCTATTTATAGAAACAATATATATGTGTTATTAATCCGGTAGAAGATACAATTTTTAAATGATAAAAAGTGAGTATTTATCTTTTCTCTTTCGAAATAATAATAATAATAATAATAATAATAATAATAATAATAATAATTATTATTATTATTACTATAATCTTCATCATCTTCATCATCATCATCATTTTTTCATCATTACTACCATCAAAATAAGTATTGCGAAAACAAATACGTAAAAAGTTGATAGTATCCACACACACACACACACACACACACACACACACACACACATATTTTATTACAATTAACTTTTATTTTCGAATTGTTTTTAAGTCGATGTTTTTTCTGTTTTTTTTTTCAAATTACAGCAAAACATTTTCTGAAAACACCAAATAATCATGGTTATGTTACTATTCTTGACGTAGTTAATAGTTGAAACTTATTTGCATTGATATGCAGAAAACAATAGCAATAAGTGTAATTCGTATTAAATATTTATATACTTGTATCAAATTAATACTGGTTTTCTTGTTAAATTTTTAAAGTATTATTCTTTATATTTAGTTTTTATGTAAATGTTGCAACAATTTTAGAACTTGTATGCAAAACATACACAGGAAGTTTCATTGATTGTTTCGTTTTGTTGCTTATTTTCTTATTTTTAAATGTTAAATAATTTTTTTCACTTTTGGTATAAAGCGTTGGGTTATTAGGTGCATTTTAAGTATTGTCTATGCAGAATATTAGATTTTTACCAAAAAGAATATTCAAACTATAGCATGTTACAAAAAAATATCAAAAAAAAAAAAAAAAAAAAAAAAAAAAAAAAAAAAAATCTGCACATGACAGTTTTATCGCTGGACTTCATTATATTATTTTTAGAGTTCGTCAAAAGTTGGGAATTAAAAAAAAAGAAGTTAATGGTCCCAATAGTTGTTTGTCTTGTATTGGGAGATTTATAACCTATGATCTTAATAGATATTAGTCTTGTCTTGGGAGATTTATATTTAGTGGTCCTTATACATATTAGTCTTGTCTATGAAGATTTATAATCAGTGGTCTTGATACATATTAGTCTTGTCTTGGGAGATTTATAGTCAGTGGTCCTTATACATATTAGTCTTGTCTATGAAGATTTATAATCAGTGGTCTTAATACATAATAGTCTTGTCTTGGGAGGTTTATAGTCAGTGGTCTTAATACATATTAGTCTTGTCTTGGGAGATTTATATTTAGTGGTCTTAATACATATTAGTCTTGTCTTGGGAGATTTATATTTAGTGGTCTTAATACATATTAGTCTTGTCTTGGGAGGTTTATAGTCAGTGGTCTTAATACATATTAGTCTTGTCTTGGGAGATTTATATTTAGTGGTCTTAATACATATTAGTCTTGTCTTGGGAGGTTTATAGTCAGTGGTCTTAATACATATTAGTCTTGTCTTGGGAGATTTATATTTAGTGGTCTTAATACATATTAGTCTTGTCTTGGGAGGTTTATAGTCAGTGGTCTTAATACATATTAGTCTTGTCTTGGGAGATTTATATTAGTGGTCTTAATACATATTAGTCTTGTCTTGGGAGATTTATATTTAGTGGTCCTTATACATATTAGTCTTGTCTTGGGAGATTTATATTTAGTGGTCTTAATACATATTAGTCTTGTCTTGGGAGATTTATATTTAGTGGTCTTAATACATATTAGTCTTGTCTTGGGAGATTTATATTAGTGGTCTTAATACATATTAGTCTTGTCTTGGGAGATTTATATTTAGTGGTCTTAATACATATTAGTCTTGTCTTGGGAGATTTATATTTAGTGGTCTTAATACATAATAGTCTTGTCTTGGGAGATTTATATTTAGTGGTCTTAATACATATTAGTCTTGTCTTGGGAGATTTATATTTAGTGGTCCTTATACATATTAGTCTTGTCTTGGGAGATTTATATTTAGTGGTCTTAATACATATTAGTCTTGTCTTGGGAGATTTATATTTAGTGGTCTTAATACATATTAGTCTTGTCTTGGGAGATTTATATTTAGTGGTCTTAATACATATTAGTCTTGTCTTGGGAGATTTATATTTAGTGGTCTTAATACATATTAGTCTTGTCTTGGGAGATTTATATTTAGTGGTCCTTATACATATTAGTCTTGTCTTGGGAGATTTATATTTAGTGGTCCTTATACATATTAGTCTTGTCTTGGGAGATTTATATTTAGTGGTCTTAATACATATTAGTCTTGTCTTGAGAGATTTATATTTAGTGGTCCTTATACATATTAGTCTTGTCTTGGAGATTTATATTTAGTGGTCCTTATACATATTAGTCTTGTCTTGGGAGATTTATATTTAGTGGTCCTTATACATATTAGTCTTGTCTTGGGAGATTTATATTAGTGGTCTTAATACATATTAGTCTTGTCTTGGGAGATTTATATTTAGTGGTCCTTATACATATTAGTCTTGTCTTGGGAGATTTATATTTAGTGGTCCTTATACATATTAGTCTTGTCTTGGGAGATTTATATTTAGTGGTCCTTATACATATTAGTCTTGTCTTGGGAGATTTATATTTAGTGGTCCTTATACATATTAGTCTTGTCTTGGGAGATTTATATTTAGTGGTCCTTATACATATTAGTCTTGTCTTGGGAGATTTATATTTAGTGGTCCTTATACATATTAGTCTTGTCTTGGGAGATTTATATTTAGTGGTCCTTATACATATTAGTCTTGTCTTGGGAGATTTATATTTAGTGGTCCTTATACATATTAGTCTTGTCTTGGGAGATTTATATTTAGTGGTCTTAATACATATTAGTCTTGTCTTGGGAGATTTATATTTAGTGGTCTTAATACATATTAGTCTTGTCTTGGGAGATTTATATTTAGTGGTCTTAATACATATTAGTCTTGTCTTGGGAGATTTATATTAGTGGTCTTAATACATATTAGTCTTGTCTTGGGAGATTTATATTTAGTGGTCTTAATACATATTAGTCTTGTCTTGGGAGATTTATATTTAGTGGTCTTAATACATATTAGTCTTGTCTTGGGAGATTTATATTTAGTGGTCTTAATACATATTAGTCTTGTCTTGGGAGATTTATATTTAGTGGTCCTTATACATATTAGTCTTGTCTTGGGAGATTTATATTTAGTGGTCCTTATACATATTAGTCTTGTCTTGGGAGATTTATATTTAGTGGTCTTAATACATATTAGTCTTGTCTTGGGAGATTTATATTTAGTGGTCTTAATACATATTAGTCTTGTCTTGGGAGATTTATATTTAGTGGTCTTAATACATAATTGTCTTGTCTTGGGAGATTTATAATAAGTGGTCTTAATACATATTGATCTTGTCTTGGTAGATTTATATTTAGTGGTCTTTATACTTATTAGTCTTGTCTTGGGGGATTTGTAATCAGTGGTCTTAATACATAATAGTCTTGTCTTGGGACACTTTGTAATCAGTGGTCTTAATACATAATAGTCTTGTCTTGAGAGATTTATAATCAGTGGTCTTAATACATATTAGTCTTGTCTTGGGAGATTTGTAATCAGTGGTCTTAATACATATTAGTCTTGTATAGGGAGATTTATAATCAGTGGTCTCAATACATAATTGTCTTCTCTTGAGAGATTTATAATCAGTGGTCTTAATACATATTAGTCTTGTCTTGGGAGATTTATAATCAGTGGTCTCAATACATAATTGTCTTCTCTTGGGAGATTTATATTTAGTGGTCTTAATACATATTAGTCTTGTCTTGGGAGATTTATAATCAGTGGTCTTAATACATATTAGTCTTGTCTTGGTAGATTTATAATCAGTGGTCTTAATACATATTAGTCTTGTCTTGGGAGATTTATAATCAGTGATCTTAATACATATTAGTCTTGTCTTGGGAGATTTATAATCAGTGGTCTTAATACATATTAGTCTTGTCTTGGTAGATTTATATTTAGTGGTCTTAATACATATTAGTCTTGTCTTGGGAGATTTGTTATCAGTGGTCTTAATACATATTAGTCTTGTCTTGGGAGATTTATAATGAGTGGTCTGAATACATATTAGTCTTGTATTGGGAGATTTATAATCAGTGGTCTTAATACATATTAGTCTTGTATTGGGAGATTTATAATCAGTGGTCTTAATACATATTAGTCTTGTATTGGGAGATTTATAATCAGTGGTCTTAATACATATTAGTCTTGTATTGGGAGATTTATAATCAGTGGTCTTAATACATATTAGTCTTGTCTTGGGAGATTTATAATCAGTGGTCTTAATACATAATAGTCTTGTCTTGGAAGATTTTTAATCAGTGGTCTTAATGCATATTAGTCTTGTCTTTAGAGATTTATAATCAGTGGTCTTAATACATATTAGTCTTGTCTTTGAAGATTTTTTTAATCAGTGGTCTTAATCCATATAAGTCTTGTCTTGGGAGATTTATAATCAGTGGTTTTAATACATAATAGTCTTGTCTTGGAAGATTTATAACCAGTGGTCTCAATACATATTAGTCTTGTCTTTGAAGATTTTTTTAATCAGTGGTCTTAATACATATTAGTCTTGTCTTGGGAGATTTATAATCAGTGGTCTTAATACATAATAGTCTTGTCTTGGAAGATTTATAACCAGTGGTCTCAATACATATTAGTCTTGTCTTTGAAGATTTTTTTAATCAGTGGTCTTAATACATATTAGTCTTGTCTTGGGAGATTTATAATCAGTGGTCTTAATACATAATAGTCTTGTCTTGGGAGACTTTGTAACCAGTGGTCTTAATACATATTAGTCTTGTCTTGAGAGATTTATAATCAGTGGTCTTAATACATATTAGTCTTGTCTTGGAAGATTTATAATCAGTGGTCTTAATACATAATAGTCTTGTCTTGGGAGACTTTGTAATTTCTTAATACATATCAGTCTTGTCTTGGGAGATTTAAAATCTGTGGTCTTTTGATAATCTTTGCCTTGTTTTGGGTATTTATAATAAAGTGTTTTAATTTTTGTTTGTATTGTGTCGGGGAGTTTTATCATTTATGGTTTTAAAGTGTTATTCTTAATACAATAGTTTAAAAATCAATGGCCTATTAATTTTTTTGTCCTGTATTTGTTGTTTTGTAAACGGTTGTCCCTAATCTGTGTCTTATCTCGAGAGTTTTATAGCAGTGGTACCGATATTTGTTTGTCTTGTCTCTGAAGTTTTATAAACGGCTGTCCCTAATATTTGTCTCTTCTTGAGAGTTTTATTAGCAGTGGTGCCGATATTTGTTTGTCTTGTTTCTAGAGTTTTTTTTTAAAAAAATCAGCATCTAATATTTATTTGTCTTTCCTCGGGAGTTGTATAATCGGTCTTATACAAGTTTTTCTTGTCTCAGTAGTTTAAGGTCAGATGTCTTTCCAATTATTTGGCTTGTCTTGGGAGTTTTATAATCAGTGTTTCCGATGATTGTTTGTTTTGTTTCGTGAGTTTTATAATCAGTGTTTCCGATGGTTGTTTGTTTTGTTTCGAGAGTTTTATAATCAGTGGTCCCAATGTTTGTTTTTCTTCACTTTGGAATTTTATATTCAGTGGTCTCAGATTAATTGTCTTGTCTCGGGGTTATAAAAACAGTTTTCTGAAGATTGTAGTGTTTCCGATGTTTTTGTTTTGTTTTGCCTCATGAATTTTATCAACAGTGGTCCAAATAATTGTTTGTCTTGTCCCGAGAGTTCATAAACATTGTTGCCAACGATTGTCTTGTCTCAGGAGTTTATAATCACTGGTTGCGATGATTTTCTTGTCTCGGTAAATTTATATACATTATATTTGTCTGTCTTGTATAAAAGTTATGATTTATACAGTGGTTCAAATATTGATTTGTGGTGTTGTGGGAGTTTTATACTTGAAATACATTTCATGTGTTTGTCTCTAATTTATTTTTCAAATTAAAATTTTCGCACAAAAAGTTCTTGCTTTTAATGCTTGATAATTTTCGAAAGTTGTCTGCGGTTTTCGGAATGGTAGGTTTCAGATTCAAAACAACTTTCCAAAACGCATATTGAATGACACCCTTAAAATGGAAATTAAATCGTTATAATGATTTATTGTCTCGCAGTATCCTTTCAAAGGCTTCATTGCTTCCAGCTGTCTTGGGCAAGTATAATCTGAATATCATTAATGAATTGATTTTTTTTGTGGCGCATAAACAATAATAATAATATGTCCTTAACAAAATACTTATCCAATCAATTATTTTTTACAGATAATGAACTATATGAACGTACAACAAATGGATGAACTTTTTTGACGTCTATAACTGTTTAATGACAACTTAGTGCATACACTTATAAAATTATATTCCATGCGTACAGGAATTTAAAACAAAAACGTGACTCAATTGGGTTTTGTTTCTCATTCATCATAAAGTATATTATTTGCAGTTAGGTGGTGTTTGTTTGTAATTTTTTTCATTTTTTTTCTTTTTTTCTTTCTTTTTCTGTTTTTTTTTTTTTTTTTTTTTTTTTTTTTTTTTTTTTTTTGTGTCCTAGGTTGCAATGGTTTTTATTCTAAACAAGTAATTGTTTCTAAATGTATGAAATGTTTTAATTCATTGATAGATCAATTATTTTATGACTGTTACAGTCGCACCCAAAAGTAATGACGTCAGTAAAAGTGGAACTTTTATTTCGTACTTATATTTAATAATCGTTAACATTTCTGTAATTGTTTCTAATTGGAGGTTTTTAAATGGTATATTTTTTGTTTGGATGTCACCTTTTGTGATCACTAATAATTGACGGAAGAATGAATAGTAGGGTTTATTGAAAAATTTATTTTGTCAGAATTCTTTAAAAAAAAAAAAAAAAAAAAAAAAAAGCCCGAATTGTTTTTCTTTTATATATCTTAGGGGTTGTAGTAGCCTTTTTCAAGTACTTAAACAGTCAACCTAACGTCATAGTCTCCATTTCATTGTTTATTTGTTTTATATTAAATTCGCATCTCGATTGGATGAAATTTGACATTAATTAGCATTTTGACCGTTATTTCGTCCTATATATTTAGTTTTTTACTTTTCGTATGTTGTTTATCAGAATTCGCAAATTTAGTTTTTACAATTTTTGCATTTTTTTGTTTTTAAAACACATGTCTTTTTTCTTGTTATTATGTTATTATGTTATTATCCTTGGTTAAACATCTAAAGTGATTTAAGTTTTTGTTTTTTACTTCGTTATCACGTCATAACACAATGCTAAAGCAATAATGTCAGAAATCGTAATCAGCCGCCATTACCGGGAAACAGGAAGTGAAATTGATAACTAATCGCCTTTCGGGTTGCCTTTTAATTCTACATTGCTATACAACGAACAATAATGAACATGTCAAACTAATTTAATCATGTTTTGAACTTGATTATCTTCTTCTAATTGCGCTTATGATAGACGAAAAACGAGAACGTGTAATAATATTCACGCGCTATATTTAAAGACTGAATCGCTTCATTATACTTATAGCTGTGGAATATCGGGGTTTTAAGCTATCGTCAGATGGATATCGCTTATTTCTTAATGGTGCTTGGTAACTGTAGATCCATCAGTGATAATGGAAACTAATAAGAGAGTTTGTCGCTCCTGTAGCAAGTGAAATAAACTTTTCTTTAATGAAAACAAATCCTGCTTGTTTGTTCTTGTAGATTTTCTTACTCCCAGGTAAAGTTATTTATTTATTTATTTTAGTTTTTTTTCCTGTTTTATTTGTTGTTGTATTTTCCTTGCTTGGTTTTATTTATTCTTCTCCTAATTAGATTAGTGTCTTTGTGGCCGAATGATCTCATACATCGGTTTGTGGAGCACTTTGCATATTTTGTATGTTTAATTTTTAATCCAGTCCGGGAAAGAAAATTTATCGATTGGATTGCCAGAAAGGCAGGGCATTGTTGTTTTTTATTTCTTCATCACCCCAGAACTGACAATAATTTTTGGTTAAAAAGACGACGTTTGTGTTTTTTGCCTAATTCAAGGCTTTATGTTATATCCATATATTTTCATTTGCCTTGTGAAATTCCCGAGCTGCAAGCTTGAGAGCCGTTGTAATTATTACTGACAATGAATGCCAAAAAATTTTGTCACTCCTTGTATGAATACATATAAAATGCAATACACAATCCGGAACTACATTATCGTAAGTAAACAAACATGACTGTCACGTCAAATTTGTCTACATTCGAGATGAGACTGAAAAACACATTTACGAGATATAACAAAGTAAAATCAAAGAAATTAATAAAATAATATTTTGATAACATATATAGGCACCTGGCTGATATTCACCGTAATATTGACATTGTGAGAGACAGAGTGGTGTTTTTGATGGCCTGTTGAAAGAACAGACAACAACAGATCAGTCAAAACCATCAAACCACAAACAAATTTTGAACAATCGGATCTTTAAAAATTTCTTCCTACCTTGACAAAGCTGCTATATACCCTATTATTTTGAGAAAACGTGTAATGGTACAACTTGTCAATCAATTTTGTGTCTCGCGGGATGTATATTTCAAGTGATGTAAATTTCAATGGAATTAGATTCACGCAAGTATGCCACATCCAGTGAAAATTGTCCGTTTCACATGCTGTGTTTGTTGATAGGAAAAACTGAAAAATCATCTACATGCTTTTAATCAATTTACAAGGGATACAATAAGATCTCCTCAAAAGTACAATACATGGTTTAAGTACTACACAACTCCTTGCTAACCTTAAAACGATAATTTTCTAAACTTTGAGAGATATTTGCACCACACCAGGCGTAAAGAATTAGTATACTTCTCACTTCTTTGCAGTCTACATTTGAATGATACTGAGTATGAGGCTCGGCACATTATTTAAGAGTGAATCTCAACCTAACAATGTCGACATTTCAGAAAAAATCTCTCGGTAAATCCCTGTCTACTCACATATCACAGATTCGAAACGCACACGCTTGGCCATTGAAAATTATTCTCAGCTACAGTACCCCCCTTCCCGTTTCAGATTCACAAATTTCACTTTCGACATTTAGCCAGCAATCTTTTACTCCAAACTTCTTTGCAAATTGAAATAGGGCCACACATGTGCACCTGATTTTCGACTGAAATATAGTCCACAAATAACAACACATTTATCGTTGATATTCAATTTTTATACATATTATTTATATCCAATATTCTAAAAAAAATTCATTATGTTCATCGAGAAAATACCGCGTTATTCCGTTTGCTTGCAAAGTTGTTGCCTTCATACTGACAATGAATACCATTTTTAAACAGTTCAATTGTTAATTAAAACGATTAAATAAAAAAAATGTTGAGATTCGTTAATATTTGTTTTTACTTATATAAAGATGGTCAGTTCAGGGATATTGAATAAACTACCGAACAATGAGAAAAATTATTATCCGCTTATCATTAGTTGAAACGTAATTTTTTCTTTCTTTCCTTATTTCTTTTTTTAAGTACTGTTAAAAGAACCTTTTGAAGCACGCATGAATTTCCATAAAACATAAAAAATGAATAATAGTATAGATAGAGTAAAAAATTATAACATGACAATCGGCTATATAATGTGTGTTGAAAAACGTGTAAATTGTAAATTTTTTTTCAAAACCTTGAACTTGGATTCAAATCCAACGCTATGACAGTCGCGCCACTAATTTCTAAAGAAATTTTTAAAATATAAAAATTGTACTCTATTTTTTAATCCAATTACATGCACAAAATTTCAAAAGAAAAAAGAAAAAAAATGTTTATACGTACTGTATCTGTTTTTGTCAGTTTTAAGTCATGTATTGAATATTGAACAAACAAAAACTAAACTTTTGTTGTTTTATAGTTTTAGAAAGATTTAAAGATCAATAATTAATTTTAAAAAAAGCCTACGTGCGTTTTAACATTTAAATCGGAAATGTATTAATTTTCTTAATTACCCGCAATTATCATTAAGACGCTTTATTCATTGTTTAGGGGTATTAGTACGTGAAAAATCGAGATATTATCTGTCTAGCGTTGAAGTTAAAAAATAACGGGTATAATAGGATTAACATCAAAATCGCGACATTTAAGATGGGTAGACTTGATAAAATATCGATGATTGAAGACCTTAATTATAGGTAATCTAAATAAATTTGAAACTTAATTATTTTTATCATAACCATATCTAAAGACTTTAATTAAATGATATCTGTCTATATTTCTGTGTTACTACAATAAAAATTTAATCTTTTGCATATGATTCAAAGTCGCATAAAATTTAAAAAATATATATATACATAATATGGTTTGGGACAGATTCTTGGTCGTGCGTAACTCATTATTTGTTACTATTTCTTGTTTGTTCAACTGCGCTTTAATTTCGATCTTGAGATCACATTTAGATTATGAAGCTGCTTACTTAGTTGATTTTAAAATCAATTAACCGTTAATCTTTCACATCGAAGTTGTTAGATTTTATGTTAAGGAATGCAGTTTCTACAGCGTTAAATACTGAACTTTATATCACGAAAAATAAGGTTTCCGTGAAAAACGAACTTACCAAAAGAACCGTTAATGTTTCACATCGATGTCGTTAGAATTTATATCAGGGAATGCAGTTTCTACAGGGTTAAATACTGAACTTTATATCACAAAAAGTAACATTTCTGTGAAAAATGAACTTATCAAAAGATAAAACAAATTATTGTTTGATGTAACAAGTTTAAGTACATCACATGTTAATTTGTTGAATAATTATTGGATAACTACATGAATACTGTTCCATGTAGACATCGTCTGTCCTTGACAACGCATAGCAACGGGATTATACTAGGTATAGTCCCCCGACATCCAAGTATAGTCCCTCGCGTGACCCCCCACAAACCAAATCAAATTACTCCCCTTTGTTCAGATGGCGTCTGATACAAAATGGCTTCCGACGATAAAGTTAATAGTTGATTTGAAAATTAATTCTTGTTCAGATTGGAAAAGAAAGACATATGATGTACTAATTCTATTATGGACCTCTCCCTCGGGAACCATTCTCCTATATGTTGTCTGGAAAGGTATAGTGACCTCGCTTATCGGCTCGACCACTATACCTCTCCAGACAACACTATAGGAGAACGGTTCCCTCGGGAGAGGTCCATAATAGATTAATATTGTAACGGAGATGACAAAAATATATAGATATAAATTTATATAATTCTAGAAAAAAATAAATTTAAACGAGATCACTAAAACTGTTGAACTAAACAAACCATATCCTATTGTAAAAAGGGTCATGATGGCGGAGTAATCTAAAGCGCAAGCTTGCAGATTACAGTGCCTGTCATCGCCTCGTTCGAACCCCACTCGGACTGATTCTTTTGTCGGTTCGCTTGCCGAAGATCGATGGTTTTCTTCGGGCACTCGAGTCGATATAAATGAAAGAATCTCGACTAAAGCGTAAAACACATTTAATCCTTATCCTATCGTAACGGAAACGTTCTCTCTCCTAAATGCCAAAATTTGCAGAGCTGCCAGTATATAACTATATAAGAAAAAAGTATCTTTTCTAAAACATGCGCTCCAAGAATTATATAACATGTAATGAACAAGGCCTATATGTTACCGACTAGACGAAACCTTTTTGCTGAGAAATAAAATGATTACATATAAAAGTAAGGAAAAAACTTAAATATGTATTGTGTCCAAAAAAATGTTATCATAAAATATTTTATTTGGGTTCATCTTATACTTGTATAGACAACGGAGATGTATGGATTCTTTTCACTTGTTTTAATAGTTTTGATACTGTAAGATAAGATCAATAATTGAATGTTTAAATCTGGTTTAAAAATATATGATCCAATTTATACTTTTAAAATGATACCAAATTTCACCTCAAAATAAATGTGTCGATTTTTCGAAGAAATGAATACCTATGGTTAGCAATTGACTGGCTGTTACAATAAGTAGGTTGTAGTCTTTAAAAAAATACAAATTGTTTATAATATGTTATGTTCCTTCTACCATGCCGTAGGAGAGAGAGAGAGAGAGAGAGAGAGAGAGAGAGAGAGAGAGAGAGAGAGAGAGAGAGAGAGAGAGAGAGAGGGGAGGGACTGACCATATATGTCCGAACCTATTATCTTAAATGTTTTGACGGATTAGTAAACCGTTTGGCGAATAATTGTCGAACGCCTTTACTGGTTGGCTCAGTATCAGTTAGCCAAGTTTATCTGCGATTTGTCGACGAGTGTACAGACATATACCATATGAAACTGTGTTAGAATCAGTCTCCGAGATTACGAAAAAGGTTTTTGTGGAAAAGCTGAAAAATGCTAATGTAACGTAAAACAACATTTAAACAACCAAACAATCAATCACCTCGTAGTGAAATGCATTTTGATCTTATTTTAATTCAAAGCTCAAATATATAATCACATATCTTTGTATTTCTTAGCTTGACTAAGACATGCCCTACACAATTCAGGAACAGTACAATATGCCTTTTGATTAGGCCTCTAAACTTAAAAAAAACTTTTATGTATGGATCTACTGAAAACATTGTATCTTGAAAAAATAGAAGGTCTATATATCGACTTTTTTTTAAAAAACAACCGTACAATGTCGGTATAGTGTATCAACATTGAAATTTCCTTACATTAATGGCTTCATTATGAAAAATATTAATTTAAAAGTTTGAGCACCAAAAATACATTTTTGAAGAAAAAATATCAATAAGAAATCTATAATTATGACATTAAAAAAGTTAGTTACGTATTATTCTTTAAAAAAAATATCAGGTTACGGACCAAGAACATTGTTTGACATTTTATTACTTACCTACCATTTTAAACTTGCTGTGTCATTATCATGATTTTTTGAAGATGAGAAATAATGCTTTTAAACAAACTTGCAACAATACAGATATTTTCCTGTTCACTATTTATCATTGATTTATTTCTGAACTGAATATGTTATAAATAAAATATCAAGGACCTTCTTCAGGAAAGTCGCAAATCTTCCTGAGAGTCCGTGATTTGTCGGTTGTTTTCGTTTTGATATTTTAAAGACATTTATGATAGAAACTTTAAGGACATCTTGTGTGATACATTCATAATTTTAAGGAAATATCAGTAAAGCAATCTACAAGAAAAACGTGTTATGTTAAAAATGGGACAATTTATCATTTTTTGTTGTTTTTTTCAAACACATTTTTAATCAACAATCAGGTATCTAAATCATGCCTTATCAGCTATCACGTATTTGCTGCGTTCTAAAAACCGTGTTAAACTTTTGTATTATAAATTAATTTAAATATGAGTATTAATACAATACCACTATTCTCGAGTGTCAAAAAAGGTGTCATATTAAAATATAATTTGTTTAATCATTATAGTAAGACATAAAATATGGTCATATAATTTTGCAAAAAAAAAAAAAAAAAAAAAAAAAAAAAAAAAAGGAAATAAATCTTACTAGAATGTATTTGTTCACATATTAAATGCTAGTGAATGTCTAAAAACAGAAATTCCCTTTTTATATATACCACTATTCCTGAGATGCCAAACAAGGTATCATATTATAATATATTAAATATGTAAAATCGTTTTGATAATACATACGATTTGGTCATAAAATTTTGCAAAAAAAAAAAAGTCTTCATTCTAGAATATATTTGTACAAGTATAAAATGCTAGTGAACGTCTTTATAAAATTTATATTCTGACATACGATTTGGTCATATAATTTTGCAAAAAAAAAAAAAAAGTCTTCATTCTAGAATATATTTGTACAAGTATAAAATGCTAGTGAACGTCTGAAGACAGAATCCCCCTTTTTTATATATACCACTATTCTTGTAATGTCAAACAAGGTATTATATTTATATATTCAATTTGTATAACTACATTTGTATTATGATTTTGCATACATATCTTCATACAAGACTATATTTGCACAAGTATAAATGCGGTAGTAAATTATCCAGGACAGAATCTCCCTTTATATATATGTCTTTCAATTCATGTTGATATTGTTATGATTTTGGCGACTCTGGTTATTATTTTTTTATTTTGATACATCAGTATAGTTTTTAAGTAAAAAAAGATACATGTTTATTATTTAGATCTTATAAAAATGTTTTGTGTTGTTTTACTATACACCTGGTATCCCAGCTCTAAGCTATATTATGTAATCTACTATGAAAGTCATCCCGATACCGACATTTGTTGTGATTTTATGCGATGCCATGATGAATGATGGAAATACACAGCCATGAAGATGTTACTATCGTTTTGCATTTTATAGTAGAAGTGTGTTAATACACATTTACAGTTTCTTATCATGGATTTAAGCGGAATTTTGAAAATACGTTTGTAAATCCATTTAACATATAAAATTAATGAGTTGTTTGCTTTTTACAGATAATCCATCTAAAAACAGAAACCTTAATCCTTATTAACAGACATCAAAGGAAAATAAATATTCAGAAAACCGGTAAGTGCAGTTCTGTAGTAGAGATTTCTTTTGAGTTAGCAATCATGTAGAAAATCATTGTTAGTTAGTACAAAAGTCTCCATTTCTATTTTGGACATAAGATAAATAAATTTATTGTTTAATTGGAAACATGAGGATCTGTATTGATGAGTTCAGAACTTATTCAATTTTTGTAAGAGATATAGAATAAAAATTTGTTTTCGAGATTAGTAAAAGTATACCAAACTAATTTAAAATTAAATGAATTTACAAAATTACGTTGTATGATAAACCTAATTGAAGAGTACCAGGTTATACTACACTAAACATCTTTCAATGAAAATATATCAATGTCTCTTTAAAAGATCTTAAATTAAATCACATAGAAAAGTAAATTGACCAACAGGTTCGTCTAAATATTTTAATTGTAATTGCATTTTCATAATATGTAGTTGGCCTTAGGCAAATTAAGAATTAAGAAAAGTTTTTCAAACATAGGTCGTGGAACTCGAAATATAAGTTATTTACGTTTTTTGTACACTGTAAACATGTAATTTATTAACTGTTTGTTTCTGAAATTAAGTAACAACTAGTCCTCGAGATGGTAGACCATGTTCTGTCACAGTTCATTTTATTGCATTCTGTTTTTTATTTACATGTGCTAACTCTTTGTTGGATGAAACTATTTTTAAGACCAATTTTTTTTATTTGGGCTATTATTACAAATTGATCACATAACTTGAAATTATGTTGCTGACGCACATACGTGTGTTGGCATATATTGGCTTTTCCAGCAATATGACATGCTTTTTGTCAGACATATATTTTTTATATTTCTTAAAGAGTAAAAAAACCACCAGTGAGATTAATTAAAACTGTGAAATGTAAAACAAACATTGAAATGGAAATGACAAGAAATGGCAATTTTAGTTAAACATCCATTGCCATTTCTCGACAGTCCAGTGGTTAAAATATTGATATAGGAAAGCTTTAACAAAATATTAAATGGGCATGGTAGACAGGAGGTGCTTATCCTTCCAGAGCACTCGGTTTTACATAAAATTTAGGTGTATAACTAAATTGAGTTTTTATAGTTTTTACTTTTTTGAGGGGGGGGGGGGGTGGGGGGTGGGGGGTGGTTGTAATTTAGACATAGATGGTATGTCTGTGTTTTATTAGAACCATATATTTTTAACAGGTTAAATAATCGAAAACCCTTTCTATATCAGGTTTAATTAAACTTGTATAGTCGATTATCTTGAAGTTCAAGCTCATATTAGACACAACTAGTCCTGTCTTTACTTTAAAAACACTTATATCTCATTGCATGTAAAACACTACATACCAGTTCTTGTCCAAATCACAATATATATATATATATATATATCTGGCCAATTTAGTTGTACACTTAAATTCCATCAAGGAAGTGATGCCGGGTGCCCCGGAAGGGTAAGCACCTCCTGTTTAGCTAGCTACACCAGTCACGCTCAATGTCACGTAAGATTTCATATATGAACAATTGAAGCACGGCTATAGACACAAGTTTAATTAAGAAGACATGAAATTTTGCCGATGAAAACATGAACTTGACTACTTGCACGTTACAAAGCCTCGGTAATAATTTTTTTGCTTCGGGTTTCTACCACAATTTTAGAGATTTTACTTCAGTAAAAGTGAAACTGTCTTGACTTGGGTGTAATATTGTTCTACTCACGATATTGATGACTAATGATATTGTAAAACCCCTTCTAAATATGTATCTACGTTTAAGCAATTTTTAGGAAAACGATAAGGCACTCGTACGCATATGGCAATCATACTTATCAGATAGCTATCAATCATATTATTATGTAGATGGGTAAAATAATAACGAAAAAAGTATAAAGTAATTAAACTTTTTTTGTCATTCTGCTAGGTCACCATAAATCGTATCATGCAATCTTACATTATAAAGGTTCTGTTTTATGATTGCTTTTGCTGCGTCAAATTAATTTGTTTGCTTAACAACTACCATAGAATTTTGAGAGTTTTTCGAAGTTTGATAACGTTTTAAGATTTGTTTTACTGAACTCTTAATGTTTTGTGGAGAAATGGTTTGAAAAATCAAAAGTAAATGAAATTTAATCAAACTGACGCTTACTTTCGAAATTATCAATTTATTTTTATTTTTTTGAAATGTTTCAAATGGTTATAATCATTGACAACTTACGTTTTACCCAATTTTCTCTCTCTGGGTTCTGTGTTGTTTACTTATGATTTTTTATGTTATTGGAAAGTCTGTCTTTCCCTGTTCTCACAGGGGTTGTTTATGCTGCGTGAATTAATATAATTATAACATTATAACACTCTTATTATACTGGACAGTAAACGCCTCATTGTGTTGTCTAGACGGAACAAATGGCTAAAATCAACAGATTGTCTTCGTAGACACTTGTTTGTTTACGTATTGAGAACGGAAAATGTGTTATTTAGTTGACATAATATAGATGGAAGACGAAGCATGTTTCCTCATTGCTGTATGAATTCTACAAATATTTATACTTTCCAGAATATTTACTCGTGTTTAATTGATTTTGATAGTTTTTATTTGATGTTGAGCAACTGGCACTTTATAAATATTCCGTTTGGATCATCTTAACACAGAATTGCAGAGGTAGTAAAGAAAATATCTTTGAAAACTTGCCAATTTACAGTTTGTGTCACTGTTTTTGTGGCAGTGAATTATACATATTTTTCATAGAAAATTCAATAACTTAAATAAATTTCGCATAGCGAATTTAAGTAACGACAAGACTTACGTAAGTGAAAAATACCGAACTTAATTTATGTTTATTGCATTATTCTGCACTGCACATTTTGCATAATATACTGCCACAAGCACATTGACAGAAACATCAGTTATACACGTTAATTTGCATCAAGAGAGTGAGGTTGGTTGCACCAGAAGGGAAAGCACCGTTTTTTCCATTCAAACTATACAGTCCTTTATATGTTTCTATTTTGTCTTTTTACAAAGTTACTTTTTACTAGTTATCTTTAGTTGAAGGTCACCGATTGCCTGTAATTGAATACTGATGCATCTTACAAAACAATTTCTTTTTTGTCTACAATTTATTGAACACTTGTGATGATAAAAAGTAAAAAAGATAGAAAAACATTCTTTTGTTTATCTTTTACAATACTGCTAAAACTACATTTTGTATGTTGGGAAATCTAGTCAGTTGTGATTGACTATTTACTGATTATATCATCATCTTTTATCAAGCCGGAGATGAAAAAAGTTTTCGCCGATTTTTTTTGTATAACGGCATTCTTATTTATTTTTTTTTTCATAATGTGTTTTAATCTTGATTGATATAGGTTTTTTTTAAAAATGTTTTTGGTTATCATATTGCATAGTTTGTACATTTCCTAAAATTTTTTAATAATTCAAGCGCAATTTACATTTTAAAGATCTGAAGTCTTATGATTTTGCTCTTACGACATTTTTTTCATTTTACACGCTTACTGATTATTTCCACAATATACTTTTAAAAAAGTATTATAGCATAAGGGTTCTCTTACTCAATGGCCTTTCATCAAAACAATTTTTGCGATAATGAGCGTATATATATATATATATATATATATATATATATATATATATATATATATATATATATATATATATATAATATTCATTATATGTAAAATTTATTCAGAGGTTTTTGATTTAGTTTTAAAGTGCATAATCATAACTATATATATTCTGAACAAATGAGCATATTATAGAGGTGCTCCTTAATTAAGTGATGATGAAGTTAAAAAAGTATCCAGTGTTCTTAACACAACAGAATAGAATAATCTCAAAACTGTTGTTCAATAATTAAGAAAAATGCTTCTTGAATGTTTCTTGATGTTTTCAAATAACCAAAAATAATTTTTTGGATAAACAGAATGCATTTAAGAATAATCAAATTGCAATAAAAGGCTTTATATGACTTTCATATGTCTCTAAATGGGTCGCAAGATTCCTCGTTAAAAGGGAAAAACTAAAATTAATTTTAGGGCTAAGTATACTGAACTAATATTTTTCATGACTTTGAAAAAATGGTAGTACAAAATTATGTTTCATTAGAATAAATATTTAACAAAAATACCTCTTTAATTGTGTGCACATTTCGGAAATTCATTCCTCATCAGTTATTTATCAAGAGGAAAAGAAATAATTATTAAATTGTCTGATATGATTAGCGTTGGATTCGTACTGTTGGTACCCCTTTGATTGACAGTAAAGGAAATAAAGTTAAAATGCCCTTTTTTTTAGTTACAAGGTATCAATTCATAAGATTTTGCAAATTCCCTTTAATCTTTAAAATAATTTGTGTTAATCCATTTTAAAACTTTTAAAAGAACTTGTAAAAAGTAATTTAATATTCAAATGGAATAAGTACAACGCTTTTGAGGTCCAAGTGCCATACATCAGATATTATGTAAGCATTTCTTTAACTTTAAAAAAAATGACAATATTGTTTTAGAGGGGAAAAAGTTTAAAAGTATCTTTTTCAACATACAGAATTGTTTCTTGTAAGAAATTGTTTTCTATTCAGACAACTTTTGCCTTTTTAGACTAGTCTTAAACTTATTGTAGTCTCATTAAACCCAGAAATTAGGATTTCCGAAATGTGCACATCTGGCACATCAAACTTTAACTGGTATTTGTTATATATAGGTCTACAATTACTGATAAAGCTTTAAGACACCTCTAAAGCTCTCAATCAAAACTAATATCTTAGTGCGTAAATAAGATCTTAACTTTTTTCGCCGTTAAAATAGTTAAACTGTTAATAACGACCAAGACAATTGTGTTGTTGATTTGGATTTAGTGGTAGATGACTCGTGTTTCGATTTTATTTCAAGTCTACAGATTTTGGAATAAATATTTCATACATAGTCGGTTTTAACGTGTCTAGATTCACATTGTTAGTATTGCGTACAAAGACTATTAGTATTGATTCACGTGAAATTAACGGCTTTGGATAAATATGATTAATATTGTGGAGTAAAAAGAAAAAAAAAACAAGTTAATGATTTTTTTAACTTATTTAAACGTCTTTCACTTATATTCAGACAACAGGTCTAGATTGTTGGAGCACAACGGTGTACTCGGAAGATCACCATCGACCCTTAATAAACAAACCGATAACCTTTCTCATACTAGGATAGCTAGAATAGAATTTGAATCTACACGAAAAGTGAATGGAAAAGAAAAACAACTGATATCATTAACATATAAATGTATTTTCGCTTTTTGTTAAATGTCAATATCTTGTCATCGTTTCAAACATTCATTGATAATATTCCGTAAAGAGCAGTGCGACAAATTGATTTAATATCAAAATGAATACGACTGAGTCAACAAAAATTAAATTTTCTCTATTATTCATTTAAACTAAATTAAAAAATCAGCTACATCACTATATAAAAAACATTTAACCATGGTTAGTTTTTAAGACAAAAGGAAACACTGAAAAGAAAAACAAATTTAATTTCCGTGACAAGCCAATAAAAGTTTCTAAGATTTTTTATATGTCATGACTTAAGGCTTTTAGTTCATTTATGCAAATATTAATTTGATATGTAATTCAATTAGTTGTAAACATTTGAATGATTAATTATGCAATCAATGAACTCGATGTTACGTCTTAAACGAACGACAGAAAATTGCAACTGAAACTCGTATGCCTAGAAAAAGCAAATGTACTCAAAAGATAGAACTGTAAATGTTAAAATGCCCAATGAAAAGTAGATAAAAAAATTGGAACCTCTAGGAAAAAGCCTAAAATAAATTGGACCAGTATTGGAATAATGTCCTAGTGGTGTTCTCATAAACGTTTTCGAGAAACTAAAAATTAGTCATATGATTTATATGGAATCAATTTCTGAAGTTTTCACATAAGGCAAATCAAAATTAAACTAAGTATTTTTGTTTAATATTTATAATGTAAAAAATACCAGTTTCTTTGAGTGTGAAACCTCTATAAGGTACTGTTAATGTCACTGTGTTTGTTGTAATGAATTAAACAAAACTTTCATACAAAATTCAATACACATGAATGAAGTTTGGTATTTTTCGCCTTTGTGAGTCTAGTCGTAATGCTCATCCACGATTACCGGCACATACAGTGAAAAGTTGCTACGAGTGGTAATTCACTTGTTGAAAAACAAGACAAAATACTCTTTTACGCATACAACGCAATGCATCACCAAGAACATTACTTCCAGTGTTAACATCTCCATTTTCGACATGTTAACTTCCCATATCCGCAACAATTTCCTTTCTACATAAACATTTTATGGTAATCGCGGATGCTTATAACGATTGCCAGTTAAGATAAGACTTGAGAAACCTAAAAAAATTTTATTCAAGCTTTTTAAATTTTGAATTTTCTTTTAAAATTTGGCATAATTTATTGTCACAAACACCATGACTGTAATAGTATAGATATAAATTTAAAATGTCCTAGTGTACAAAATGTCCTTTAATCGTGTTAAAGATAAAACTGTAAAAATTGCACAAAAAACTCATGAATAACATCATATTTATCTTTATAAATATATTAAATTAATTTTTATTTAATGATTAATTTTTTAAGAATGATTATCATTTGCTTTTATTTTAATTGTTAACTATTCACAGAAAAAACTATATACATGTTCCAAGAAAATACTTAAAATAAAAATGATTTTTTAAAAAGTTCTACAATTAACGAACAAATTTCGACCTGAGCTTTTTATTTAGTTTAGAATTTATTTAAAATAGTTTAAAAACATTCAATATTTAATAAACATTATTGTCGTCGAGAACTGTTTCGATTGTAAATGACTATCGTGTAAAAAATTAAATCTTTTGAATTTCAACATTTTCTTTTTTAACATTATCAGCTTTAATATAGGTAAAATGCTATTTATTTTTCAGAAAGGAAAAACATATTTTGTTTTCGCAAACGAAACAATATTTGCTAAACTTTGAGTTTTTTTTATTATATTTGCAAATATCGTTGCAATGGTGCCCTAACGATAGTTTTGGAAAAAGATGATTAAATGTGGATAACTTTTTATGGTGGTTTTTCTTATTATGAATATTTACATACGTTGTTTTGTGTTCAATCAGACAATTAGGAGTCAGAACCTAATCTAACTTAGCCATATATGGCTGCTGAATATTTTGAACTTAAAAACGTAACTGGAAAATACAAGTGTCAGACAGTCTGATTAGTCTTGATGTCTTTTTTCATAGATTTTGTTTATGTTATTTCATTGAAGATTGTAGAGGTGTTTGCTTAATACTGTATATGCACTTTAAAAGATATATATTCACAGACTAAGTTTGGTCGTTTACTATAGTATCATTTATATTTATTTTTGTACAGTTTGCAATATTTGTTTCATTGTAGACAAAATCAATCATAAATATTTGAGATTGTGAAAATGTTTGATAGACTTGTACTGTATCTAAAGTTTAACTGCATATTTAACAATCTTTGAGTTTTAATCAAATTCTGACTCAATCCATAGGATATCGTCATCATATAGAGAATCATTAAGCTTTGTATCTCATTATAACAGTTTTTACAAGTATTTGAACTAATTACGGCCATAATTTTTCTGAAGACTGCAAAACAAAACTAACTCAAAACAGCTTAAATGTTGAAAAGTTTGATTTTTTACTTATAAAACTTTTGAAATAAATTAATTGATAATAATTCGTCCTTGTTATATTGGGAAGTTTAATTTCTATTTGAAGGCGTGGACAAAAAAGCCCGCCTCATTCTTCACTATCAAAACTTTTCGTGTGGGAATTTTTACAGACCTTATGATAAACCATTATTATAAAAACCTTAAGCCTACTTATGATGATAGAAACTTTATTAGAGCTTGTTTTCACTACGAGGACTTTTTAAAGCAAAACCAGCTACTTGCAATTTAATTATTGACTCGGGGATATTGCAAGCCTAGACTTTTCAAGGCCCTTAAAACGTTCTTTGATCGTCATCATACTATTGTTAATAAGAATGAAGTCAAACTTATACTGGAGATATAGTTCCATGTTCCTTTAATTATAGAATTTGATTATTCAAGTGACGGGTATGGCTAGCTAGAGAAAAGGCCAAGGTGTACATGCTCTTCCGGAGCATCTGGCTTAAATTGTTTGATGGAAATCCATGTGGGTAACTTTATTGACCGGTATCTAGATATAGGCATGGACTAGTATGTTTTTGTTTTATCAAAATATTAGGCTAAAACAGATCCTATTTTAAATTTTTAAATTTCAATTTCAATAAGTATAAAGAGAAAAATATCTTCAGTAATATCAATATACAATAAATGTTAATTTTCTCAGGAAATATCGCCCATTTTATATAAGCTTTTTATTGCCATCTTTTGTTCAAATAGATATTTGTTTTTACAAATTTGTAACAGCCTTTATATTGAGAGTCTTTGATATTAATCATCATAAGAAATTGATGTGAATTTTTATGAGTATTAAGAATATATCGTTTCATCATTATAAAACAATTGTTGAATGAAAGAAAATTGGGAATTTGATGTTTTTCAGGTAATTTGACTTTAAAACTTGATCTTGTTTTAACAACAATTAAGGGTTTTGTTATTCATTTTCTTAAAGTACATTTTATAAGAATGAATATTCATCGTTTTTTTAACCCACATGTTTTGTGCGTTTGTTTTTTTTTTTTTTTTTTTTTAAAAAAAAGGAAATTTAATTAACTTTTTTTCTAGGAAGTCAATGTTATCATTTTAAAAGATCTAATCCCATCAATTATTTAGGTTTTTCAATCGTTAATTCAAATCTATGTGCTGTAGTAAGAACATTAACGTTGAAGGGTTATAGATTTATACATAAATGTATAGTTCACATAGACCATACTTACTTTACTATTCACTATAATAATATGTATCTCAGCTTTAAGCAGACTAGTACCAATTTAGCTGTTTGAAAAAGGTACATTAAAATGTTAACTGAAAAAAAAAGATTATGAAAAAGTTTAATCAATAGGAAACGTACCTCATTATATAAACCATCTCTGGTATTATTGGAACTTGTTATCTTTATTTTTTATCTTAAAGCACATAAATGCATCTCGTATGACATCAATCAACGACTGTCGATTCCTACTATCTAAGCGGTAATGCAAGAAATAATATAAAAAAGTAATTGTATATGGCTCGCAGTTTGACAAATAACCTCTATATAATTGACTTACCGACAAGTCAGTAACGCTTTAACTGTCAAAATTAGCCTTGTCGTATCGTCGTTTGTTGATGCAAATCATCTCATTATTTGTTATCATTTTTTGTAATTCTCGAGTCTGTAGATGTGCGAGATATCATTATATAACACAAAACAATTATTGCGTTTTGATCTTGTCGCTGCATAGTTTTCTTCAACCAAATCAAAATATGGACCGAGAAAGAAGTCAGAAGTCGATTTCATATTTGATGACCGAAATCAAAAGTGCAAAAATGTTTTATTATATTAATGTAATTAAAACAAGAATTATCATTTTAAAGTGAAGTAAAATGGAAAATGGTGTTTTACGCGCCGAATACGAGATGCTTGTACTTATGTTGATGGGGAGTAAACTACCAGTGTTTGGCAAACAAACTGAAAAACGTCCTCAAACTGGAAAATTTGAACATAGGCGGTGGGAGGCAACAAAAATGATTTAATCAACTCTCAGAAATATCGTAATACATGTAGTAAACTGACACAAAAAATGTCAAGAGACATAAATTATGCAGGCAATATTAACTTAGTCATTTAAAAGCGCAACCGTAGAGCATTAAAGTCTAGTGGGGTGAAAAGTCATTTGGTAAGTTTTTCGAAGATATTTGGAAAATATAAGTGACCCGCTTTTTGTTTTATAAGCTACATGGTCTATAATGGTTTTGCTCCATAACTAAATTATCAAAATCTAGACATCTTGTTGACATTCTGAATATATCATATATGTGGAAATAAAATCCACATTTAACATAGCAACGTTCCAGTAACTTTAATTGTTGTTGTGAAGAGAAATAGGGGAATCACGAATAATGATTTATAGCTTGTCAGTCAAACATAAATTTACATAAAATAAGCACAACGCTATCTACATATTTTAAAGAAATCATGCGTCGTAAGTTTTATCTTAGTAAAAATATCGAACAGTCAACTATAATTATAAATAACTATATTTTATAACCAAACATAGTTCGATTAAAGTGGAGGGAAGTAAAAGTTTAACTAATCGGAAAAAACTCTTTCTTATATTCATTTTGAGACGGTCAAGTCTGTTGAAGTAGAGATTTTGGAGTGCCTTGGGAAAAAAAAACGTAATTTGGCAAGGAAACTGACAAACATTATCAAACTAGGATTTGGAATTTAAAAAAAACGTGCTTACATAACCGAAACACCCAATCTTTTGGTTGTACCTAATTGGTATGGGATTATATAACTGTATTAAAATAAAACAGAATTACAGTAATACAATACTAAATATCTTTGATCAAACCTTAACTGCTTGATTTACTTATAATCATTATTATCTTTAATTCTGGTACATCAAACACTTTTCAGGTTCGTTTTTCTTAATGGTAAATCATATATAACAAATGCTGTTTTTAATAAACACAAATAAAATACATTTGGTTTAATTATTTATTGTCGCACCATATCAATGATGTAACAGTTTGTTTTCACCTTTTACACAAAAGTATAATGTTAAAATTAAAAAAAAATTCAAGACTTTTTTGCGCTTCAAATTAAATTTATAACATGATCTTGTTAATTGCAATATGTTAAATTGCTTCGCAACAGTTTTAAGCTAATAAAAATGATCATTGATATAAAAAACATCATTAATATACTTTAAGCTTCATTTTGAAGGCCAACATAACTTGTAAATTGTAAATCTTGTAATTACCTACATCGTGCACATGATTATTTAAAACGGTTTTTAGATAAAAAAATACAATTTAAAAATAATGCAATTTTAGTTCATGCCCTGTACCTATTAATCTCGACTTTTTTTTTTTTTAAGATTGCTTTATTTGACAAAATACATGGACTTGATTATACGTTAGAACTTGATATTACTGTAACGGTTTATACTATTTTGTAATATATATATATATATATTTATATATATATATATATATATATATATATATATATATATATATATATATGTAAATATATATATATATATATATATAGATCTTATTTTTCCCTCATGCAAGAGTCACGAAAGTGGTGTCATAACAATTCTATTTGAGCTGCTTTATGCACGAGAAGACATTTTACTTTGATAGACAACGGTGTATTCATTATCGAGAATAAACTTTCAAATGTTTTTATATATTCGGATATTGCAAACTCGTCATGTTTATAATTTTCTAAAATTGTAAAATGCAATTTACAATTTGAAAGGGGAAATGTTTGCTTTCAGAAAAAATTAATCCTGTCAAACTTCAAAAGATTTTCCATGATTTATTTAAATTTCTCCAAGAAAGTTGTAAATTTTTGTTTACTTCACAGAACCTGAATAAAGTGATTAGATAACCATGAAATTGTAAGATATCAATTGAGGTCTGAATGACAGATTGTTATAAAGTGAAAGGGTTTTTTTAAATGCTTTTTTCATACTATTCAATATAAAAAAGAACAACTTGCACATCAGAACGCAAATTTAGGAAAAACATCTCATACGAGTTTGCTAGAGTTGAAATGGGAAATTTTTCAACTGCAGATGAGACCTAGACATATTAAATATAAGGTCAATGTAGCTGATTATTAAATTCAAAAACTAAAACGATTGTTGTTATATTGTTGAATTCATTCGAGATTTAATGTGGTTAAACTCCACATTTTTGAGAGTTGTGATAACTTGGTTGGTCGAACCACATTTTTGCAAGGCTTTGATGTGGTAAATCTCCCCAAGGGTATCCATAACTCATAGGCAGTACTTTGTGCTGTCAGAAAAATATACCATTTAGCTAAATTTTCAGTCGTCTTAATTTTTGAAATTTATTTGAAACTAAGATCTGTTCCCTCATGGAAAACGTTCCTTAGCTGAAATTTGGATTCACTTGTTTTTGGAAGTTTAGATTCATTAATTTACAACTTTTTGGCGTATGCTTTTTAATCTTACAACTTTTTCGGCTCAAGTGTCACTGATGAGGAATGATTTTCCGAAATGTGCTCATCTGGCACATCAGAATTTGGCAGGTATTTGTTATATGTAATGAAAGGCCAAACTTACAATGCTTGTTATATCAGAAGCTTTGTAATCGTTAGTGTTTTAATTCCATATTTTCTGTCGGTTGTCATATCAAATATCTAAATTGAGCATTTTAGACGGTTGCCGTACCAAAGGTGATTAAACTAAACATTTTATATCGTTTTAGTATCAATGGCTTTTCAAATCAATATTTTTAGAATTGTTAGAATTTGTGACTTCATAAATTGTTGAACTAAATATTTCCACAGTTTTGATTTCACTGTACTTTTTAAACTTATTTCTAAAAAACATGTACTTTTCACCATTTATTAATAGTAAAGCATCATAAAAAAAAAACAACGGGAAGAGAATTTTTTTAAAACACATGATTAACTATTATTTATTTTGTGAAAGTTTTCTTGAACACTAGGAATTTGTACTTTTTCCGTTTTTCTTTTTAAACTTCATCATGACTGACTCGATGAACAACTTCAATGAAACCTGAAATAATAAAGATATTGATCGATATTTTTAGTGCTGCATTTAGTTTACTTACTTAATTTTAGACACATTTGGTCTTGCAAATAATATCATAACTTGATCTTTAAATTATGACTAATCATGTACGCTCAAGCAATATCGATATTTGAAAGCCAATAATATGCCTACTTACGTGTAAGAGGTGCTGCGTCTAGGAAGCCATATTATATTATCTTAAGCAAGACAACTTTCTTGTTTTTCATCTTGAATGATTAGATAAAAATTGAAATATGTTCGAAAACTTTTTCATTTTTAGTATTAAAAATAGACATAAAACATCCTCTTAAAACTTTTTTTCCGGTTTTTGTTTTTAATTTCAAAACAAATTTTAAAGCCGACATAATGTATTTGACAGTCGTCATAAAAACTCTCAACAATCAAAGATAATGCAAAAGTCCAAGCCAGACAAGATCATAATGGAACATTGATTTTTTGAAAATGCAGACGTTAGAACGATGTTATGAATAAATGATCAAAATGTCTAGTGTTGCGGTGTTTCTATTAAATCATCCTGCGTATCCAACTTTTGAGATTATTGGCTCATTATTTAGAAGCAAACTTGCAACAAAACTTCAAAGATCATAAAAAAAATGCCAGCTGTGACTCGAGACATTATAAATGTGTTTTTGAAATCATATATTCTGAAAAAAGAATCTATAATTGCCTTCAAATATCAAATTGTTGCAAACACTTGCTTTGTTTAAAAAGTGATGACTTAAGTAAATTTTACTAATATTGTGGGGAATATCAATCATAATGCTTCATGTTCAAAACACAATCACAAACTATGAAGACTATGATCAAGAGAGAAAAAAGCGTTTTCTTTTTCGATGTTATCAATAAACAGTTTAACACGGTTTTATTATCTATTTATTTATTTAGTTCTAAGAAATTATTGTATTTGATCAAAGCATGGTTGCATCAAACTAATACTGCTTCTAAGGACACATACAATTCAATTTATCTTAAAATATACAGCTATCATCTGTCGATTAGCAGTTTGTTCCTTATAAACCAATTTGATTGACTGCTTAATATCGATTGATAGAGCTTCTAAAGTCTGCCTTATATCCATTTTAACATTCATTTATTTTTAGTTTTGTGGTGAGAAGTTTGAGTTCAAAACAAAGCATGGTCAATGTTAATTGTTTACCTTGAATACTTTTCTGGAAAAGTAGTCCAGATTATTCTCAAAAAAAGGTAAGTGTTGACTTTTTCCTATTTTTTTCATTGTAAAATAAATATAAATGTTCAAAAATAACTTTTAAGGAATCGATTGAAGACGGAGTAAACTAAAATGTAATGGGTCCTTTTATACATCAATACGTTTTTTTTTTTCAAGATAGAACAATATTTTACGTTCTTTATAAAAATTGGTTGTAACACAGATTAAATTGAGAATTCAATATAAGTATCAATAATTTTGTTTTGTTTATATATATATATATATATATATATATATATATATATATATATATATATATATATATATATATATATATATATATATATATATAATGTTTTTAAAATAAAAACAATAAAATTAGATATTCATGAAAATAAAAATATACAAAAAATAAGTAAAACAAAATTGTATATTGTTCTGTAAAATGTTTGGCACAACTCGATATATCCTTTGAATTTACTAATAGGTTTCTAGCTTAAAAACTTTTTTGGTCATAAAGAACTTTCAAAAATGCTGAATCAATATTTTTATAAGATCCAGTAATCCATCGGTATTTGAAAATCAGTAGTCCTTTTAAGTGTTTTTGTCTTTTTTCAGTGTTATGTTTTTTTTGTTTTTTTTTTAAGTTTACTTGCTATAGTGGATAATAATATTTTAGCTTTAGGTTCAATTTTGAATTAGAATGAATAAACATGCATATGTATACGTCAATAATAAAGCATTTTGTCTGAGTGTTTTTTAAACTACAGTTTAATTTGGAGATGCACTTGACATTTAAGGCTTTTTATTGTGTCATGATTTTACTAATGTTGGCTGTCGTAATTTTGTTTTCATATTTCCTTCTTCTCGTTAAAATTTAACTAGCATTGTTTGTGATGAAATTTACGATTCAATTCAAACAACAATTACTTTTAAAATGAAACCATGCAACTGTGCATTGCAAAATAATAGGGTTACAAATTAACAACGAAGAGACATATCAAAAACGTTAATCAAAGAATGTGTGAATAGGTAAAGAGTGTGGAACCCACATGTACTTTTTATTCCAAGCTGAGGTGTGACTCTTTACACAGTCATTGTTACCCGAATTTTATATACCACTCTTTTAAACGTCTTTCACTTGCCTGCAACATATATTGTATGATATTGCACGTGACGGGCGTAGACAGCTAGACAGAAGGTGCTTATCCTTCCAGATCACCCGGACTCACTTTCTTGATGGACTTTAAAGTTTTCAAAATTTTTGTGTTATATTTAATTTATTATTTTTTGGTGGGGGTAGGGGATTGTGATACGGACATGGAATGGTGTTTTATTTTGTTGTTTAGATATGTTTGAAGCATCTCCAATTGTTTTGATTTTTTAAAATTTTACTTTTATATTTTTTCATGACTGTTGTTGTCTAATTGAATGCAATGTAAGCACTTACAAATACGATCAGTGCAGTTTTAAGAGTTACGGCATGAAACATATTTCAATTATACTCTGAAAGGGTTTAGAACTCCTAATGATATACAAGGTATATTATTTTGGTTTGTGAACAACTTTCTTTCACGATTTCTTTCTTTGTTTTGTGTCTCATTTTTTTTTCATTTTCTAATAAGTATATCAGTCTTTAAAAAAAGTGGCGTCTAATTGTTCACGTAAAAAGATAATACTTAAACGAAACCACCACACAGTTGATATGATGTGGTAGAGGTTGTTTCCACTACGGAGACTTTCTATAACGAAGCAAGCTGCTAACAATCAAATTGTTCGACTCAAGAATATTGCAAGCCTTGGCTAATCAAGGCCCCTAAAACGTTTAATGACCGTCATCAGAAACTTGTTAATATATACAAGTCACTGTGTCTTGACTAATATTGGATATATTTGAATTCCCATAGTTTCATATTCTCAAGTTTTATTTTGCACGTCACAGGTACAGCTAGCTAAACAGAAGCAGGAAATGCTTACCCTTTCGGAGCACCCGGCCTTATTTCCTTGATGGGAGTGCACGTGGTTAACTGCACTGTCTTGTTATAAAAGTTTTTACTTTATTTTGTTTTGGGATAGTGGTTTGCACATGGGCTGGTATAATTGTGTTTTATCATGTTATCAGTGGCAAAGTCAGGAAATATATAATCAAAAGTGTCAACATGTGTTTATGTTCTCTTTTGTGCTTTTCTTCATTTTTTATTTTCCTGTTTCGTATTCTTTCTTGGTCGTGTTGACAATCAAGATTGTCAACACGTATTTCAGTTTTTAATAACTTCTGTTCGCTAAAGCTTAATTTGTTGATATTTTGACCAGATAATTAAATACTTGGCTCAACAAATGTTAAAATTTAAAGTAAAACATTGTCTTTCAATTATTGTAACACTAAGGAGTTATTTCGTATATGACAGTGCTGATGTATTCCACACTCATTAATGGGGTTAAATAAGTCAATCAATGACTTAAAGGAATTAAATAACTTACATATAAGCTGGCCCCAGTTTCACAATCTTTTCCTAAGTTTTGCTTAAGTCAAGTCTGGCAAATTTGAAGTCATAATAATTTTGTTAATGTTTCAGTTATACAGATATTTAGGGTGTCGTTTTGGAGATCACTTCAATCTTGTAACACACGTATTTATTTATTTATTTATTTTTTTGAAAAAATGCTCATTAATAGTTTTAAAAGAGCTGAAATTTCTAATGTAAGGTAAGGCAAATCTAAGTTAAGGTACGATTGTAAAACTGAGGCCTAATCATTGAAATAGGAAATTTACTTTGACACCAATAAAAAAATTAATGTAACATCAATACGTCTATGTAAAGAAGAAAACAAATTTGAAATGAATTGAAAAAAATGACAACTTAAATGTGTCAACCAATTTAGAGACGCATTTTTAAACTTTCTTTAAACTAAACTATATAAATGTTAACCAGAGAGTCAGAAAGACGACATATTTTTTTGTGACATTTTTATGAGGCACTTGCAATATTTTTATTCGCTTTAAACATTCCTAATGATGTATCTTGTTTCGCTCAGGGCTTGTTTTTGGTGCCGTTAAAGTTAGTTGTGTGCTCATATCAGCTTACAAGTAATTTTTTTCATATTTATTATTAAAAAGTTTGACGCTTAGTTCTTATGGTTAGACCGTTATTTTAATAATACGTTGCTTTAATAGTCCGGTTATATGATGTAAATTGACATGTGATTAATAATACTGAAGTATTTTTTCGTGTAAAACAATAGCTGTGAGTAATTATTAACAATGACATTGACGCTATGAGAAAATTGATCCAATGAATATAAAAACATTAATGATTATTTTTGTTTGAAAATATTACCACAAAAATAATTTATACGTAAATCAACTAAAAGGGTTTTATTCATTCTAAGCTTACAAATAATTTTCTGCAAATGGACCACTGTTGACGCCATTCCATTTTTTGATTTTTGCTTTAAACAATTTAATTTAATATAAGTTTGGGCAAGTTTTTCATATCAGGAATTTAGAATGCATAAATGACGTATTAAGAAAAAACGTTTTTTATGTAAAAAGATGGAACTTTTTTAATAAAAAAAAACTAGTAGTAACTAATTTTGACGTAGACAATTGCGTTTATAGTGTCATCTAGAGGAATATATGTAATTATGTAAAAGATGTTCATCAAGACATAATTTATGTATTAAAAACTATTTATTAAGTAGGTTTTCTTAAATTTTATACATGTACATTTATTTGATATTTGTGTACTTCCACGATAATAATAGTAACTAGAATGTATACTTGCGAGCAAACTCTCTAAAGTGGTGCTCCAAATAGCAGAAGAAATTCCAATTAAGAAAGAAAGATCTCTCTAGAAAGAAGTCTCTGGAATTCCATGGTTTTAACCGGATTTCTCCGAAGTCCTTCCGAATTTTGAAAAACGGTGAGGAAGCGACCTCCCCATGGCCAATCCCTGCCAGTTGACAAAATTTCAACCTGATATGATAAGAAACGTAGGAGGAGATGTCTCTGAAAAAATCTGTCAGAAACGAGGAGGAATAGTGATAAAAATAACCTAGAATGTATACTTGCGAGCAAGTATATGTCTGCGTATCAGCTCTCTAAAGTGGTGCTCCAAATAGCGGAGGAATTCCAAGAACGAAAGAGAACGAACTCTCCGAAATTCCGTGGTTTAAACCGGATTACTCCGAAGTCCTTCCGAATTCCGAAAAACGGTGAGGAAGCGACCTCTCCATGGTCAATCCCTACCAGTTGACAAAATTTCAACCTGATCGGATAAGAAACGTAGGAGGAGATGTCTCTGAAAAAAATTTGTCAGAAACGAGTACGAGCAACAACAAGATGTCTGCTGATACGCAGACACAATAATTATAATAACAAAGATTACGAGTAACATCAAGATGTCTGCTGATACGCAGACATTATAAAAATAGGACCCGGCGAGTAAAACGAACCAACTCATGGTCGTGTCTAGAATCTATGTATATGATAATATATATATATAACGAGAGAGAGAGAGAGAAGAGAGAGAGAGAGAGAGAGAGAGAGAGAGAGAGAGAGAGAGAGAGAGAGAGAGAGAGAGAGAGAGAGAGAGTAGTGTGCAGTGTCTGAAAAGGTTTGTTTGAAAAAAAAGTTCTGTCTGTGTTTGTGGCAATATGTATTTATCTGCTAAGTGATGACAAATTTGTGTATTTGAAGATGATTACATACTACTCCTGAAAAATTTCAGATTACCTCATTTTTTTGTAAGCAGATAATCATCAAACAGACATACAAATATAATTATGTACTTAAACTTGAGTTTTGTAAGTAACGTATTTTGGTTCTGTCTTTGAAATAACATGTTTTAGACTTAGAAATGAACTCACTATGTATGCAATCACAGGACGAAATGCTGTCTAGAAGCAAGCTGAAATGTGGCTTAACGCTGGCTTATAGCAAGCTTATAGAGGCTAAAATCCATCTAAAAGCGGATTGTAGATGATAAGCCAGACTTATCTATGTCTTATTGGCATCCAAAATATAAGCCATATCTAAGGATTTTAAGTAATTTCTGAATTTATAAGGTGAAACAGTTTACAGCACATTCTATAAGACATCTATAAGCCTTTAAAAACCTAATGATTTCTTAAAATCATACGTGTGCATCACTTGATAAAGTGATTAAAATCATTACATGATTCTATACATTTATATACGCCATATGTAGTAAACTTATCTTCTAACCATGTATGAAATTACTATCGCCTTGACCTTGCAATAAATCTTTTGTTATATGGCTACTCTAATGATTTTACAAGTAAGACTAGATCATATAGGGGACAATAAATGTTTCCATCTTAATATGCATAGATGTTGTTCAGATCAAATCGACGGATTTTACCATTATAAAGAGCAGAATTTTTTAGTTTATTTATTTATTCATTATTATTTTTTTGATAATTGGTTTTTTTAATTTAAAAAAGGAAATTGATAATTTCTAATTTCCATCCATGCAACTATTTAAAGTATTACATACCACTGTTTTATACAATCTTAAGGAAAATCGGGTAAAAATAACTCATTTGGTTCTTTTATGAGAAAGCTGATCTATTTAAAAAATGTTTGCCTGACACGCAAACACCTGCTGAAAAAAAGGAAAAATGTAAATGTTAAAAACCTATGTAGAATGCTGATATTGAAGAAAGATAAATACTATTTGTTAACTTGTAGATAGGTTAAGGACATGTTTGTAAAGATCGATTACCAAAAAGGCTAAAGAATCGACTTACCAATAAATACTCCTCTTAACGCCTAGATTCAAATCTCCGCTCAAGGCAGTGAAAGAAAATTTGACCGTTGGGTTACAGAATGTGGTTGGTAATTTTTACATACTCTGGTGTATCCCTAAATCCAAGAACTTACGCACCTAGTTAAGTTCTGGAGTGTTTACATTATTACTCTACTAAGTTGATTAATTAGTCTTCTTTACAGAATTGTTTTGGAATCATTTTAAAGGAAATTTGAACCAATTTGTAATTGAAAACTAATTACTGAAACACAAACTGTTTAGGTTTATTAAAGAGACAAACTGTCAGGATAAAAGTAGACAAATTGCAAGTAAAAAAATTGTTGTCAACCGAGGTCAAATTCATAACTGTGAGACATCTTAGTTTTAACAACTATAGTCTGGTCATTGAACTTTCTAACATTTAAATAAATAATTATAGATTCTAAAGCATTCTTGGAGAAAAGCAGTAAGGCAAGAAGTGAAACCATTTAGTATTGCTAGTGAAATACTTAAGGCTCTTTAAAAAATTACCCTAGAGAAGGAATTGTTTATAAGTACACCCTCAATACACCCTCAAACGAAGACACAAGAGTCGAACACATAAGTACTTAAGTAGACATACAGAGCAGTTGATTTTATCAATGTATAGAAAGCTAATCGAATAATTATATATATATATATATATATATATATATATATATATATATATATATATATATATATATATATATGAAGTATCTGGGGGGGGGTAACCAACGTGTTAAGTACCAGTGATAGACGTATATCTTGGTCAAATATATTGGAAGTGGGTAAAGATTTATGGAAATGTCCATGGTACAGATGAGGATTTTTTATCAAGGTTTCTAGCTATAAGGATTACTTTTTATAATACACAATAAGTCATTTTGATCAATATTTAGAGAATAATCAAAAACTAATTATTTCGGGGGCTAACAATTTTATTACTTAATTCTGGCACATAAATGCACAGATTAAAATAAAACAAGATATTTTAAATGTACAAGTCAAAGATTAAAGTTAAAGAATATATATATATATATATATATATATATATATATATATATACATATATATATATAACCATTCTCAAACATTCTTTATGTTTTGTACATACTAGAAGCAAAGCTTGCATAACTAAATAACAACAGATTACCAACACAGCTTTATTTGTAGTTGTTCTCGACTTGTTGCTATAAGCTAGTATATCAGTATTAATAACCAAATACGACTATTATATAGAAATAATTACAAACTTCACGTTGTTACACGATTTAGAGCAATTTCATTGGTCGTTTTCCTGTCAAATGACGTTGTTATTTTCCAAGTAACAACGTTATCTACCGGAACTACTTTCGACCAGTTTCGGGGATTATCCATCTCTGAGTTCAATTAATAGAAGTTGTTTTTAAATTGTAAACAAATGGGAATGTCTTCAAAATCGGCAAATATTCCACTTAGAAACATTAAAATACTTCAATTTTTTCGATTAAATTTTGCAAAAAATTGTTCAAACTTGTTCTGATATTTTTTTCATCCAAAATATTCAAGACTGTATTTTGATGTATTTTTATCTCTTTGTAATCCAGATGCAGAGAATCTCTTTGTATACACCCCTTAAAAATCCAAAGTCAAAATTTTTGTACACACCTAATCCAGTTTCTGAACGCACGTTTTCCAAATTCATGCAAAAAATATCAAAAAATTATAATTGTAGTCAGATATACACTGCACATCGCCCGAAAGCCACAGCCATATCTATGAGGAGTAATCTTGCTTAATGCAGGCCACAGAAACGAGGCCTCAGTTTACAGCTACAGTAGGGACTATTCTATTCACTGAAAAAAAACAATATTAGTAATACCTTCTAGGGTACAAACCAATCCTAATGCACCCCTTACCCCTTGCTTTACCTCCACATGTCTGATCAGCCATTACAGCTACCACCGGTGTCATCATTAAACGTAATCCCTTCGTCTCACTCCCAGCCCTTAGTTGGCAAAAACACCGGTTTCAACCAAGAAAACATTAATTCCATTTCATTATTTTGTTCCATGTTTTTTAACGCTTTGTTCATTCAGTTTTCTTTTGTTATGGGAAACGTCAACCTGTAAGTTGACACGCGTGTCCTACTAACGTATGATAGTCGTAGGTTTTTGTTGGTAAATGTGTTGTCACGAGACATAATATAGTACCTTTTTTCTCAAATGATTTAATTGTAATATCATTTATATGTTGACTGAAATTAACAAGAAAACTGAATAAAAAGATATGGATTAAAAACCTTTTTTCAGTTTTTACAAGGCATTTTATTGTTTTAAAGGTGACATTTAATGTATTATTACGCCACGACGTTGTAACATCGATATTCGGAAAATCAGCTCATCAATACAGAAATGTAGGTCAGCTTAAAAACTGTCAAATTTCGGGTTTGTAATTATAAGAATTGAATTTCATTTTTTTACATTGTTATCGGGGTGTAACAACGTGAAAATTTTTACATATTGTGTAAAACTGCGCTAGCGTAGCGATACGATTTTCTAATGAATTCAAATAAGTGGCAAAATAGTCGAAAGCGATTATTTGTGGATCACAGTGCCTCTAAACGCCTAGGATAAGTCAATCTCGGCAATCTCAAATTCTAAATTCCCTTATAGTCGACGGTGTCAGGGGTTTTGGCTATGTTGTGTTCTTAATTGTTTTCTTGGCAAGGTCAAGTATCTTTTCGTGTTGTGTCTTTTTGTCGTAAGCATCCTCTATAGCGGTGTCACTTGGTCTACTCCTTCACCGAGACATGAGACGATTCGAAAAGAATGCTCCAGTAACGAGCTTTTTACAGATCTGGTATAGGCAGAAGATAAAAAAAAAAAAAAAAAAAAAAAAAAAAAAAAACACCAATGTTTCGGGTAAGGTGCATCCACAATCATTGACCTCTAAAAGCTGTGGCAGTAGTAATTGTCCCTTTTGCTGAGTATTGTACATGGTTTTCGGTTGTAAATTAATTTCATTCTTTATAAGTAAATTTTACTGTGAGAAAATCAAACACTTTTGATCTAAATTGGCGTTTTGTAGTTGGCTTTTATTATACATATTTAAATAATAGACTTTACAATCCTCTCACGGTCAGAGACTAATTTGTAACAATCATACTGCTTGTGAAATTAAAGATATAAAACTGACATCAAAGGAGTTTATTATCGGTCAAGTAAATCATAAAATAATTCTGAGATTTTATATGGCTTCATTTAAGTTTTTCTACATAAGACGGAAGAAAAAAGTCTGACAAAAGGGAATATTTTTCTTCAAAGCATCATTTATTTATAGGTTGAGAGATTCATCAAACGTTTTATGCAACTGTCTATAATCGAATCAATAGCTTTTGAAATTAAAAGATGGATCATTAAAGACATCCATCATTGACATCTCAGAACATTTAGATAAGGGCGGTACAAAAACTAGCGGATGTATACGGGTTTTTATATAACCATCTAGGTGGCTCAGTTCTAGAGCGTACGCCTAGAGAGCAGGAGGTTCGGGTTTTAACCTGGGCCGGATCACACATACGACTTAAAATTTTGAGATACTATTATCTCGCTTGGCGTTAG